>JASEVX010000030.1:597928-1197928 GCA_031761405.1 Serripes groenlandicus | reverse complement strand
CACAAGGGAGTCAGCACCGATGCAATCCCCACAATCCAGAGCACCAAAAAGGGAAAGCCATTACTTCCACTTTTAAAGATGTTGCAGAGGACTAGATAAGGGCGAGTTAACTGGTAAGTTCTTTTTCCCACAATATCTCTCTTATAACTCACCCAAACCTTATGTTATGGGTACTCAAAAGAATCGCCTCACTGAGACGATTCTTTTAAGTACCCACAACATAGGGTTTGAGCGTCGAATAAGCATTTTAGAACATATAAGGTGGACAACCCTTCTTCTGCACCTCAAAAGCTGTGAAGCCGAATGAAGGCTAACTTTGAAAAACATTTACCTTATATAATATGTCATTTTTAGAGTGAGTATTTTGAAAATATCTGTAAAATAAGGAAAACCAGAAAAACTATTTTAATATAGAGTTGAAAAATTAATTTAATTGTGGGAAAGCGAGAAATGTTTTCAAAAGTTGTCTTCTGCATAATGCACTATTTATAAGTCGTCTGTATCAGAAAGAAAGGGAGCTCCCTGAAGGTCACCTGAAGGTCACCTGACCAAAGTGATCAAAGTACCAAGATCAAAATTGGAAAATATGGGCTTCATGTGGAACAGTTGTAACTACATCGACCGTGCTACATACAGTTACAACTGTTTGCTAAAAGTTATTGGGAACAAGAAATGTTTGTCCAACATTATGCCCCCCTTTATGTTCATGACCTTTGAACCGTTTACCTCAAAATGAATAGGGGAAATCTACCAGTCATGCGCAAACTAAAGGTACAGCTAAAACCCAGTACATCCTACTTACTTGTGACGGCTGCAAAATGGCTCATCCCACATCTAATCTGAGTGACCTTGACCTTTGGATTAAAGTCGTTACATCCGAATAGTGGGGGCGGCAGTAAGCTGGGGCTCGTCAGCATATCCACCTTTGGACCCTGTCCTAATATACCGTACCCCCATACAAAAACGTGGCCCTTTTCTGAATTACAATAACATTACAATATATTTTTTTATGCCATACACACTCATACACAAATAAGTGGCCTTTTTCTGTAATACAACAAAATAACAGGAATGAGTACATTTATTGCCTGCCAATATATCACAGAATGACGTAGACATTGAAAATATGCAAAATCTCAATAAATGCAAGTAAATTTAACTAGAACTATCACTGAAGATGATAAATACCCCCTAAAACAGCACCTTGACCTACACCATAACTTAATAAGTAAAAGGGCCATAACTCTGTAAAATAACATGCAATTGTAAGACCTTTAGGATATGCTCCTCTTGGTATAGAACTTCATGTAAAATGTTATTGAATTCCACCCAGTAGTTTGTAAGAAATAGGCCGGACAAAATATGGCTTCCGACCGACCGACCGACCGACAGTCGGTCACAGTGATTCCTATATACCCCCTCTTCTTAAAGAAGGGGGTATAATGAATAGAGTTGAAAACATTGTTGCAAAAGGAGATATTGCTCATCATAATAAGCAATTTCTCTTTTTGTCTCTGTGGGAAAGGGTTAATACACTCAGCTCATATTAAAATGTAATATGAGGATATGAGACATTACATTTTATCATGAAATAAACAAGACCTCATGCTGAGAAAGTCTCACCATTCTTGGAAAACTGCATATGAAATGGTAGCAATATGCACACAAAAACACGATAGAAAAGTCAATGAAATGTAAAAAGTAAGTGAAGACCAACGCATTGATGAGGAAATAATTAGGAAGTGTAGTAATACATGAATGATAAATTCCCTATATTATACAGAGGTCAAGATAAAGAGGGGTATACAGCTCTTTACACCACAATATCTCTCTTATTATCAAATTAAACCCTATGATGTGACAGTGGGTACTCAAAAGAATCGTCTCATTGAGACGATCCTTTTGAGTACCCACAACATAGGGTTAAAGGGTTATATAAAGTGTTTAGACCATGAAAAACGCCCCTTATCTAGAGCTCTGAATATATATGTGACTAAGTTTTGAAAAAGACTGGGATTTCATGGAGACAAATGTTCTGATGAATTGTCATAAAGCTTGAAAGACAATCTCATAAGGCTGCTTTTAAGATTTGACCTTCATACATGTATGTACTTATTTTTAACCTTACATGACCCATGCCTAACTCAACCGAGATATGATGAGAGACTAATGTTCTGATTTATTTTAATGAAAATTGGGTGAAACAAGTGTCTTCTAGAGTGTCTAACCTAGTTCTTGAACACCCATGACCCGTTTTCATACTTAACCCTTTCCCTCATGCACAATTCTGCAGCAGACGACTTTGAACATGTTTTGTCAAATAATGGAAAATCTCTATTTAATTGAATGGATAACCTATGACTAAAAGTGGAAAACATTGTGACAAAAGGAGAAATTGCACGTTTTGCGCAATTTCTTCTTTTGTTACTATGTTTTCAAAAAGCCGTCTGCTGCAGAGGCGTCCGAAAACGTTTATATGAGGTAAAAGGTTAACCGACATTTGATGGAAACGAATGTTCTGAAAGTTTTCATGGAGATTGGATGAAAAATGAGACCTGTACAGTCAGTGTTAACAGGTCTAGCTACCCATCCAAGACTAAGTTCTGGCAAACTATGACCTTGACCTTGGTATTTTGCCATTGAATCAAGTTCCATGACCCAACAATGAATCTGACAAAGTTCAGAAAAACTGAAATAGGAGTTGCTGAGTAATAGGTTATTGAAACAGGCGACGCAAAGATATACAACATTCCTTTTACTTAACCCTTTCCCACCTTTCTGCCGCCCTGCATTAGACGACTTTTGAAAATATTGTGGCGAAAGAAGAAATTGCTTAAAAAGAGCAATTTCCCTTTTTGTCAAAATGTTCTCAACTTTGTTCAGTAATTATACCTATTAATGGGGATTTTTCATGTTTTTGCCTAGACGTTTTCAAATTCGTCTGCTGCAGATTTGTTGTTTATGGGAAAGGTTTATCACCTGAACATTTTATTCCATTTGTCTGATTTGATAAATTCCCTATTATTCAAGAAGATTTGCAATATTTTCACTCTTTTTCAAAAAGGTTACTTCCATTTTTCCAGATTTTTCATCTGTTGATTGTAAAGTAGAAAAACATTTGAAATATCATGAGCAGTAATGTGGGTAAATAGTCGTCTGCTGCAGATTTGTTGTATGCAGGAAAGGGAGCGTTATATATTTTCTTACCATTTAAGAGAGCACATATAGATCCACCGGACGCGACACTTTTAATTTTCCCACAACCCATCAACGGTAAATGTTTCGGTATATTCACTTGAGTTTCCTCTGTCACCATGGACAGCTGTTTATATTCCGAGTTACCCCACCCAAACACCTCGCCCTGGTCCGACAGGGCTAGAACACAGTCAGCCTTTGAAGCCATGTCCACTATTTTTACATTGTCTATATCACCTTGAATCCGGGAGGGGGTACCTACTGATTGAAAAGTACCTAAACCTGGAAAAACAATCAGTTAGAATTAACCCTTTAGCATAAAGAACAAATCTACTGCAGACATCTTTGAAGACAACTATACAAACAAGAGGGCCATGATGGCCCTATATCGTTCACCTGAGTAAGTGTTTTAGGGTCCTAATTTAATTGCTCTACAAAAATAAGAAAGAAGGTCAAAAACTCATGGTGAAGGTCATCCAAAGACAATGATGAAATTTTATTGTAAAAGATCACACTAAGGTCATTTATGGTCACATGTTTATAAATCAATGTAAAGGACATGTGACAAATAAATGAAGTTTTTATCGTGTTCACATAGTCAATTATAACAATTTTGCCAATTTTAAAAGGAACCGAGCTGTCAAGTATATCTAGCTACTGTATAAGTTTAGTAAACATCGGATAATAAATGATGACTTTATCTTGTTCACAAGGTCAATTATAGCAATTTTGCCAATTTTAAAGGGCCATAATCCTGTCATGGATAGATGGATCTGGCTGGTTTTCGAAAGGAACCGAACTCTCATGGATATCCAGCTACTGAATTAGTTTGGTAAATATCGGATAATAAATGAAAACTTTATCGCGTTCACAAGAAATTGTGGACAGACGACGGAAGATGGACGATCACAAAAGCTCACCTTGTCACTATGTCAAAATAAGATGGCCATGATGATGGCTCTGGATTGCTCACATGAGTTATGAATTGTGATTTGTCATGCCAACCACACAGTCAACCACAATAACTCATACTTGCTGTCAGGTAAACTTATATAAAAGGCCTAGGAGGACCAGTACAGTACAAGGAGAAATAAACCAACCCTATGTTGTCCATCCTTTGTCAAATTAATATGACATATGAGAAAACTGAAAGAAGGTCACCAACAAAATGTACCAGGTAGTATTTCTAAATCTGACACTCATGTTCCTAGGAGAAAATTGTCTAAATCATAAACGCTAGGCATAAAAGGTACAACAGCTCAAGCACTTGGTGGCCATGACTTTTGACCAATCAACATGGCTTGAAGGAATCAGTAAGAGAGTCACCCAAGGAACATGTCTAGAAAATTATTTGAAAATCGTTTAAAATATAGACACATGAGGCAAAACAGCCCTGGCATACATATTTTTGACCAATCAATATTGCTTGAAGCAATCTGATAAAGGGTCATAGAGTGAACATTTTTATAAAATTATTTGAATAAACTTCCAACAAATTTGAGAAGAATTTTAAACTATTTTCTTTTGGTTGCCATGGAAACCAGAATTCTGCATGGATAATTGGACATCGACAGATTGCTTACTGTGAAGTTTTATCCCAAATGACACACTCGTTACAGAAGAGAAGATGTTGATGGATGCACAATGACATCGGACAAAGGTGATCACAACAACTCACCTCGAGCACCTCGAGCACTTCATACTTAGGTGAGATAAAAATGGAAAATCTCTATAAGTAAAAGTATAATTAGAACTATCACTGATGATGATAAATACCCCAACAGCAACTTGACCAACACCATAACTTTATAAGTAAAAGGGCGATAACTCTGTAAAATAATATGCAATTGTAACCCCTTTAGGATATGCACATCTCCTCTTGGTATAGAACCTTCATGTAAAATTTATTGAATTCCACCAAGTGGTTTGAAAGAAATAGGCCGGACAAAATATACGGCTTCCGGCCGACCGACCGACAGACAGACCGACACAGTGTCTCCTATATACCCCCTCTTCTTCGAAGGGGATATAATAATTGAATAGAGCTGGAAACATTGTAAGCATTTCCCTTTTTTGCTACATTGTTTTCAAAAATTGTCTGCTTCAGATACACCAAAATGTGGCAGAGGACGTGGAAAAGAGTTAAAGTTAACAGGGATGTAAAGTGGGTGTAAAATACTCTCTTTATAGTTATTACCAAATGTCGGTTAGCAAAAATGTATCTCACCCAGTCAATTCTTTTGATTAACCACCACATTCTAGGGTTCGAGGGTCAAATAGTAAATACTAATACAGAGCTTCATGGAAATAATTGATTATTTGGTGTATTATGCCGCTTTCAACAATTTTCAGTTATATCACAGCATTTCATGGGCAAGTTACCAGTACTACATGTACTTGGCCATTTATTCTGACACCAGCAAGTCAGTCATAATGCAAATCTAGCATCACTGAGAGCCAAGGAAGACAGCCATTCAAAGATCTTTTCTGTTAATCTGACATGGGCTAACAGTCTACTGGCATGTCGAAAAGAAGCCAGTTGTTTTGCAGGACAGATGTGTTGAGTTGAGTGCTGGTGTGAGAAAGCCAAGAAAAATATGAGAAAGTGAACTGGCCACTGTGATATGACAAGACATATTGTTGAAAATGGCATTCAACTCAAATCAATCAAGTTCTAAGAAAATCATTTTTTAAAAGCAACAACATAGTTTCCTGAAACACTACTTTCAGTCAAAGTTATGTAGAACTCTTTATCTGACATAGAAGACTTTAACAATATGGAATCATGATTCTTTTTTTACATTTGGCACAAGTGTTCAAAAATCGATTGCTGCAGATCCTTAACACTTTACAACATATAGACGCTTTTCTGATGCTTCTGCAGCAAACCTTTTTTTGCAAAACATGATGAACAATTTCTCCTTTTGCCATATTGTTTGAAAATTTATTTAATAATTATAATCACAATTATGGGGATTTTTCCCGTTTTTTCCTAGATGAATTTAAAAGTCGTCTACTGGAGATTTGTCATTATGTGGGAAAGGGTTAAAATACGAGGGTGGGAAAAAGTGACAACAAACCTGTCTGTCCGTCTGCCCCTAATCCACATGAATACACCTCGCCCTTCTTTGTTAAAAATAAAGTGTGATCCTGCCCGCATACAACCTGCAGACAAAAAGTTTATAACCAATAACTTGATAATATTGAGGGCTTGGTGTGAAATGGTTGTAACTAAAATTGGTATTTTTTGACCAAGGTTAATCACCTTGCCATAAAGTCTTTATAAGCGTTAAATAATTTTTCTTGATAAACAATGGAAATTTAGGTGCCATTGCTCGTTCTGAGCAATGGCACCTAAATTTGCATTGTTTACAAAGTGGTCAAAATTGCCCCTAAACAAGGGTTGTCAGAAAAGGTTTTTAGATACAACTGTTTCATGCCAAGCCCTCGATATATAACCAGAGGACTAGATAAGGAAGTGTGAACAGGTAATGATTCCCCAATAAATCTGTTAGAACACATTAAAACCTATGTTGTGGGTACTCAAAAAGAATCGTCTCACTCTGAGGATTCTTTTGAGTACCCACAACATAGGGTTTGGAGCAGAAATACGAATCTTAAAACATGCAACATGCCCCTTAACCCTTTCCCACATAGAGCAATTCTGCAGTAGACGACTTTGAACGTATTTTGTCAAAACATAGAAAATCTCCATAATTAAATGGATAACCTACGACAACAATTGGAAAACAATGTGGGAAAAGGAGAAATTGCACGTTTTGTGCAATTTCTTCTTTTGTCATTATGTTTTCAAAAAGCTGTCTGCTGCAGAGGCGTCAGAAAGCGTCTATATGAGGGAAAGGGTTAAAGAGGGCTCTGCTATGATGCTTTTAACACTTATCCACATCCAAAGCAAAGTGAAATTATTGAATACATTTGAAAACATTGTGGCAAATGACGCAAATTGCTCATTTTGTGAAATTTCTTCTTTTGCTACATTGTTTTCAAAAGTTGTCTGCTTCTAATGCAATCTCATTAAAACCAGATCTTAACTCGCACACTTGTATATAGGTACATAGAAGTTTTTATGGTCTGATTTTTAATGAGATTGCTTCTAATGTGTCTACAGGTTGGAAAGCGTCAGTGAAATGTCTGCTGAATATTTGTTGTATGTAATTAACATTTAACTCTTTCCTACAAACAAGCATGTTCATTTGACGCATCTGCAGGAGACTAAATTCGAAAACATTGTTGTAAAAGAAGAAATTGATTAGAATGAGCGATTTCTCCTTCTGCCTAAATGTTTTCAACTCTATTAAAAAAAGAATACTTTCACAGGAACACGATAAATTCAGGTAAAATGCGACGTCTACTAGAAAGGATCGCAACTTGGCTCCCACTGCAATCTTGAACACAGAGCCAATTCTTCCATCTATTTTGAAAATTATCCGCCCAAAAAACTAATTTTGCGGATTTATACTGTATAAAAAAATAAAAATAATTCTGTTAAACAGGATAAAAATTGCAACAATGATGCACAAACCTGTGTAAATATTGTTTGTTTTTTAATGTATGGTGTTTCACACTTCTTTCAACAATTTCTCAGTTATATCACTATGTTTCCTTGGTAAGTTATAAGTACTACTGGTCCATATATCCTGACACCAGTCAGTCAGTCATAATGCTTACCAAAAGATCCTGAGCCCCATGCAGGGAAAACTATTACATGTACTACCATTTTCAAAGTGTTTGGTATGACATGGCCGGTGATCGATCCCTCGACTTCCCGCACCCAAGTTGTACACTCTACCACTAAACCATCAAGGCTTTTGTATAAATATTGCATAAAGAATTAAATATGCAGTTCATGGCTTTCAAGTTAATCCTATTCCAATGTTTAACGGAAAGAATATTTGAAAGGAACAGATTCTAACCCTTTCCCCCCATACAACAAATCTGCAGCAGACGACTTTGAAATTATCTAGTCAAAAATATGGAAAATCTCTTTAAATGAAGGTATTATTACTGAATAAAAATGTTGAAAACATTATTTGCAAAAGTCGTCTGCTGCAGAGGCGTCAGAAAGTGTCTATATGTGGGAAAGGGATAAACAAAAAATAATTATGCATGTACTTCTACTATAAACTAAAGTAATACTACCTTTGATATGTTATCTGGAAGCCCCTCTATTCTCTGTATATTTGATATTTTGCTGAAATTGATAAATAATTAGAAAAATAATAAACATTTGTGCCATAAATACTAGGTAAATCAATCTTAGGGCATTTGCAACAAGAATAGATTAAGATTTACATTTTTAATCTGCACCTTCACTGTCTGCAAATTAGTGACAGAATCTTCTAAGAAGCTTTTTCCAGAAAAGTCATCCTAAGAGCAATTGCGACCAGATCTATATTATACCATTGACCTAGTTAAGCGGGATTTAATCCCTTTCCCTTATACAATGAATCTGCAGCAGACGACTTTGAAATTATCGAGGTCAAAATATACAAAATCTGTATAAAAGAAAGTATAATTATTGAATAAAGTCTTCTGCTGCAGAGGCGTAAGAAATCGTCTACATGTGGGAAAGGGTTAAGTAACTAAATCGCATCCTAAATGTCAGGTGTCCCAACATGAGTAAAACTGAAACCCCATTGATCATAATTATGACAATAACAAATGTGTTTTCTAAAAGTTAAACCAATTCCCAATTGTAGATGAACTTTGACGCATTTTTACAATGAGCAATTTCTCCTACTGCCACAATGTTTTCATCTCTATTCATAAATTACACTTTCATTCAAACCTTTTTGCCAAGATGGGAAAGGGTTAAATATTTTTCTTTTATGGCAAAAGAAACAAGAGCTGTCGGAGGACAGCGCGCTCGACTATTCCACCGCTTATTTAAGTTACTGAGATAACGGACTCTAATGTAGTTGCATGCAAAACATTAACCACAATTTCTTACAGAATGATAATTTGAATTATATGTAGGATAGAGTTATTTAACTTGATTATTTTCATAGGTGTGATGGGTGGGAAGGGTTGTATAACGTTTCAATGGATTGCCTCAAGTATTTACTAAGATATGGACTCTTAAAACTTTAACCAGAATTTCTAAGTCGAAAACGGGCCATAACTTGCATAAAATGCAGGATAGAGTTATTTAATTTGAAAATCAACATAGGTGTGATAGTTGGGAAGAGTTGTATAAAGTTTCAAAGAAATGCATCAAGTAAATACTAGGATATCAACTCTCAATGAAGTTACATGCAAAACTTTAACCAAATTTCTAGTTAAAACAAGAGCGCCATGAGGCCCTGGAATCGCTCACCTGAGAATGGGCTATTTAAGACATAACTCTTTCAGCGCCAATGGTGATATCATGAAGACAAACTTTCTGACAAAATTTCAAGCTGCTCAAGTCAAAAACGTGATCTCTATAGTGTTAACTAGATTGTTCTACAATTTGGCCTTTTGACTTAGTTGTTGACCTGACCTGACCCATATTCGAACTTACCCTAGATATCATCAAGACAAATATTCTGACAAAGTTTCAACATGCTCAAGCCAAACATGTGGCTTCCAGAGTGTTAACAAGAATTTCTTTCAATTTGGCCTAGTGACCTAGTTTTTGACATGACATGACGCATATTCGAACTTGGCCTAGATATCATCAGGACAAACTTTCTGATAAAGTTTCAACATGCTCAAGTTTAAAATGCGGCTTCAAGAGTGTTATCAAGATTTTCCCTAAATTTGGCCTTGTGACCTAGTATTTGACCCGACAAGACCCATATTTGAACTTGGCCTAGATATCACTAAGACAAATTTTCCAACATATTCTCAACATGCTAAAGCCAAAAATTGGGCTTCCAAAGTGTTATCAAGGTTTTTCCCTAGATATCATCAAGACAAACTTTCTGACAAAGTTTCAACAAGCTCAAGTTTTAAATGTGGCTTCCAGAGTGTTAACAAGATTTTCCTTCAATTTGGCCAAGAGACCTAGTTTTTGACACAACATGACCTATATTCGAACTTGGCCTAGACATCACTAAGACAAACATTCTGACAAAGTTTCAACATGCTCAAATCAAAAATGCGACTTCAAGAGTGTTGCATAAACTTGCATAAAATGCAGAATAGAGTTATCTAACTTGAAAATCTACACAGGTGTGCAAGTTGGGTAGGGTTGTAGAACATTTCAATGCAATGCATCAAGTAAATACTGAGATATGGACTCTTAATTTAGTTGCACGCAGAACTTTAACCAGAATTTTTAAGTAAAAATAGGGCCATAATTTGCATAAAATGCAGGATATAGTTATCCAGGGTTTTCCATGACGCACAAATCCTGCGTCATTGACGCATTTTCAATTCAAATGACCCCCAAAAATTATTATCTGTGCGTCCCTATGGACGCAATGTCGGTAAATCGAAGTCCATTCTATAATCTCGGTTTTCCAAAAATCTATATTTAACTTAGTCCTTATCCTTTTAAACCACCTCTTAGAGGCCCGACGTTTAATAACTCACAATGTGGTCGATTTGAACCGATGATAACCGAAATATGGTATTGTGGGTATTGTTGTTAAAGTACACCAAAATGGATATTAAACGGAATAGTTATATATCTTATTCAAACAAGTTTGGGTGATATTTCGTTTATTTTTTTTTAACGATTTCATCTAGTTTATTTAACCGAAAACAAATTTGTTACAGATTTCAAATTTTTCGCCGTTGTGAATTGAATTTGATAGATTAAAGTGGTAAAGAGGTAAGCTGCATACATTTTAGGCTCAAATTAATATAATAATAATTAAAGATATGGTTTTTTGTATGTTGCGATAGCTGTCAAGGATATAAACAGCATAATAACGTGAATCGAGTCTGTCTGAAACATGCAAACATGCCATGGATTTAGACTTCTGTTGACCAATAAACGAGAAACCGAAATTCTAAATTATTTGGACTATATTTAACTCTGAATGACTGATTTACGCTTTATCGATAACATAACCTTTTGTCTGCAGCTAGAGCCTTTGGTGCTCTTAAACTTCGTAACAAGTAACTTAAATTAGACTGCAGTGCATTATTTATACTGTATACTATAAAATAATTTTATTATTTATAGCATAGTTATAATGCTGCAATTTGCATGCATACAAGTGAACAGAAATTAGTGAACTGAATTGAGTTACATCCAAATCATAATCATAATAATAAAAACAAAAAACAACACACTTGTTTTTTAATGTTTTTTATATCAATCACTTGATAATAGAGTTCTAATTTTGACCCCCAACATTTATAAGATGACCCTCAACTTTGATGACAAGGGGGTCACAATGACCCTTAAGTTTAAAAGCTTAGGGAAAACCCTGTCTAACTTGATAATCTACATAGGTGTGATAGTTGGGTACGGTTGTAGAAAGTTTCAATGCAATACATGTAGTATTAAAGTACTTGCATACAAAACCTTAACCAAGGTGTGATGTGGACGGCGACGGCCATGCCAGGGTGAGTAGTATAGCTCTCATATTCTTCGAATAGTCGAGCTAAAAATGGCTTACCATGTTGCCACAATCTATTCAAAAGTTGTCTGCTGCACATTTGTTAAACCATATCTGCATGAAGGGTGATCAGAGAAAGGGTTTTATATTCATATTGACATCAAAGCAGCCACTCACCTAAACATTTCTCCCTCCACTGCCTCTCTCCCACATTGCCCATATGCATTGTTACCTTGCGAATAAACTGTAAGAAAAACAACCGGCAACAGTTTTAGAATGTGTTAAATCGATTTTTCCACATACAACAATTTTACTGCAGACCACTTTGAAAACATCAAGGTAAAAAATATGGAAAATCTCAATAAATGAAAATATAGTTATTAAATAAAGTTGAAAACATTTAGGCAAAAGGAGAAATTGATCATGTTTTCAAAAGTCCCCTGCACCAGATGCAACAGAATGTTTCTGTTAGTAAGAAACGTTGAATAGTAATTTCATTTCTTTACTTATGAGTAAAACAAGAACAATGGCAAAACAGATGACAGCTCTCTATATGGGCTTGAAATATTAACCCTTTCATACTTGTCGACACTTCTGATGCATATGTAGCTGAGGGATTTTGAAATCATTGTAGCAATCATAATGAGCAATTTCTCTTTATATCAACTCTATTCATTTATTATACTTTCATTTACAGAGAGTTTCCATATTTTGCCGAGATATCTTTAAAGTCGCCTGCTGCAGTTTTGTAGTTTGTGAGAAAAGGTTGATATAAACCATGTTGTATGAGAAATTCAAGGGGCCATAACTCATTTAAAAACAAGAGCACTGCGTACGGCACAGGCGCTCGACTGATAGAAAACAGAAAAAAAGTTGAGCTGAACAAAAACCTTAACCGGACGACCACGCCGCCGCCGCCGCCGACGACGCTAGGGTCATGACAATAGCTCTTGTTTTTTCAAACGTCGAGCTAATAATTCCAGTGCAACACACCGACAATATGCACAACTAGGCTTGGTATCAATCATTCTTGTGAAGTTATATTGAATTCTGACCAAGGGTTGCTGAGAGAAATAGTGTTCACAAGAAATGTCCACAGACCAACGGACCCGACAAACCGACTGACAAGCGTGACTCCTATATAGACCCAATATACTATGTATCTGGGGGTATAATAATTCCCGTGCAACACGCCGACAATTAGGCTTGTGAAGTTATATTAAATTCTGATGAAGGGTTGCTGAGAAATAGTGTTCACAAAATATGTCCACTAATATGTAATATGTATGAGAAATTAAAGGGGCCATAACTCATTTAAAAATAATTTCAGTGCAACTCACCGACAATATGCACAACAAGGCTTGGTATCAATCATTCTTGTGAAGTTATATTAAATTCTGATAAAGGGTTGCTGAGAAATAGTGTTCACAAAATATGTCCACAGACCAACGGACCGACAAACCAACAATTATACTACATTGTATCTATGAAAATTTATGTCTATTTTGGTAACTGACATTTTTTTTGATAAAGTTAGCTTCATTGTGCATTGTGATATAGGTTGTGAAGTTATATAGTCATTTCCTAGCATCCGATTACACCTCATGGTAACTATTTCTCAATAGAAAATATATAACTTTATTAGGCACATCAATAAATATGTAAAGGTCGTGGCCATCCTAATCCTCAAACCTTACAATAAATATGTTTTTAGTAAATCTATGTTAGTATTATGATTTATCTTATCCCTGGATATTTCTTTAAAGCTTCGTAGCTCATGTAGTATAATCCTTCACCACATACATCAAATCCGCAACAGACTTCTTAAGAAATATCTATGGAAGAATATGAAAAATCTCCAGCAAAAATGAGTGTAATTATTGAATAGAGTTGAATATTTTGTGGCAAAAGTAGAAATAGAAATAGCCCTCCGTTTGCCACAATCTTTTCAAAAGTTGTAGATGTGTCAAAAAAATTCTGCAGTTAAAATTGTTAACCCTTTTCCGTATACAGATGCTTTCTGACACCTCTGAAGCAGACGACTTTTGAAAACACTATGGCAAAAGCTATAATTGCTCATTTTAAGCAATTTCTCCTATTACCACAATGTTTACAACTCTATTTAACCCTTTCCCACATACGGACGCTTTCTGACCCCCTCCCTCTGCAGTAGACGGATTTTGAAAACATTGTGGCAAATGGAGAAATTGCTCATAATGAGCAATTTCTCCATTTACCTCAATGTTTCAACTCTATTCAATAATTAAACTCTCTTTTATGGAGATTTTTCACATTTTTGGTACAACTTTTTCAAAGTCTGCTGCTATTCTTGTAAGGTTTAATAACTAAATACTCATTATGGAGATTTTCATGTTTCAGACAATATGTTTTCAAAGTCGTCAGCTGCAGATTTGTTGTATGTGGGATAGAGGGGTTAAATAGATTTAGAGCGATACTAACCTCCATTTTCTGTGAGGAAGACAGCGTGAGCTCGCCCACATGACATCTGTATGACCTTTGACCCACTGTCCCCTGATTGGGGGATATCTACTACAGCTGGCTCAATCAGATAATCTAACACTCGCCCTGTAATCATATCAAATCATGTTTATGTCAAGTCTTGTCTGTATTGAAATTTCATGACATTTCAAGCATTATGTCGGTCATTACATTGAACTCAATTGCTTCTTTCCAGCAAAACATTCTATTAACCCTTTCCCTCATATAAACGCTTTCAGACACCTCTGCAGCAGACAGCTTTTTGAAAACATAGTGACAAAAGAAGGAATTGCACAAAACGTGCAATTTCTCCTTTTGCCACAATATTTTCCACTTTTAGTCATAGGTTATCCATTCAATTATGGAGATTTACTATGTTTTGACAAAATACATTCAAAGTCGTCTGCTGCAGAATTGTCGTATGAGGGAAAGGGTTAACCCAAAATTTCAATTGTTGTCTACCCTTTTTTCACAATGTTTTCAACTGCATGCTGTTGCAGAAGAGGTATCCGTGTCGGCATTGTCTTGGTCTGGAACACTTTTGGAAAAATATTTTTTTTTTACAATTTCTCCTTTTGCCATTATGTTTTCAGCTTTATTCAAGAAATGTTCTTTCATTTATAGAGACTTTCTATAGTTATGACTAAATGTTTTCAGAGTTGTCAGCTGCAGATTACACTAAGACCAGACTGCTTTGAAAAGAAAAGGCTTCATATTTGACAAATTGAGAAAAACTTTTGATAAAGAATTGAAAATAAAAGAAAAATATTACACTGCTGGAGCATAATTTTTCCCCCTTTGAGTCGCAGGTCAGATGATTATTGAGCAATTACTTCTTATAAAATACTTTTTCAAAAGACATCTGCTACAGTGGTGTAAAAATGGTTTTAAGTCTACCTGATTTCCGTGGATATTCATGATATCCAAGCTGAGAGTCTGTGTTGATACCACAAGCCAGTACGACATCCCGTTTCCTAAGCTTGCCTGCAAACAGGGTGAATCCGTATCCACATGCAATGTCCTTGACCTGAAAAATCGGAAATTCAGTCGTATAGATCTGGCAAAGTTGGGTCTTCATGCTCTTATTATGAGCAATTTATATCACAGTTTGCTTTAAATTAATCCATTCCTACATATAAATGCTTTCAGATGCCTCTGCTGCAGATGATTTTTGAAAACACTGTGACAAAAGTAGAAATTGCTCATGATGAGCAATTTCTGCTTTTGCCACAATGTTTTCGATTCTATTCAATAATAATTCTTCCATTAATAGAGATTTTCAATATGTTTGCCCAGATTTTTTCAAAATCATCTGCTGCAGATTTGCTGTATTTGGGAAAGGGTTAAACAAACAGCTTGCTAATTAATAGACGAAAACTTTAAAAACTATTATTTGTCTTTATCATTCAGTAATCAAATAGGCAAATAAAATATATAGTATTACAATAATGCTTTTCAAGATATGGATGATATTTTGCATTTCAGCAGTAGATGATTTATGAAAATATTATGTCTTCTGCATCACGAACATTCCCATGTATACACAAAATACTGAATCATGAACATTCAGATAAACCAAATGCTGAATCATGAATATTTTCATAACAAAAAAGGCTAAATTATGAACATTTGCAGAATATCATAATTCACAGAAACATAACTCTGGTTCATTATTCATGAACATTTACATACTGTACACAAAATGCTAAATCATGAACATTTACAGAATATCATAATTCACAGAAACATAACTCTGATTAATGAACATTTTACATATACACAATGCTAAATCATGAACATTTACATAAACACAATGCTAAATCATGAACATTTACATAAACAACATGCTAAATCATGAACATTTACAGAATCAAAATGTTGAATCATCAAATTTCACAGACACATAACTCTGAATCATGAACATTCACCTGAACAAAATTCTGAATCATGAACATTCACAGAAACAATACTCCATATAAATAAAAGTTGATTAGCATTAAAAAAAGCATTTGACAAAATCTATATTTAACATTTAGAAACTAGAACTATCACTGAATGTGATTAATACCCCCGAACGCTGCCCTGATAGAAAAGGTTGTGAAATATTTAGAAACCCCACCTTAAAAGGACAATGTTATGGATTGGGTTATTCTTGTTTTGTTCATTTTTGGATAACAAAGGGCAATAACTCTGTAAATTAGAGTTATGGTTCTTGTACACTGCACTTCCTCTGATTATGCTCTACCGTTGTATGTAGTTTTATAAGATTCCATCTGTTAGTTATTAAGTAATTCTCCGGACAAGAAAAAGTAACAAAGGCAATAACTCTGTAATTATGTAAAAAAGAGTTATGATTCTTGTACACTGCACTTCCTCTGATTATGCTCTACCATTGTATGTAGTTTTATTAGATTCCATCTCTTAGTTATTAAGTAATTCTCCGGACAAGAAAAAGTAACAAAGGGCAATTACTCTGTATTTAGGTAAAATATAGTTATGGTTCCTGTACACCGCACTTCCTCTCAATGTGTTGTATCATCCTATGAAGTTTCATTAAATTCCAACAATTAGTTTTAAAGTTATGCTCTGGACAAGACTCTACGAACAAGAAAAAGTAACAAAGGGTGATAACTCTGTAATTATGTAAATTAGAGTTATGGTTCTTATACACTGCACTTCCTCCGATTATGCTCTACCATTGTATGCAGTTTTATTAGATTCCATCTCTTAGTTATTAAGTAATTCTCCGGACAAGAAAAAGTAACAAAGGGCAATTACTCTGTATTTAGGTAAAATATAGTTATGGTTCCTGTACACCGCACTTCCTCTCAATGTGTTGTATCATCCTATGAAGTTTCATTAAATTCCAACAATTAGTTTTAAAGTTATGCTCTGGACAAGACTCTACGAACAAGAAAAAGTAACAAAGGGTGATAACTCTGTAATTATGTAAATTAGAGTTATGGTTTTTGTACACTGCACTTCCTCTGATTATGCTCTACCATTGTATGCAGTTTTATTAGATTCCATCTGTTAGTTATCAAGTAATTATCCAGACAAGAAAACGTAACAAAGGGCAATAACTTTGTATTTAGATAAAATAGAGTTATGGTTCTTGTACACCACACTTCCTCTCAATGTGTTGTATCATCCTATAAAGTTTTATTAAATTTCAACAATTAGTTTTAAAGTTATGCTCCGGACAAGACTCTACGAATAAGAAAAAGTAACAAAGGGCAATAACTATGTAATTATGTAAAGTAGAGTTATAGTTCTTGTACACTGCACTTCCTCTGATTATGCTCTACCATTGTATGTAGTTTTATTAGATTCCATCTGTTAGTTATTAAGTAATTTTCCGGACAAGAAAAAGTAACAAAGGGTAATAACTCTGTATTTAGGTAAAATAGAGTTATGGTTCCTGTAAACCGCACTTCCTCTCAATGTGTTGTATCATCCTATCATGGTTTATCAAATTCCAACAATTAGTGTTAAAGTTATGCTCCAGACAAGACTCTATGATCAAGAAAAAGCAACAAAGGGCAATAACTCTGTAATTATGTAAATTAGAGTTATGGTTCTTGTACACTGCACTTCCTCTCATTATGCTCTACCATTGTATGCAGTTTTATTAGATTCCATCTGTTAGTTATTAAGTAATTCTCCGGACAAGAAAAAGTAACAAAGGGCAATAACTCTGTATTTAGATAAAATAGAGTTATGGTTCTTGTACACCGCACTTCCTCTCAATGTGTTGTATCATCCTATGAAGTTTCATTAAATTCCAACAATTAGTTTTAAAGTTATGCTCCGGACAAGACTCTACTAATAAGAAAAAGTAACAAAGGGCAATGTCTCTGTATTTAGATAAAATAGAGTTATGGTTCCTGTACACCGCACTTCCTCTCAATGTGTTGTATCATCCTATGATGATTTATTAAATTCCAACAATTAGTTTTAAAGTTATGCTCCGGACAAGACTCTACGAATAAGAAAAAATAACAAAGGGCAATAACTCTGTAATTATGAAAATTAGAGTTATGGTTCTTATACACTGCACTTCCTCCGATTATGCTCTACCATTGTATGCAGTTTTATTAGATTCCATCTGTTAGTTATTAAGTAATTCTCTGGACAAGAAAAAGTAACAAAGGGCAATAACTCTGTATTTAGATAAAATAGAGTTATGGTTCCTGTACACCGCACTTCCTCTCAATGTGTTGTATCATCCTATGAAGTTTCATTAAATTCCAACAATTAGTTTTAAAGTTATGCTCTGGACAAGACTCTACGAATAAGAAAAAGTAACAAAGGGCAATGTCTCTGTATTTAGATAAAATAGAGTTATGGTTCCTGTACACCGCACTTCCTCTCAATGTGTTGTATCATCCTATGATGATTTATTAAATTCCAACAATTAGTTTTAAAGTTATGCTCCGGACAAAACTCTACGAATAAGAAAAAATAACAAAGGGCAATAACTCTGTAATTATGTAAATTAGAGTTATGGTTCTTATACACTGCACTTCCTCTGATTATGCTCTACCATTGTATGCAGTTTTATTAGATTCCATCTGTTAGTTATTAAGTAATTCTCTGGACAAGAAAAAGTAACAAAGGGCAATAACTCTGTATTTAGATAAAATAGAGTTATGGTTCCTGTACACCGCACTTCCTCTCAATGTGTTGTATCATCCTATGAAGTTTCATTAAATTCCAACAATTAGTTTTAAAGTTATGCTCCGGACAAGGAAAATCGCAACGGACCAACCGACTGACCGACGACCAACCGACCAACCACAGGGTGACTCCAATATACCCCCTCTAAACTTCGTTTATCGGGGGTATAAAAAGGCGTCAGAAAGCGTCTATATGAGGGAAAGGGTTAATAATGCAAGCAAAAGAAAAGATTCATTACAAGCGATTTCATCTTTTGTGACAAAGTGTTCAAAAGTCTTCTGTTGCAGAGGTGTTAGAAAGCATCTGAACCGGTATTAGGAAAAAGGGTTAACAAACCTCAATATCGTTGACATCCATAAAACGAAGCCGAGTAGGCCTGAACTGAGTTGTAACTGCTTGTTGTTTATCTGTTGGTTTCACAAAACTTTTCACTCCTGTTGATATATAAAACAATAATTAACCCTTTCCCTTGTAGATGCGTGTTGACTGCAGCAGAAGACTTTTGAAAAACTTTTGGCAAAAGGAGAAATTGCTCATGATGACCAATTATTATTCCTTTTGCCAAAGTTTTTTCAACTCTTTTAATTTATAAAACTTTCCCTTTAGAGATTTTCCATATATTAATCTAGATGTTTTCTAAGTCGTCTGCTGCAGAGTTGTCGTAAGTTGGAAAGGGTTAACTCTTTCCACCAGACATCAAATCTGCAGCAGACGGCTTTGAAAATATCTAGACATAGATATGGAAAACCCTTCTATTAAATGACACAATATTTTGTTTAGAGAATTGAAACATTGTGGAAAAAGAGAAATACTGTAGCTCATTATGAGCAATTTATTCCTTGGTCATAACATTTATCAAATGTCATCTGCATGTGGGTAAAAGGTGAAATGCAAACCCTTTCCTACATACAACAAATCTGAAGCAGACGACTTTCAAAACGTCTTGGCAAAATCTTGAAAAATCAGTGTAAATTAGGGTTTAATTTTTAAATGGGTGTTAAAACCAATTTATGGTAAACTAGAAATATCACAGAAGGTGATGAATACCCCCAGCTGGTGCCTGACAATTCAAGGGGCCATAACTCATTTAAAAATAATTCCAGTGCAACACGCCGACAATATGCACAACTAGGCTTGGTATCAGTCATTCTTGTGAAGTTATATTGAATTCTGACCAAGGGTTGCTGAGAAATAGTGTTCACAAGAAATGTCCACAGACCAACTGACCGACAAGCGTGACTCATATATAGCCTTTATAATAAGTATTGTAAGTGTATAAGCTATATCTCCGATGGTTTTGAAAAAAAGTGGTGCTGGTACGAAAAACTTTCCCAAAATTGATATTGATTTATTATTCATGAGCAAGTTCTCCATTTGCATTTTTTTTTTCAACAGTACTTATAGAGCTGTCTGCTTTGAAAATATCTGAGTAAATATATAAAATATCTGAAACATTGAAACAAAATTTTCAGTTGGGAACATTAGGGAAAAAGGAGAAGTTTTTTCTTACTGTTTCAACAATGTTCAACAAATGGCCCTAAATTCATCACTAGAGTGATAGTATGGTAGCAAATTGGTAACTGCAAACAACAAATCTGCAGCAGATGGCTTTCAATTTTTTTTTGTGGAATATAATTATATGATATCCGAACAATTGGAAACATTGAGTACAAAGGAGAAATTCCATTTTTCAAGCTATTTCTTCCTGTTTCAACAATATTTGACAAGAGTGCCAAGATTGACCTAAATTAATCATCATTAGTGAAAGTATAGTAGCAAATTGGTAACTGCTTATATCGGGGGAAATTTGGTATAGTGGGAATAAAACTGCAAGAATTGAAAGAGTGGATACTGTAAATGAAACAGCAAATCAATATAGGACATTGGTAATAAAGTGTGAATTCTTTGAATAATTTGAAAGAGTAGCAGCAATGGAACATTCCTGTGAAGCTTGGGGGATATTGGTCCAATGGTTTAGGTGGAGATATCATTTGAAATAAATGTTCATTTTGCCCCTTGTCAATAAGGCCTGAACAAACTAGAACTATCACTGAAGATGATAAATACCCCCTAAACAGCACCTTAACCTGTAGACACCATAACTTAATAAGTAAAAGGGCCATAACTCTGCAAAATAACATGCAATTGTAAGACCTTTAGGATATGCACATCTCCTCTTGGTATAGAAGCTTCATGTAACATTTTATTGAATTCCACCCAGTGGTTTGTAAGAAATAGGCCAGACAAAATATGGCTTCCGACTGACCGACCAACAGACAGACAGACTGCCCGACACAGTGACTCCTATATATACCCACTCTTCTTCGAAGGGGGTAGTATTATGCAGAGGGTCACTAAAGGAAAGTTTCTACGAAATTATCTTGAAATCAGACTAGAACTTAAATATAAATGGAATTACATGTATACTGTTTTTAATTTTGCCCCTTTTCTGATGCTGCGGTGCCTGGCCACCACGCTTTTCAACCAATCAATATAGCTTGACCAATTTTGTAGAGGGTCACTCAAGAAACATGCCCCTTAACCCTTTCCCACATATAGACGTTTTCTGCCGCCTCTGAAGAAGACAATATTTGAAAACATCATGGCAAATGACTCATTTGCCACAATGTTCACAACCCTATTCAACTACACTTTCATTTGTAGAGATGCCTAGATGTATTTAACCCTTTCCCTCATATAGACGCTTTCTGACACCTCTACAGTAGACGGCTTTTTGAAAACATAGTGACAAAAGAAGAAATTGCTCAAAACGAGCAATTTCTTCTTTTGCCACAATGTTTCCCACTTTTAGTCATAGGTTAAAACCATTCAATTATAGAGATTTGCTATTTTTTGACAAAATATGTTCAAAGTCGTCTGCTGCATAATTGTCGTATGAGGGGAAGGGTTAAAGTCGTCTGCTGCATAATTGTCGTATGAGGGGAAGGGTTAAAGTCGTCTGCTGCATAATTGTCGTATGAGGGGAAGGGTTAAAGTCGTCTGCTGCATAATTGTCGTATGAGGGGAAGGGTTAAAGTCGTCTGCTGCATAATTGTCGTATGAGGGGAAGGGTTAAAGTCGTCTGCTGCATAATTGTTGTATGAGGGAAAGGGTTAAAGTAGTCTGCTGCAAATTGATTGCTTGCGGGAAGGGATTATCTAGAACTAAGTAGAGAAACACATTATATACCTAAAGCTCCTGTTGACGCCTGGCCCCAAACATAGACCCTCTTCGCTGGCTCCCCTTTCTCAGATTTGTACTCAACCTCTGTCTCTTGTCTTTCTCTACGCTTAATTTCTCTTTTATCCCAACTTGTTGCTGATCTGCTGGGGACCAGTGTCCTACATCGGGTGCACATTACAGCGGTGAAAATGTCCTCTAGCTTTCTCAGCCCAACCCTCATCTTTCATCCAAATTACTGTTAGAACTACAATTTTCATATTACAATGTAGTAACAAATATTTCAAAAATAAACAACCTTTATATTTATAACTCTTTCCTACATAAAACAGTTCTGCAGGAGATGACTTTGAAAAACAACCCGGCAAAATTGTAACAATCCCCACAAATGGGACTTTAATTATTAAATATATTTGAAAACATTGTGGCAAATGAACGGTTTGCTCTGCCTCAATATGAAAAATTTCTTCTTTTGCAACAACGTTTTTTAAAAAGTTGTCTGCTTCAGATGCATCAGAATGTCTACGAGGAGGAAAGGGATAATATTGTTTTGTCCGAATGTGAAGCTGTGGATAAGAAGGAGTAACCTTTCCCAGCTGCAGAACCAACCCTCTATATATCCAACACATTAAATACACAAAACTTCACTTTGCGTATTCATTTCATGATATAAAAGGTTATATATGAATATTAACTACATGATTTTGGCAATAAGAATTAATAATACGGGATGTTTCCCGTCAATAGGTAATGTGTATGAACTTTGCAAAATTTTGCTAAACCGTCTTTCCAAAAATTGTGTCCAGAGTGGATTTTTCGATGCAGTCCCGATTCTGCTACATGCAGTGCTTCGTTTTGATTGGATGAAAGGAAAATATCGAAACAAAAAAAACTTCTAGAGAAAATAATTAAATATGATAATACGTAAATCGATAAAGGAACGAGCACAAGTAATTTTATGTGTGATAATTTCCGTTTAATAACACTCGTCGTCTATTTCTAAAACGAGTTCAAATAACAACTTGTAAGGGTTTTTTGACTTTCCGGAAGTTATAAATCCAAATTCCTGTAATATTACTTCATAATATGACATCATTCTAATAGTGGTGCAGAGGTAGAGCGTCGCCCTCTTGTATCAAAGGTCCCTGGTTAGAGTCCCGTGATGAGCGGCGTGAGTACTGGTTAAGTCTCCAGGAAGCAGACATCAAGCGTGATTTATATAAGCTGAAAGCTTGTTTCTGTTTCACAATCGATGTAAAATAAATAAGTTTAAACTAAATGAACCAAAAGGAAAACAACAGAAATGATAGGAAACGTTAGTTTGACTTGTCACAAATGTAGTTCCGTGAATTATGGAATCGTTTTATTTGAAGTTCTTTATGAAGGGCAAGTTGATTATTTGTTGTACCCGTCATCGAAATTTCATTGATGTAAAATCTTAGCTATATTTTAAAGTTAGATATAAGCTTAACCTGATGATGATTTTTTATTTTCTTTGCTTATAGGTATTGTGCAATTCTAGTGTTGAGGATGAAATCCATTTTACTGTAAATTGTTGCAAACTAGATATAATTAGGCAAACATTCTATGCTGAAATGACTTCCATTTATCCAGATTTTCACATAATGAATAATGATGATAAGTTTACATTTATAATGAGTAGTCATGACTATGATATAATAAATAAGATGTGCATAACATTTATTTTTAAAATGTATGAGTTAAGGCAAAACATTCTGAAGGGCTAGAACACTTTAAGATTAGACAATATTCATTTAAATACATATATTGATTTTATTTGTATTGTATATGTCTGTATTGTATGTATGGTGACAATCCTGTCATTGGATTTTATGCCAATAAAAGATATTTGATTTGATTTGATTTGATTTATAGGTCGGTAGGACTCTAAATTGACGTAAATAACTGACCGTGCTGCAAGCTAGGGGCTAACTGCAGTTCGCAGGGAATTATTCACTGATCACAACATATAATAAATGTTTACCCGAAATAGGTAGCACCTATACTCATATTAATAATTAATATTATTGTAACACATGCTCCACGTAAACAGTTAAAGTTAAACCCTTATTTTTTATCGGAATGACTTACCAACTGTTAAAGATGCCTTTATCGCTTTATTTGATGCACCGCGTATTTAATTAATTGTATCTTTATTATATTGATTCCTAAGTATTTAAGTTGAGGAATAATATAGAGGGTACAAAATAACTAGGGTACGAAATTACCGAAATATAGAGAGTACAAAAATAACTAGAGTACGAAGTTACTGTCTTCCCCAAACAGTTGTGAACACAAATGTGAAAGTTTTTCAGAAATTGACTGACGATAGCTAAAAAGACAGAGTATTGTTTATATCTTAGATCAACGTTTACAAATCGTGACGACTTACCACAGACATAGAAACTAAAAGAGAACTAAATCTGACCTAAAGTCTTTCTCGTTTTGACTGTTTTTAAAGGTACTTGTTCTACTTTGATACACTTGAGACCTGCTTTCGAAAAGTCGGGTACCAAACAAAAACCCTATTTCTAATAGCACGTAATTTATAATTTTATTATTTGCTTTTAATTTCTTGAATATCTATTTTATCTCGGCTTTTCTTCATTTCAAATTAATTAAAAGTGATAATTAATAAAATCAGTTGTATATATTTGGGTATTGATGATTGAACTATTGTGTATATTACAAAAATTACATTATGAATTCTAGGATTAAGGTGTGTGACGGTGAAAACCAATCGGAAACTCTCGGCTAATTCCGTCATCCATAGTTAACCGAGTATTCCGATTGGGTGCAAACGTCGAATGGCTAAAACGACGAATTAATAAAACAGAAGAAAGTCAGTGGAAACAGCGAAAAGGAAAATATATATTTGCAGATATGAAGACGACGACTTGACGACATCCTTTATTGGTTTGGGCCCAATACGGTCGTCAGACAGACTTCACAATAGGGATCTTTAAACACTTGTATCATCATGCACTGATTGATTGATTGAGGTTTAACGCCGTTTTTAACAATTTCTCAGTTATATCACGGCGGCCAGTTCACCTACTCATGCATTTCCTGGTTTTCTCACACCAGTACTCCACACAACAATTTTCCCAAGCAACTGCCTGCTTTTCCACATAGACTGAGCCCATTGGTGGAAGAAGAATAACGCATGTCGTATTGACTTTTGTCAATCATCAGAAAGAGCCGGGATTCGAACTCACAACCCTTAGATTGACAGCCCGCGTCGCTACCGACTGAGCTACATCTTAAGATATTGAAAAAATGTATATGTTTTAGTTACGTTTTTTGTTGCAAATACTGTACACTTTGGGAAAAGGCGGAACTGCTCATGGTGCACTGTTTCTCTTTTTCCAAATAATGTTTTAACCCTTTCCCTCATACAACAATTCTGCAGCAGACGACTTTGAACATATTTGTCAAAACATAGAAAATCTGTATAATTGAATGGATGACCTATGACTAAAAGTGGAAAACATTGTGGAAAATGAAGATATTGCTCGTTTTGAGCAATTTCTTCTTTTGTCACTATGTTTTTAAAAAAGTCGTCCGCTGCAGAGGCGTCAGAACGCGACTATATGAGCCTGCAGGCGCGTAGCTGACTGTACGCAAAACACGCAGCGGCGACAGTACACATTGTCTCTAGTACTCAAATTGTAAAAGGTTAACATCCGCAATAAAAACTTGACATGGGGTAGGCGTAAGTATAAAACAACCGATCTGACTTGATAGATTTGACGAAAAATGACAAATGCAACACATTTTACTACCTAAAAACTTACTAGAAAATACGTTTATTTCACCATCAAGATCAGTCATATTTTGCTATAAGATAGTGCGTACACACTCTGAAGACCCTAGCTATGCCCCATGTGAGGGAAAGGGTTAAGGAGTAATGAAACAAAATACTGTTATATTTATGAATGACGTCATATGAAATAAATCAGCAGCAGAAGAGTTATGTTGTAAATTATCTCAAAAATGTAGAATGACGATATTAGAAATCTGCAGCAGACGCCATTAAATGGTTGTACGTTCCGTAACTTACATAACTATAAAGGTATTATTAACTTTAAAACATTCTGATTACTAATATATTGTGTAGTAAAACTTTAAAATAACTAGTCTATATTTAATATTTCCATTTCGACGTTTCCACTACCGTTTTGATCTGTTTTATCAATTCGGCGTTTTAGTCATTCGACGTTTCAGGTAACACTTCCTTTTCCGGTTGAGCAATTTGTCAATTCTCGCAAATTTAGCCAATACGGCCAGATTATTACGAATTTCTTCGTGAAACAAAGGTAAACAATGCATTAGGACATTAATCTGATAAATATTCGTAGTTGCGGCAAATTAGAGAGTCTTAAATGGGTTTATTGTTTTGCCTGCTTTCGGAGAAAGGCACATATCATGTCGTATACAGGGGTACAGTATATTGACATTTTTTTTTCTTGCGCCATCACTTTCGCCAAATGAGTCAAAGTTTGCACCAAATTTGCAATCACCGAGCCAATTTTTGAGCCTCATATGTAGCCATTATTTACTACTTGATATGAATAATAGTATAGTTCTATCGGCCCTTTTTCACAATATAAATACAGACATCTTTTAAAAGAATTTATTTCAAAAGTAAATATTGATCATAATGTCATTGTGCATTTTATTTTCCTTTTGCCACATTATTTCAACAGTTATCAGTATACAAGGATTTTACCTCTAGAGCTGGAGATCAGAGTGCAATCCCCGATCAGTGCAAATGCTGCATTATAAATAAATAAACACTTTTTGCCAACTAAAAGATTTTTTTTAAATTTTTATGCTTTAAAACTGTCTCAAGATTTTGGCCAACTTTGTCATTATTCATTTCCACTTTCTTAACCTTTTCCCTCATATAGACACTTTCTGACGCCTCTGCAGCTGACAGCTTTTAAAAACATAGTGACATAAGAAGAAATTGCTCAAAACTAGCAATTTCTCCTTTTGCCACAATGTTTTCCACTTTTACTTTTAGTCATAGGTTATCCATTCAATAATAGAAATGTTCTATGACAAAATATGTTCAGAGTCGTCTGCTGCAGACTTGTCGTATGAGGGAAAGGGTTAAGTTTGAATTAAGAAGTCCTTTTTACTAATACATATTTTTTTCTCTAAAATTAAGCATTTCGAGCTTCTGCTTCTACATGTTACAGGAATCCACTGTGGTCGAGTGGTTAGCATCGGGGATTTTATACCGGCTGTCCAGGGTTCGATCCCCAGTTGCGGCACTACGTTCATGGTGGAGTGCTCTTGGGCAAGGCACATTTTCTAACCTAGTACTGGTTTGTTTACCCAGGGATCATGAATAAGTGAACTGTTGCTGTGATATAACTGTAATAATGTTGAAAGCGGCGTAAAACCCCAATAAATAAATAAATCTGCATGTTGCAGGGTAAGACACCGGATTAAAAGTCAATTTTTTTAGATTTTATTTTTTTTCATTTTGAAATCCATTAGTTTTTGTGGCGAATCATTCGACTTGAGCCAAGATCGATGATTGATAGTGTTATTTATAAATGAGCCATAATATGGTGTCCGGATTTTGAGTTACATCACAAACACTGTGGTGTCCTCTTTTGTAATATTTGACTTTTGTCAAATTAAATGCTATATATGTTTAGAACAATATCTAAAGCTGTTAAATTCTAAATGACAAAATAGATTTTATCTTTAAATAAAGAGAAATGTGGGTTTTAAATTGTATTGTTAGTAACACAGGACACCATGTAATAAATCAATTTTATGAAGAGTATGCCTAGTTAATTTTTTTTTAGATCTAATTTACATTTTCACCATCTTTATTTGGAATTATTTCAATAAATAAATGGTTTATTTAGTGAAACAATTAATAGAATACAACTAGATAAAGAATGGTGTAACAGGACACAACATGATGTAACAGGACACAAACTGGTGTGTAACAGGACACAAAATGATGTAACTGGACACTAATTCAATTGTATTGTTAGTAACACAGGACACCATTGTAATAAATCAATTTTATGAAGAGTATGCCTAGTTAATTTTTTTTAGATCTAATTTACATTTTCACCATCTTTATTTGGAATTATTTCAATAAATAAATGGTTTATTTAGTGAAATAATTAATAGTATACAACTAGATAAAGAATGGTGTAACAGGACACAAAATGATGTAACAGGACACAAAATGATGTAACTGGACACCAATTGTGCACTTCATATAAAGGTGTAATATAATAGCATAAACATTTTCAGTATAAATAATTCTCCAGTTAAATTAAAATATACTTATCATGCAAATATGTATTTATTATGTAAGCACAATGCTTATGGAGGTAGAATATGCTTTCCAGGACAGTCAACGTTACAAGGCAAAAGAGACAAAATTCGCGATTTTTTTCCCCCAGTCAAAAATAATAACAAGTTCTTTGTAGTGAATTAAATAGGTTCGCAAACATCTCTGGACAATTTAAATAACGAAATAGGAAGTTACTACGCATTGCGATACATTATAAGCAACCATTGATGACCTCAATCGGCTTGGTGCCGGCGTAACAACATTTCAGAAGTCTGACTGTCATTTTCGAGCCGCCATTTTAAAACACTCTTGTCGTAAAACGTCTATAACTGTCGTAAATTGTTGCGATGTTTAATGTCGTAAATAGAACAGCCAAAATTTAGTTTCCTCCTAGGTGATTGACGAAGCATTTTTTAATTATAACAAAATAATAGGGCGTAACAAAAAAAGACACCATTTTGATAAACAATATTTTGACTCCCTGTCAAATAAAAGATATCTGTCCCAGAACAACATGTTTACGACATTAACAAAGAATGTAAGTGATCACGTGATTTGTATGCAATGAAAATATGGTTATCGGTCCAGGTTTCGAGTTTTGATGCTATTTAGACGTGATGTAACTGGGTGGACACATTCGTTACACCGATGTCCAGGATTTTATATTCAAATCAAAATCGTTTTTACGTCGCTCTATTAAATCTTAAAGTTATATTTACAAGTAATTTTTTAAATTATTATTTCACATATATATTAGTTTCCAAACTTTAAATATAAAGAAAAACAGTTTGTTTTGGTTTTCAAAAAGTCCTCCCATGCCTTTGTCGGGAAGGACACGGCGAAAATGCTCAAGAAAAGTATTAATTAAGGAGTTTATCAGTTCTTTCAGAAATCAATAGCATATTATTTAATAGATTTAGTAGTTTCTAACAGTTTGTGACATGCTGATAAACTATAAAACACATAGTTCTTCAAATAAAGGAGAATAAATAATGACTCTGTGATGTAACACAAAATCCCGGACACCATATTATGGCTCAAATATATAGGGATTTATTATAGTTTAGCCTAGATGTTTTCAAAGTCATCTGCTTCAGATTTGTGTTGGAGATCACAGATTTTAAACCCAGTGGGTCTTAGGAGGAGAACGCATACATACACTATATAATTATAATCAGAGGTCTAGATAAGGACTAAAGGAGGAGTTTAGATTTAGATCTTTTCCCCACAATATCTCTCTTATCATCCAACCAAACCCTATGGATGGTTTTTTTTGAGTACCCACAACATAGGGTTAGACTTAGGTGGTAAAATAGGGATTTTAGAAAGTAAAAAAATCCTATTTACAGCTCTGTTTTTAGCTCACCTATGCACGAAGTGCAAGGTGAGCTATTGTGGTCACATTTTGTCCGGTGTCCGTGCGTCGTCAACATTTGAGCTTGTAAACACTCTACGGGCTACATTTTGCATCCAATCTTCATGAAAATTTATCAGAATGTTCATCTCCATAAAATCTTGGACAAGTTCGAAACTGGGCCATATGAGGTCAAAAACTAGGTCACTAGGTCGAATTGAAGGGAAATCTTGTTAACACTCCGGAGGCCACATTTTCAACTTGATCATGTAGAAACTTTATCAGAATGTTTGTCTTGATGATATGTAGATCAAGTTCGAACATGGGTCACGTCGGGTCAAAAAGTAGGTCACTAGGTTAAATTGAAGGAAAGTCTTGTTAACACTCCAGAGGCTGCAAATTTTGCTTAAGCAGTTTGAAATTTTGTCAGAAGGTTTGTCTTAAAAATATCTAAGTCAAGTTCGAATATGGGTTATGCTGGGTCAAAAAGTAGGTCACTAGGTCAAATTGAAGGAAAATTTTGTTAACACTTTGGATGCTGCATTTTTTGCTTCAGCAGCTTGAAATTTGGTCAGAATGTTTGTCTTAAAGATATCTAGGTCAAGTTTAAATATGGATCATATTGGGTCAGAAACTAGGTCACAAGGCCAAATTGAGGGAAAATCTTGTTAACTCTGTAGTTCTAAGCCGCATGTTTTGCTTCAGCGGCTTGAAATTTGGTCAGAATGTTGAGCTGAATTATATTTAGGCCAAGTTCGAATATGGGTCATGTTGGGTCGAATTGAAGGAAAATCTTGTTAACACTTTGGATGCCACATTTTTTGCTTCAGCAGCTTGAAATTTGGTCAGAATGTTTGTCTAAATGATATCTAGGCCAAGTTCGGATATGGGTCATGCCGGGTTAAAAACTAGGTCACTAGGTTAAATTGAAGGAAAGTCTTGTTAACACTCCAGAGGCTGCAAATTTTGCTTAAGCAGTTTGAAATTTTGTCAGAATGTTTGTCTTAAAAATATCTAAGTCAAGTTCGAATATGGGTTATGCTGGGTCAAAAAGTAGGTCACTAGGTCAAATTGAAGGAAAATTTTGTTAACACTTTGGATGCTGCATTTTTTGCTTCAGCAGCTTGAAATTTGGTCAGAATGTTTGTCTTAAAGATATCTAGGTCAAGTTTAAATATTGGTCATATTGTGTCAGAAACTAGGTCACAAGGCCAAATTGAGGGAAAATCTTGTTAACTCTGTAGTTCTAAGCCGCATGTTTTGCTTCAGCGGCTTGAAATTTGGTCAGAATGTTGAGCTGAATTATATTTAGGCCAAGTTCGAATATGGGTCATGTTGGGTCAAAAACTAGATCACTAGGTCGAATTGAAGGAAAACCTTGTTAACACTTTGGATGCCACATTTTTTGCTTCAGCAGATTGAAATTTGGTCAGAATGTTTGTCTAAATGATATCTAGGCCAAGTTCGGATATGGGTCATGCCGGGTTAAAAACTAGGTCACTAGGCCAAATTAAAGGGTAATCTTGTTAACACTCTGGATACTGCATTTTTAATTTCAGCATGATGAAACTTTATCAGAATGTTTTTCTTGATGATATGTAGGCCAAGTATGAATATGGGTCATGCTGGGTCAAAAAGTAGGTCACTAGATCAAATTGAAGGAAATTCTTGTGAACACTTTGGATGCCACATTTTTTGCTTCAGCAGCTTGAAATTTGGTCAGAATGTTTGTCTTAAAGATATCTAGGTCAAGTTTAAATATGGGTCATATTGGGTCAGAAACTAGGTCACAAGGCCAAATTGAGGGAAAATCTTGTTAACTCTGTAGTTCTAAGCCGCATGTTTTGCTTCAGCGGCTTGAAATTTGGTCAGAATGTTGAGCTGAATTATATTTAGGCCAAGTTCGAATATGGGTCATGCCGGGTCAAAAACTAGGTCACTAGGTCGAATTGAAGGAAAATCTTGTTAACACTTTGGATGCCACATTTTTTGCTTCAGCAGATTGAAATTTGGTCAGAATGTTTGTCTAAATGATATCTAGGCCAAGTTCGGATATGGGTCATGCCGGGTTAAAAACTAGGTCACTAGGCCAAATTAAAGGGTAATCTTGTTAACACTCTGGATACTGCATTTTTAATTTCAGCATGATGAAACTTTATCAGAATGTTTTTCTTGATGATATGTAGGCCAAGTATGAATATGGGTCATGCTGGGTCAAAAAGTAGGTCACTAGATCAAATTGAAGGAAATTCTTGTGAACACTTTGGATGCCACATTTTTTGCTTCAGCAGCTTGAAATTTGGTCAGAATGTTTGTCTTAAAGATATCTAGGTCAAGTTTAAATATGGGTCATATTGGGTCAGAAACTAGGTCACAAGGCCAAATTGAGGGAAAATCTTGTTAACTCTGTAGTTCTAAGCCGCATGTTTTGCTTCAGCGGCTTGAAATTTGGTCAGAATGTTGAGCTGAATTATATTTAGGCCAAGTTCGAATATGGGTCATGCCGGGTCAAAAACTAGGTCACTAGGTCGAATTGAAGGAAAATCTTGTTAACACTTTGGATGCCACATTTTTTGCTTCAGCAGCTTGAAATTTGGTCAGAATGTTTGTCTAACTGATATCTAGGCCAAGTTCGGATATGGGTCATGCCGGGTTAAAAACTAGGTCACTAGGCCAAATTAAAGGGTAATCTTGTTAACACTCTGGATACTGCATTTTTAATTTCAGCATGATGAAACTTTATCAGAATGTTTTTCTTGATGATATGTAGGCCAAGTATGAATATGGGTCATGCTGGGTCAAAAACTAGGTCACTAGATCAAATTGAAGGAAATTCTTGTGAACACTTTGGATGCCACATTTTTTGCTTCAGCAGCTTGAAATTTGGTCAGAATGTTTGTCGGAATTATTTCTAGGTCAAGTTCGAATATTGGTCATATTGGATCAGAAACTAGGTCAATAAAGGAAAATATTGTTCAAACACCAGAGGCCGCATTTTTTCTTTGAGCAAGTTGAAACTTTGTCAGAATGTTGTCTTGATGATATCTAGTCCATGTTGGAATATGGGTCATATCAGGTTTTTAGTAAAATAATATAAATCACTAGGCCAAATGAAGGAAAATATTGTTAACACTGTGGAGGTTGCATTCAGAATAATTGTCTTGATGTGTTTTGCATTGCAGTACATTGTATAATTAAGGTGAGCGATCCAGGGCCATCATGGCCCTCTTGTTATTATTATTGTTAAGAAATTGCAGCAACATTTTCATGTTATTTTTGTTTTATGTATTTAAAAGTGTTTACTTATTATACCCCCCGATACATAGTATATTGGGGCTATATAGGAGTCACGCTTGTTGGTTTGTCGGTCTGTTGGTCTGTGGACATTTCTTGTGAACACTATTTCTCAGCAACCCTTGGTCAGAATTCAACTTCACAAGAATAATTGTTACCAAGCCTAGTTGTGCATATTGTTGGCATGTTACACTGGAATTATTTGTAAATGAGTTATGGCCTCTTGAATTTCTCATACATATGTATATTGTCAGGCAGCAGTTGGGGGTATTCATCACCTTCGGTGATATTTCTAGTTTTCCACCTGCAGATTATCCAAAGGTTAGCCAAAATGTTGACTGCTGCAGATTTGTTGTCTGTGGGAAAGGGTTTAAAATTAAATGTTAAATAACTATTTACAGAATAAAAAATGGCAAGAGGACAACAGAAAATACAGTCACAGCAGAAGAATAAAGAAAAGTTGGAAAGGATAAAGAAAGCTGCAACTTCAAGCAATGATTCCAAAACATCGGCCCAGAAAAATCTGAAATTTATCTGTGTCAATTGTAAGGTGAGATGGGTTCAATGGTTTAATAAAAAAAAATGATATCCGACTTCGAGGTCCAGATAAGAAATGGTAAACATCTATTTCCCCCACAATATATCTCTTTGATTATCCAACCAAACACAATCATTGGACATATGATAAGCAATTACACATTTGCTACTATACCATCCCTCAGGTGATTGATTGAGGATCGTGTTGGCTCTTTTGTTTTTCTCCCTTCTTCTTTTTAAACACAATACCCTCTCCATCTCAACATTTTCTTTAGCATTTCCTCCATTTTTAGCTCACCAGAGCATGAAGTGCTCAAGCTTTCAAGGCAAGTTTTTGTGATTGCATTTTGTCCAACGTTAGTCTGTCGTCAACAATTTGCTTTTTAACACTCTTAAGGCCACTATTACCATCTAATCTTCATGAAACTTATTCAATTTGTATATCTTGCTGATTTCTACTAGGCCACGTTCGAATATGGGTCATGTCTGGTCAAAAACTAGGTCACTAGGCCAAATTAAAGGAAAATCTTGTTAACACTCAGGAAGCCACCTTTTTGGCTTGAGCATGTTGAAACTATTCACAGAATATTTGCTTGGATGATATCTAGGCTAAGTTCTAATATGGGTCCGGTCCAGTCAAAAACTAGATCACTAGGCCAAATTGAAGTTAAAAGTATTACAGACCGCATTTTTGACTTCAGCAGCTTGAAACTTTGTCAGAAAGTTTGTCTTGATGATATCTAGGTCAAGATCGAACATTGATCATGTGGAGTCAAAATCTAGGTCACTAGGCCTAATTGAAGGAAAATAACTCTGGAAGCCATTTTAAGCTCGACTTTTGAAAAAAAGAGAGCTATTGTCATGACCCTGGCGTCGTCGTCGGCGTCGTCGTCGGCGTCGTCGTCCGGTTAAGGTTTTTTGTTTAGCTCATTTTTTTTTCTCCCTATCAGTCGAGTGTCTGTGCCGTACGCGGTGCTCTTGTTTTAACTTGAGCATACATGTTGAAACTTAACCAGAATGGTTGAATATTTTACTTGATGATATCTATATTAAGTTCATAATTGGGTCATGCATGTTCAAAAACCAGGTCACTGGCCATTGGCGCTGAAAGAGTTAAAAGTCTTAAATAGCCCATTATCAGGTGAGCGATCCAGGGACTCCGACGTGGCCCTCTTGTTTATACTTTACTCAATCTCATTAAAATCATCTCCTATTAACGCTACGCATAGGATCTGAGGACAACCGATAGATGGTCACGTTCAGACGACCTTTCCACCAGCCAATCAGAACCTTGCTTTCACGTTTTTGAAAGTGAAAGTAAAAGTCTATATATTTACCAAAGAAATCTATATTTAGCATGGGATCCCAATTTTCGCATAGTGATTTACACATGTGTATAGTTCTTATGACGACCGCATCATGAGTACAAATGCGGAAATGAGGCAAAACACCGATACAGCCTTTCCCTGACCATACAGCATCGAAAAGTGTTCTTTGCTCTGGTTTTAAATGGTCTATTTTAAATTTGCTCAACTTTGTCAGTTGATGCCATTTTGAAGGTTAAGCCAAACGTTTGTTGAAACGAGTCCTCTGATTGGTTCAAATAAAAATAGCTTGATGGATCTAAAAATAGCGATATTGGAAATCCGATAAAAGAAGAAGATGAATTTGAATTGATCGCCATCAGATCTTACATTTGGTCAGATCGTGTACTTTAGTCAGATTGATACTTTACTTGACCCATTAACAACAAATCTGTGTAGCAGAAACATCCTTATGAAAACAAGGAGAATCTATGTTTTGTTAACCCTTTCCCTCATATAGACGCTTTCTGACGCCTCTGCAGCAGACAGCTTTTTGAAAACATAGTAACAAAAGAAGAAATTGCACAAAACGTGCAATTTCTCCTTTTGTCACAATGTTTTCCACTTTTAGTCATAGGTTATTCATTCAATTATAAAGATTTTCCATTATTTGACAAAATATGTTCAAAGTCGTCTGCTGCAAAATTGTCGTATGAGGGAAAGGGTTAAAAGAATGATTATTGAGAAGAGCTGAAAATATTGTGGTAGAATTTGCTCAATTTGAGAAATTTATCCTTTTGCAACAATGTTATCAAAAGTTTTCTGCTGCAGATGAATCAAAATGCTTCTGCTGTAGGGAAAGGGTTAAATCCCTATTTGATCTCCAGATTCTATGTTGTTGGTACATACCAGTATATATATAAATAATTTTCAGTGCTCAAGACAATTCTGTTCAGTACTCATGACAGGCTGAAATTAAGTAATAATACTAATTAATAGAGATTACTACTCTATCCAGAGCCCCAAGATAAGGGGCGTTTTGCATCTTTTAAAATCCTTATGTGACCCTCTTACCCTATGTTATGGGTACTCAAAAGACCAACTCAGTGGGACGATGTTTTTGAGTACCCACACCATAGGGTTTGCTTTAACCCTTTCCCACATATAGACGCTTTCTGACGCCTCTGCAGCAGACAGCTTTTTGAAAACATAGTGACAAAAGTAGAAATTGCTCAGAACGAGCAATTTCTCCTTTTGACACAATGTTTTCCACTTTTAGTCATAGGTTATCCATTCAATTATAGAGATTTTCTATTTTTTGTCAAAATATGTTCAAAGTCGTTGAATGATTTGTCGTATGAGGGAAAGGGTTAATAATAAGAGAGAAATGGTGGGAAAAAGAGCTGAATACCCCTCCTTATCTGGACCTCTGTATTATCTTGTCCTCAGTATAGGTACATAACTCTCACGTTTTATATTTTCAGTCACAGATGCCAGATCCTAAAACATACAAACAGCATTTTGAAAATAAACATCCGAAATCTACCCTACCAGAGGAGCTTAAAGATATCTAAATTAGGTATAGTATAATATCCAATATTACTACAAAGAAAGGTACAAAATGTACTCTACTTGAACTTAGATCCCCAGTCTCGGTGGACACGGTGGATTGGGCCCTTGGGCAAGCGCAATTCCTAGCCTAGTACTGGTTTGCTTACACAGGGATCATGAATAAATGATTCGCCAGGATATAATTAACCCTTTCCCACATACAACAATTCTGCATCAGACGACTTTGAACATATTTTGTCAAAAGACAGAAATTCTCTATAATTGAATGGATGACCCATGACTAATAGTGGAAAACATTGTGTCAAAAGGAGAAATTGCTTGTTTTGAGCAATCTCTTCTTTTGTCACTATGTTTTCAAAAAGCCGTCTGCTGCTGAGGGACAATGTTAACTGAAATAATGTTGAAAATGGAAAAAAAAAAAAAAATAATACAAACTTGTAAACAAAAACAAATAAATTTTTCACACAAAGAAAAGTCTACAGCAAATAATTTGGAATTATCTGTTGGAAAATATGAGTAATCTATCTGAATGAAAGTAAGATTTTAAAATGAGCAATTTCTCCTATTCTTAGAATTTTTAGCTCCACTGGCTGAAAGCCAGTCTAGCTTATTCTCATGGCGAATTGTCCGTTATGCGTCTGTGCATCAACTTTTTTCTTCAAACGACTTCTACTCCCTAACAACTTGGCCAATTGGGATTAAACTTCATAGGAAGCATCCTCTCAATGTCCTCTTCTAAATTCCTTCAAATTTTTAAATAATTTTGTAGAAATGTTCATTTGATGACCCTCTATCAGATTCCTTAAAGCCATGTGATTGGTCAAAAAACATGGGGCTATTTTTCCTTTTATGGCTATATTGAAAACTTTATATCAGATTCCACTCAAAACAAGCAATTTCTCCTATGCCACAATGTTTTTTCACTTTTAGTTATAAATAGGTTATCCATTCAATTATAAAGATTTTCTTTTTTTTTGACAAAATATGTTCAAAGTTGTCTGCTGTAAAAATATCCTACGAGGGTTAATTTGACCCTTTTCAATCATAGCTGAGACCTGATAGCTCATTCGGAAGCAAAGTGAGCTGTCAATCCAGGAGTTGTAAGTTTGAACCCCAGCTCGGCCAACATTCTTTCCGATGTTTGACAAAGGTCACTGTGACAAACATCGTAGGTCTTTCACCGATAGGTTAACAGTCTATGTGGGGAAGCAGCCAGTTGCTTGGAATGACTGTTGTGTGGGAAAGCCATTAAAAACATTACTATCAGTCACATGATCTTCCCTTATAACACACCTAGTTTAACCCTTTCCCTCAAATAGAGGCTTTCTGATGCCTCTGCAGCAGATGGCTTTTTGAAAACAAAGTGACAAAAGAAGAAATAGCTCAAAATGAGCAATTTCTCCTTTTGCCACAATGTTTTCCACTTTTAGTCATAGGTTATCCATTCAATTATAGAGATTTTCTATCTTTTGACAAAATATATTCAAAGCCGTCGGCTGCAGAATTGTTGTATGAGGGAAAGTGTTGAACACATGAGTAAATGAATAAGCCACAAGGAAATAACATGATAAAAAACACTTTCCCTCATTATCATATAGACAGACGCTTTCTGACGCCTCTGCAGCAGACAGCTTTTTGAAAACATGGCGACAATAGAAGAAATTGCTCAAAACAAGCAATATCTCCTTTTGTCACTTTGTTTTCAACTCTATTCAATTATTGTACTTTCATATAAAGGGAGTTCCCATATATGTTTTCAGTTATGTTTCCAAAGTCGTCTGCTGCTGAATCGTGGTGAGAGGGAAAGTGTTAACCCTTTCCCTCGTATAGACGCTTTCTGACGCCTCTGCAGCAGACAAAATATACGTTCAAAGTCGTCTGCTGCAGAATTGTTGTATGAGGGAAAGCATTAAACACATTAGTAAATGAATTAGCCGCAAGGAAATAACATGAAATAAACAAGCAATATCTCCTTTTGTCACCATGTTTTCAACTCTATTCAATTATTGTACTTTCATATTTAAAAGGGAGTTCCCAAATGTTTTCAGGTTTGTTTTGAAAGTCGTCTTCTGCTGATTCATGGTGAGAGGGAAAGTGTAAACCCTTTCCCTCATATAGATGCTTTCTGAGCATGTGCAGCAGACAGCTTTTTGAAAACAAAACGTGCAATTTCTCCTTTTGCCACATTGTTTTCCAATTTTTGTCATAGGTTATCCATTCAATTATGGAGATTTTCTATGTTTTGACAAAATACGTTCAAAGTCTTCTGCTGCAGAATTGTTGTATGAGGGAAAGAGTTAAACACATGAGTAAATGAATTAGCCACAAGGAAATAACATGAAATAAACAAGCAATATCTCCTTTTGTCACCATGTTTTCAACTCGATTCAATTATTGTACTTTCATATTCAAAAGGGAGTTCCCAAATGTTTTCAGGTTTGTTCTCAAAAGTGTCTGCTGCTGAATCGTGGTGAGAGGGAAAGTGTTTTACCCTTTCCCTCATATAGACGCTTACTGACGCCTCTGCAGCAGACAGTTTTTTGGAAACAACATAGTGACAAAAGAAGAAATTGCACAAAACGTGCAATTTCTCCTTTTGCCACATTGTTTTCCAATTTTTGTCATAGGTTATCCATTCAATTATAAATGGAGATTTTCTATGTTTTGACAAAATACGTTCAAAGTCGTCTGATGCAGAATTGTCGTATGAGGGAAAGGGTTCAACAACCTTTCAAACGTTTTTGTTCTGCTTTCAGACTTACGGATGAAACTGCCTTCACATTTCACACAGATCTTTCCATGGACGGAGTCGTTGGCGTTTTTCCTGGATCCATTTCCATTCTATATAAATTCATTGTCATGAATGTGTTCCGTTCAAATGATGTCTGAGCAAAACGTCTGCTGTAGATTTGTTGTGGGAAAGGGTTTAAAAACAATTTTGGGAAATCTTGTAGCAGATGGAAAAATAAAAAGTATTGAGATTTATTAATATTGTTGGAGAAGGAGAAATTGCGGATGTTTTTGCATTTTTTCTTTCTCTCTTTAATGATTATTTTTTTAAAAGTCGTCTGTAAAACATGTGTAAATTATGGTCTGAATCGGGTACCTTTCCCACATACAACAATTCTACAGCAGACGACTTTATAAACATCTAAGCAAAAAATATGGTAATTCTCTATACTAGAAAGTATAATTTTTAAATTCTGTTGATAATAATATGGCAAAAGTAGAACTTACTCATTATGAGTAAATTAAAACTTTTGCCACAATGTTTTTAAAAATCAACTGTGGCAGGTGCATCGAAAATATTCTATATGTTGGAAAAGTTTAACCCTTTCCCTCATACGACAATTCTGCAGCAGACGACTTTGAACATATTTTGTCAAAACAAGAGAAAATCTCCATAATTGAATGGATAATCTATGACCAAAAGTGGAAAACATTGTGTCAAAAGAAGAAATTGCTCGTTTTGAGCAATTTCTTCTTTTGTCACTTATGTTTTCAAAATGCCGTCTGCTGCAGAGGCATCAGAAAGCATCTATATGAGGGGAAGGGTTAAAGACCCACGAGTTCTGAATGTTGAGAAGGCAGCGCATCATGTATACAATTGTCAACATCTTGAAAGTCTTTACAAACAATGTGGGATAAGTTTGGATTGTATGATACATGTTTTAAAATTGAACAAAGTTTCTGTATTTTTGAACCATGTTGTTCTAAAAAGTTGGACAGACACTTGTAAAAAAAATAGTAGGTAAATGTCTGAAACAAAATGTTGGTCTTTTTCTAAAATAAATTCATTATGATTTGTACAAGTCTTGCATAGAACAATTATAATGATTTCAGAAATGTTTTTTCTCGTTGAAATGTTGTTCAATATTGTAAATTTTGTAAATATGTCTTTGAACCAATTTTGCAAACCCCTTGTCCCCCCCAGTACAGACTCGGGCCAGTTGTGCATAACAACTTGAAATTTCTATCTTTACTTTCCTTAAATTGGATCGCCCAAAGGGAAAGGTGGACTAGATCATTTTAAAACTTACTTGAGCATTGACATGGTTAAGGCATGGGACAAACGGCTTTGGAAAATATTGGGGGAAAATGAGAAATTGCTCAAGAGGATTGGAGGTAAAGAATAATTATTATCAGTGAATTTCGGCATTGAGTGACTCAGCAGAAGACTGGATAAGGAGGAGTAAATTGGTCTTTTTGATATAATACCTCTATTAGCACTCATTAAAACCTATGTTGTGGGTACTCAAAAGAATCGTCTCACTGAGACGATTCTTTTGAGTACTCACAACATAGGTTTTGAAGGTTAAATAAGGATTTTAGAACATGAGAAACGTCCCTTATCTAGAGCTCTGTGACTTAAGCTAAGAGACGTTCTCCAAAATGAGAACTGCTGAATCTAAGATTGCAAATTTTGGACCAAAAACATATAATGTAGTAACAAGGTAGAAAAATGTTAAAAATGACTTTATACCTCATTATGAGAATTTCTTCTTTTCAGACATAGATTTCATAACATATGTTTGCATAAGTATCAAAAGTTGGTACCATTGGTGAAATGAGTAAATGTGAAATCTTTCTCAATTAAAATGCTCTTTTAATTCAGGTTGTCACACTTTTTGTTACTATGCCCCCTTAGAAGAAGAGGGGTATATTGCTTTGCACATGTCCGTCCATCGGTCCGTCCGTCGGTAGACCAAAGCTTGACCATGTGATAACTCAACAATGCCTGGGCCTACGGTCCTCAAACTTGACCTGGAGGTTGGGGATGGCCAATAGACAAACCCTATTGATTTTAAGGTCATCAGGTCAAAGGTCAAGATCACAGTGACCTTGAACTCGAAAAGCTTGTCCGAGTGATAACTCGACATTGCCTGCACCCATGGCCCTTAAACTGGACATGGAGGCTGGGGGTGACCAGTAGATAACTCTATGGATTTTAAGGTTATTTGGCCAAAGGTCAAGGTCACAGTGACCTTGAACCTGAAAAGCTTGTCCGAGTGATAACTCGACATTGCCTTCACCCATGGCTCTCAAACTTGACATGGATGCTGGGGGTGACCAATAGATGACCCCTATTGATTTGTTTGACAAACATCTCTTGTTGAATTAATTAAACTTGTTTTAGAACTGATCATTAATAATTTGGATTACGGTCCTGATTGTGATATCCGTCCTGTTGAGGCAAACATACCAGATTTATGGTATTGATAAAAATGTGAAAACATTGTGGGAGGAGATATTGACCTCTTTGAACAGTAACAGTAACTCCTATTCCCACAATGTTTTCAAAAGCTGTCTGCTGTTTAAGGTACAAACAGTTGTGTGCGCCAGGAAAGGCTTTTAATATCTGCCCGACATGTTGCGATTGTTCCTGTAAAAAACCTTGACTTTTTATCCACCAATATTTCTTTACAAGTGCTTTAATATCTGTACGACATGTTGCGATTTTTCCAGTCATACCTTGACTATTTTCCAGCGAGTCCACCGCTAACAATTTGCCTCGTTTTACACACAGCATAGGCGGTCGTCGTTCCGGAGTTGTGCGCAACCATACATACATAAGTAACAGTTTTATCAAGATCGTTTGATTTAGCGTGTCTGCGTAATCAACTGGAACCAGGAAAAGGGTAAACAGAAAAAAACATATGCTCTAAAAGTTACAAAACGGAAAACGCTTCTGCTATCAGGTTATTAGCAAGTTTATATTTCGTGTCGTTCTCGTCACCGTGAAATATAGCTGTCGACATGAATTCCACGTCCTCTATAAACCGATTTTTATCCACCAATCGTCCCCAGCCATGTTTCTTTACAAGTGATTTGATATCCGCCCGATATGTTGCGATTGTTCCAGTCATACCTTGACTTTTTTCCAACGATTCCACCGCTAACCAATTGCCTCGTTTTGCACACAGCATGGCGGCCGTACTTCCGGTGTTGTCAGGTATGTCTGGATCGCAACCATACATAAGTAACAGTTTCATCATAATCATTTGATTGAGCGTTTCTGTGTAATCAACTGGTACCAGGTAACGGCCTGATATTTCGATGGGCAGCATAGAAGAACACAGCACATGCAGAACCGTCTCTCCCGCACCGTTTTGCGTATTTATTATGGCACCGATTTCCAACATTTTCTTTAAACACGTGTATCTCTCATTTGGCACACCAGTGCCACGTTTGACCATGCCTGTTATGGAATGTGTACTTCGTACTGGATGGACCTTAGGTGTTTTCACATCATCTATTGCTGTCGTTACAGACATTGCACCTTGTGAATCATTTATCGGGTCCTGAAACCGTACATGCACCGTGTCTGGTATTAATTCGGTGTGAATTTCGTTATGTACCACGCGATTGTCATTTGGAATTTCTCTGCTATCATCACAATGAAGGTTAACAATCGGTGTTGTTGTGACATCTTCATTAGTATTGGGATCAAATTGTCCATCATTTAACACACCAAGGGGCAGAGAACCATTATTTGGTACACTTACACCATCAGTCAAATCAATTGTTAAATTATTTGACATTAGCAAATGCAGAGGCGCGTTCCTGTGATGATCAACTATGTTAATTCCCATACCGTCAAAGTCATGGTTATTTAAACACTCCACTAACTCTACATTGTAATTCCAGGCGGCATAATGTATAGTCAAGCGACCCAGATAATCTGGTATCAAAGGATCGCCATGTCGCTTCAGAAGCAATTCAACGACATCTGTCTCGTTTTGAAGGCACGCCAAATTAATCGGGGTCATTCCGAATCTTGTTTCCTGGATATTTATCAGCGCATGCTCAGTCAACAGGTATTTTACAACCTCCACGTGACCATTGGACGCTGCGAATGCCAATGGCGTTAGGCCCAAACTATCGGTCGCGTTTACATCAGAACTACAAATCTGAACCAGATGTCGGATAACACCGATATGACCTTGCTGGCATGCCATCATCAGGGGTGTACTACGCAAGAAAAACCCTGCCAATCCACGACCGAATGCTCTCCCTTTCCTCTGCTGCTGGGTCAAGAGTTTTGGTCCATGACTGGTACCTTTGTCTACATTGTTATCGGACATGGAAATTCTCTTGACTGAAGGCAAGTCGCCGTAAAATGCAGCCAAGTGCAAATCCGACACGTCGTCATACTCGTATCGCCAGTCTGTAATAAGATTGAATAGTTGCAGTTAACCCTTTCCCACATACAGTAAATATTCAGTAGATTACCTTGAAAACACATAGGTAAAAATAGGTAACATCTGTTTATACGAAGAAAAAATATTAATTGAATAGAGACGAAAACATTGTTGCAGAACTTGCTCATTATGATAAATTTCTTCTTTTTGTCAAAATGTTTTCAGAAGTCGGCTACAGAAGCGTCTAAATATGTCTACATGTGAGAAAGGGCTAAAACAGATTTTCAACTTTCAGTTATATCAACCTAACCAGCCAACATCCCGGGCTCGATCTGTGCTTGCGACTGCCAGTGTCGATAACCCTTGGACAATGGACATGCCTTAGCATATGACTGTTTTGTCACGAATAATTGTGAACTCTTTCAGCGCCGAACTCCCTAAAGTAGAATATTCCATGTTTCAAACTCGAGCCTCTCCATGTTTAATGTAATAAGAGTTTTGGATTTTTTTAAAAACTAAAAGGCAAACAATGTATAATTCAGGTGAGACAGCTTGTTATGAGCTGACTCGCTTGAATCTGTATTGTTTGCAGAAACCTCAATAACACCATTGGTGCTGAACGGGTTAAGTCGTGATATAACTGATGTTATGTTTATAACATCGTAACGCCCACAACACAGAACATAATGTTTATAACGACGTAACGCCCACAACACAGAACAGAACAGAATGTTTATAACGACGTAATGCCCACAACACAGAACAGAACAGAATGTTTATAACGACGTAATGCCCACAACACAGAACAGAACAGAATGTTTATAACGACGTAAAGCCCACAACACAAAACAGAACATAATGTTTATAACGACGAAACGCCCACAACACAGAACAGAACATAATGCTTATAATGACGTAATGCCCACAACACATAACAGAACATAATGTTTATAAGGACGTAATGTCCACAACACAGAACAGAACGGAATGTTTATAACGACGTAACGCCCACAACACAGAACAGAACAGAATGTTTATAATGACGTAACGCCCACAACACAGAACAGAACAGAATGTTTATAACGACGTAATGCCACAACACAGAACAGAATGTTTATAACGATGTAACACCCACGACACAGAACAGAACATAATGTTTATAACGACGTAACGCCCCCAACACAGAACAGAACAGAATGTTTATAACGACGTAACGCCCCATCACAGAACAGAACAGAATGTTTATAACGACGTAACGCCCACAGCACAGAATAGAACAGAATGTTTATAACGACGTAACGCCGCCAACACAGAACAGAACAGAATGTTTATAACGACGTAACGCCCACAACACAGAATAGAACAGAAAGTTTATAACGACGTAACGCCCACAATACAGAACAGAACAGAATGTTAATAACGACGTAACGCCCACAACACAGAACACAGAATGTTTATAACGACGTAACGCCCACAACACAGAACAGAGTCATTGACACACATAAAATACATATACAAAATATACAGACACTTGGATTTGAAATGGAGGAAAAAAAGAGAAAAAGGTTAAACAAAACAAAAAAATTAAGAAATCTATGAATGAAAATGAGAATCAGAACATGTTCTCCGATAAAGAGACTAAAGTTGAAAAAAAAATAACACTTTAGTATTTGTTATCTACTTTCTAAAGCGATTTTAACAAAACATGTCAGGTTTTCATTTTAACAATTGTAACAAACGAACAGACAAACCTTTGCGTAGATCCTCGCCTGTGCCCTGGTACTTTTCCATTCTGTTTAGGTGTCTCTCCACCATGCGTCCGTACGATGTTGCACTTCCAGACATGGTAACATAAACACTTTAACAGTTAAAGGACATCCGACAAATTACAACTGAAAAATACGAGCCGCGTCAGACGAATTAGGGTATTATTGACTCGCCGTCAAATGGATCTGTTTGAGGTAAATTGGTGTGAACTTAATCGGGCTACAGTTCTAGTTGTTTGTCGAAAGATACATCTACGTGTTAAGTCAATGTAGACGTGCAGTCAATGCTCTGGTGAGATTGTGCGGCTGCACAGGCTTGCCTTAGTATTCACTGTACGCAGAATTTAGACCCAAACACTGCTTGACGTGGTTCATATTTAACATAGGCAAAATGCGATTTTATTGCACATGCGAACAGTATTAACAGAGTCTTGAATTTCTATAAACACTTTAACTCTTTCAGTGCCGAATTATTTAAAGTAGGCTCTTCCATGTTCAAAATCGGGTGTGTCCATTTCTCAATTTATGAAAGTTTTGGTCTATTTTTGATAACTAAAAGGCAAACAATGCTGATTTCAGGTGAGACAGCTCGTTACGAGCTGACTCACCTGAATCTGCATTGTTTGCAAAAACCTCAATATTGCCTGTGGCGCTGAAAGAGTTAAAACGTAATGTATGGAACTTGCGACGAGAATAATAGAATTGTAGCCCCCTTGTTTCAATTCCTAACCCCTTTAATTTGATATATAAAAGAGAGGAAATACAACAAAATACCTTTTGACATGACTGTCCAATTTTATATATTAAAAAATCCTAGACTAACAGGTTTTACCGGTTTTGCTACTTATTGCATTCATTTGTAAAACTATACACACTTGTACTAACTGAAAAATGTAAATGTAATGAACACTATGAATATGCTGAAAACCCAGGTGAACCTGAGTATCCGTACATTCTCACTTGAGTCTTCACTTTCTGTCTACACTTGAAAGTAACATGGATATACCTTACCAACCAAAACTGCAGCCACAGTAGTTTAACGTCAATGTAACGTTGAAAGATACCAAAACTGCAGCCACAGTAGTTTTACGTCAATGTAACGTTGAAATATACCAAAACTGCAGCCACAGTAGTTTAACGTCAATGTAACGTTGACATATACCAAAACTGCAGCCACAGTAGTTTAACGCCAATGTAACGTTGAAAGATACCAAAACTGCAACCACAGTAGTTTAACGTCAATGTAACGTTGAAAGATACCAAAACTGCAGCCACAGTAGTTTAACGTCAATGTAACGTTGAAAGATACCAAACACTGCAGCCACAGTAGTTTAACGTCAATGTAACGTTGAAAGATACCAAAACTGCAGCCACAGTAGTTTAACGTCAATGTAACGTTGAAAGATACCAAAACTGCAGCCATAGTAGTTTTACGTCAATGTAACGTTGAAAGATACCAAAACTGCAGCCACAGTAGTTTAACGTCAATGTAACGTTGAAAGATACCAAAACTGCAGCCACAGTAGTTTAACGTCAATGTAACGTTGGAAGATACCAAAACTGCAGCCACAGTAGTTTAACGTCAATGTAACGTTGAAAGATACCAAAAACTGCAGCCACAGTAGTTTATCGTCAATGTAACGCTGAAAGATACCAAAACTGCAGCCACAGTAGTTTAACGTCAATGTAACGTTGAAAGATACCAAAAACTGCAGCCACAGTAGTTTAACGTCAATGTAACGTTGGAAGATACCAAAACTGCAGCCACAGTAGTTTAACGTCAATGTAACGTTGGAAGATACCAAAACTGCAGCCACAGTAGTTTAACGTCAATGTAACGTTGAAAGATACCAAAAACTGCAGCCACAGTAGTTTATCGTCAATGTAACGCTGAAAGATACCAAAACTGCAGCCACAGTGGTTTAACGTCAATGTAACGTTGAAAGATACCAAAACTGCAGCCGCAGTAGTTTAACGCCAATGTAACGTTGAAAGATACCAAAAACTGCAGCCACAGTAGTTTAACGTCAATGTAACGTTGAAAGATACCAAAACTGCAGCCACAGTAGTTTAACGTCAATGTAACGTTGAAAGATACCAAAACTGCAGCCACAGTAGTTTAACGTCAATGTAACGTTGAAAGATACCAAAACTGTAGCCACAGTAGTTTAACGTCAATGTAACGTTGAAATATACCAAAACTGCAGCCACAGTAGTTTAACGTGCATCATAACAGTGCACTTATCCATGATAAGTAAATAAATAAATAAACCACTTCTAGGCTAGGAAATGTACATTGTCCATGGGCACCCAACATTGACCGCAGCGACTGGGGATTGATCCCGGGACGCCCGGTTAACCCTGGGAGCTAACACCACCCAAGTCGCGGTTTATTAAACATAATGCCTGCTGTGAAATGAAGTTAGACTCGGCCAAATTGAAAACAGAAGAAGAAAAAAAATATGTTCTTGAACATACACAATACAATTTGAGTAACGACTGACACAAATGGGTCTTCTTACATCTACATAATGTGAAGACTGAGATGACCTTATTTAGTCTTCCACATATACGACAGATCACTATTTTGTTTGTTTTATTTGGGTTTTACGCAGTTGTCAACATTATTTCATTTATATTACGGCGACAGTTCACATATTCATGATCCCGAGTCAAACAAACCAGTACTAGGAAATGTCCGTTGCCCAAGGGCACTCCACCATGAACATCGTGCCGCGACTGGGGATCGAACCAGGGACACTCGGTGTTAAATTACCGACGCTACCAATCGACCACGGCGGATTCATTTAAAATGCTATGAAAAATTCCGTGGAAAATATATGTTTTTGGTTACATTGAAGTTTGGTTCTGATATATGAATAGATGAAATAATTTCATTGATAGAGAAATTGATAGTTTTTGAGTGCCCTTTTTTACGAGTACTTTTCATGACCTGTCTGCGATAGGAACAACAGCACCCTTGTCTAATCAGGGAAAGAATAATACGAATTGGCCACCTTTGTATTACTAAACTATTATGGTTCAGTCGGTTACGACGCGGGCTCTCAAGCCACGGGTTGTGAGTTTGAACCGCTGCTCGGGCAACACTTTTTTTCCCGACGATTTTTCAAAAGTCAATGCGACGAATGGCATTCGGCTTCCACTAATCGGCTAACAGTCTATGTGAAAAAGCAGCCAGTTGCTCGGAAAGACTGTTGTGTGGAGTTCGTTGTGAGAGAAGAGCCAGAAAACACATGGATATGTGATCTAATCGTCGTGATATGATCGCGAAATTGTTGAAATCGATACTTAACTCCAATCAATCAATTAATCAATATGGACTATTGATAGCAGTGGTGACAAATCCGTCCTAATTTATCATGAAAATAAAGTATTCAATTTTAAACTTTTTTAAAATGATATTTTGTTAAAAAAAAAACAAAGATTAAAATTCGACTTGTGTTGGACGAAAAATGGAGATTTTAACCTAATAATGAGTAAATGAATTATTTCTTATTTTTTCACTATGTTTTACAATTTTATTCTATTATTTAACTTTCATTTATTGGGATTTTTCACTTTTTTGTCTCGATATCTTCAAATGGAGTGATCCAATTTACAACATGGAAGAATCGATTTTGTGAAATCCGGCAGTTTAACCCTTTCCCTTATATAGACGCTTTCTGATGCATCTGCAGCAGACAGCTTTTCGAAAACATCGTGACAAAAGAAGAAATTGCTCAAAACGAGCGATTTCTCCTTTTGCCACAATGTTTTCCACTTTTAGTCATAGGTTATCCATTCAATTATAGAGATTTTCTATTTTTTGACAAAATATGTTCAAAGTCGTCTGCTGCAGAATTATCGTATGAGCAATTTCTCCTTTTGACACAATGTCTTCCACTTTTAGTCATAGGTTATCCATTCAATTATAGAGATTTTCTATTTTTTGGCAAAATATGTTCAAAATCGTCTGCTGCAGAATTGTCGTATGAGCAATTTCTCCTTTTTCCACAATGTTTTCCACTTTTAGTCATAGGTTATCCATCCAATTATAGAGATTTTCTATTTTTTGACAAAATATGTTCAAAGTCGTCTGCTGCAGAATTGCCGTATGAGGGAAAGTGTTAAGAGTTTTAAAAAATACCAATGGGGCCTTACTTCTAACCTTTGTCACAATATACATACATGTATAGATAACATATAGGCGGATAGTGAAGATTATGCTGAAACTGCGTGTATTGATTGATCGATTGGGGTTAAACGCCGTTTTTAACAATTTCTCAGTTATATCAGGTCGGCCAAAATTTCGTTGTCTAGAGCTCTGCATCACGGAAATCCCGACATTCGGGTAATCCGCAGTCATCGTATAACCAGATCAAATCCGCAGCATTTCTAAATGAAAATATGAAAATGTTCTGTAAATGAAAGTGCTATTATTGATTGATTGATTGATTGGGGTTTAACGCCGTTTTTAACAATTTCTCAGTTCACCTACTCATGCATTTCCTGGTTTTCTCACACCAGTACCCCACACAACAATCTTCCCAAGCAACTGGCTGCTTTTCCACATAGACTTAGCCCATTGGTGGAAGACGAAGACTTTTGTCAATCGTCGGAAAGAAAGATGGCCGAGCCGGGATTCGAACTCACAACCCCTGGATTGACCACCCGCGTCGCTAGGAACAGAGCTACCGGGGCTCGGCGAAACTGCGTGTATGAGTCATAACTTTCTTTACGCAGATGTATATAAAACCCCAAATCACATGACCTCGCTCATACGTAAACTAAGCTAGATATTAAACTTGTTTAGCATTATTTCTAAATCTTATCTTTTTTTATTACGTGATTTTATCATTTTGCCCAGGAAAAAAACCCACATCTGTTTTTGTTTTATTGGGGTTTTACGCCGCTTTCAAACATTATTTCAGTTATATCACGGCGACAGTTTACTTATTCATGATCCCTGGGTAAACAAACCAGTACTAGACTAGAAAAGGTGCCTTGCCCAAGGGCACTACACCATGACCGTTGTGCCGCGACTGGGGAATGAACCCGGGACACCCGGTTTCGAAATCCCCGACGCTAACCACTCGACTACAGCGGATTCCTCCCGCACATCCGAGAGTACGAATAAAACGATTGTCATGCTTTTTCCGGTGATGCCAGACGACCTGAAGTTCGATACAGTATCAAACGTACAGTAACATTATATCTGATCAGAGTTCCAGATAAGGAGGGGGTATTCAGCTCTTTTCCCCACGATTTCTCTCTTATTATTGAAGCAAACCCTATGTTGTGGGTACTCAAAAGAATCGTCTCACTGAGACGGTTATTTTGAGTACCAACAACATAGGGTTTAAGGATCAAATAGGGTTTTTAGAACATGCAAAACGCTCCTTATCTAGAGCTCTGATCTGATGACTGCTTATTACAGGTCGTTTGAACACATGTTTAGTCATATCAAGGCGACCAGTTCACCTACTCATGTGTTTCCAGGCTTTCGCACACATCAGTTCTCCACATACTTTCAAAGCCACTGGCTGCTTTTCCATAGAGGCTGGTCACAATGACTTTTGTGAAACGTCTGAAAAAATGTTGGCCGAGCTGGGGTTCGAACTAACAGCTCCTGGGTTGAATGTCCGCGTCGCTACCGACAGAGCTACTGGAATATCAAGAAAACATCTGATTAAAACATGTAACGTCGCGAGATAAAGGGAATGCTTTAATATAAGGATTGTGGATGTTTAATTTTAATTTACTTTTATTTTTGTTCATTTACTCGGTTCATACTCGGTTTACACTCAGTGTATGTATGTTTATATTGTGAAACACATTTGAACGTATGTAGGCTATTATGAAAAGGGTGCTTTATTAATGTTGTATAATGTAATAATAATAATATCTTGGAAAACAAGGCGTATCATTCTGATATATATTTCAAGACTTTGTTGTAAAGGATTAAAAGTTCGTCTTTCTGTTCAGCAATGTTTAAAACTGTCCTGTTGAAAAAATGTGTCAGAATCAAGGACATGTGTCATCGAACGATAAGAAAGAATACTATATATATACACTTATAAAGTGTGGTGTATTCTATATATCACAGATCAGTGAACAAAGCAGGAGCTATTTGGTAAGAGTTTAAATAAATGTGTTTATAAATTGGTCAACCTTCTTAAACAAATGATATCAAGAAAACATTGATGAATTTGACTAAATTTATCTGAGAAGCATTTATTCTACGTTTGACTTTTATTCATAGAAACATATGTGCAAACACTGCAGAAGACGACTTTGGAAATACATAGACAAAACATTTGAAACTTATAATGAAAGTTCCTTGATTGGATTGAGTTGAAAACATTGTTGTTACTGGAGCAATTTCTCTTTTCGTCGCAATGTTTTTTAAAGTCATCTGCTGCAGAAGCGTCAGAGAGCGTCTGTACGTGGGAAAGGGTTAAATGATATATTCGCATAATCACATGTTGGGAGTTTTCGCGAGTCAACTGTATAAGATGTGAGCCGTCCCGCGAGAAAACCAACATTGTGCACTCTGCGTAAAGTATCGACCCGGATCAGCCTAAGCATGCCGCACAGGCTTACCCGGATAGACACGTTTTCGCCTCCTGTGGATTTTCTGTTTCAGGAATCATTACTCTAAACCTCTATCGCCCTGAAACGGAATGTGTCGGCCCGGATCAGTCTGCGCGGATTGCGCAGGCTAATCTGGGTCGATACAATACGCAAAGACCATAATGTTGGTTTTCTCGCGGGACGGCACAGTTATAATGAATCAAAGGGATTTAGGTACTTTCGAGGTAATTGGTTATTATATAGCCGTTGTATTATTTTTCTTATAACCAAACGATTCTGCCGTAAATCTTGGCATTTTTCTATTGAAAATGCGGAACATATATTTTTTCACTGTGCCGTATACCTTAATATACATGGACGGTTCAAATTAAACCTTAGGCTAAAATTTTGTAAAATCTTCAGCATATTTATTAACCGTTATCATAATCATGCGAATTTTGACGCCACTCGTGAAAAGGGTGAAAATAATGACCATCAGGAACCAAGAGAGAACCAGAAGTTGGAATGCTCTACGCTATATATAATTTGTTTGACTGACACAATCGTTTATATATGGTGGTGATATATGATGAAGGCATTACGCGTGAACAATTCTCAGTTTAGGTTACAATACACCAAAAAGAATCCTACTTTGTTTCCATGTAAATCGACCAGTTTCAGTCCTCAATTGTTACACTTTCTAAGCGTTTCTCATGTAGAACACCATATATCATTGAAAAGAGTTACCTCCTAGCTTTCAAACAATCCAAAGAAGATGTGGGGTCATGCATTATGCAAGAAAGAACTCACCAGGCGAAAATGGTTACCGTCATTTTGGACCAAATTGGGCACGGAAAAAACCGGTGTTTAGCATTCTCTACTTTCACTGTTAAACAAGGTCAAAATACTAAAAGTGTTCAAATCAATAATTTCCAGTGCATCCTATACACATTCACAATGCATTTAAACTCAATGTCATATATTCAATACATTCTGGTGATAGTTTACACTCATTTCTACACAAACAAAGTTTTTTTATGGACTATAGTGGTGTAGATCAGCATGTAAGTGGATGTATTTAGCGTAATTTGACCTTTATATAAAATAGGTATATCTATTGCACAGAAAGAAATATGGGTGTGAGCAAATTATGCCTTACGTTACTCGTGGTATGTTCAGTGTGGAGTATAGGCTGCGGTGAGCTGTCCGAACAGGACAAACAAATGTTACTATCAGCTATGACTGATATCCAGAGAGAGACGATAGACGGACATGTAACCGTCGACAGCGGGGCAGTCCCGAGCTGGCTTAGTGGTAAGTGTTTGTTTTAACCCTTTCCCTGATATGGACGCTTTCTGACGCCTCTGCAGCAGACGGCTTTTTGAAAACATAGTGACAAAAGAAGAAATTACACAAAACGTGCAATTTCTCCTTTTTGCAACAATGTTTTCCACTTTTTGTCATAGGTTATCTATTCAATTATACAGATTTTCTATGTTTTGACACAATATGTTTAAAGACGTCTGCTGAATTGTCGTATGAGGGAAAGGGTTAACATCGATTATCTCATTTCGCAATCTCATAAAAACCAGGCCTAATCTTCACTACAGAATCAAACGTTTGTATAGATATGATGACTACCTGTTACAGGTCGTTTAAGATTGACCTTTGCATCCACCACTCAAAGTGTCGACTGCAAAATCGAAATAATCCGTATAAGTAAACGAGACAGAGAAGCGGTAACTGTCGAGTGTTCCCATTGTAAGAATATTGAAATGTAAAGGGGAAAAATATGATTAATATTTCGTCAATGAAACACGATGTGACGTCATTGAAATATAATCTCACGTCATTAAAAATGCGAGTGTGGGGTTTGATTTACGCGTATGTTCATAAATTCTAATTTATGTGAAAATTTTGTTTTTTACTTATTTGAAAAAATGATGTATTTATTTTTCTTTATTCTGTCTTAAAAGTTATACTAGGTATATAACACAAGGAAACTTATGTTGCAGTTCTTAGCCAGAATGGCTTTGTATTGTTCCGCGCGCATCGTAGTATAATACAAATCCATGTATCACTACGGCAAGATAATATTTCCTATTTACAAATGTAGTTTTTATTATGATATTCGAGTAAATTATGTCGAGAATTAATACACTACCCGTCCAATTATGTTAAATTTGACAAAATTTCTGTTCTCAACTACACAGAAATAATCGAATACTCTAAGTACTTATACATATTTGGGAAATAAACGTAGAAATGTTTTAAATACTCATTATTCTGTATGGGTTTACCATGCATAAACATATACGAAATTGTTCATCCTCAATATTTCCTCTCTGAAATATTTAGCACAAAAGGAAAACATTCTTACTAAATATTTATGTTTTTATGAAACTGTGTTCGATTTGATTTAATAAATGTATTTATAAATACTTTGTGGATGAAGTGATACGTGCATGTTGTGTAAGTAAAAAAAGTATATATATACTTAAACATGTAATTATTTGCCACATAAGATTTCTAGACGTGGAGTTTTTAAACAGAGTGAACACGTTGTAGCGAGTTGTTTTAAAGGCAATACAAAAAAAAAATTGAAACAACATGGAACCTTTAATACGCTACGTATTAATTTCAAAGATTAATTAATCGCTGCTTTTGCAACGTAAATATAATTAAGTTAAATATAGATATATATGCATCATCTTTAACGTTTTCAGGGAATTTTATTCGCCATTCCTGCGGGGTGTTCGGGGATACGGCACACATGAGTGAGAACCCCTTGAATTACATTGGCCATTTATTTGACTGCATGGAGATAGGGTCAAAGTTTAGGCTCGACAATGGAACTGTTACATTTACAAATATGTAAGTAGAACTAGTTCATGTACCATCCAGTGAACTCCTTGATATAAGATTTCTTACCCAAGTGAAAGTAACGTAAGCTTAATTTGTCGAGTGTGGTTAGCACGAGTTTGTGGTTTGAGGGTTAGTTTTCCGTGGTATAGAATTCATTCCTGTGTCAAAAGTGTCAATGGAAAACAAACTATATATAAACTATATATAATACATACAATTGCGAATACAACAAATCTGTAGCGGACGACTTTGAAAACATCTTATAAAAAATGCGAAAAACCTCCATTAATGACAGTTTAATTATTAAATAGAGTTAAAAACATTGTGGCAAATGGTGAAATTGCTCATCATGAGCAATTTCACCTTTGCCACAATGTGTTCAAAAGTCGTCTGCTGTTATTGCCTCAAAATGTGTCTGCAGGTGGGAAAGGTTAATATTCTTCAATGAAGAACACAGTACCGTGTCATGCGTGCTAAAGCGCAACGATTTTCCTCTGACCCAATGCCTTGGCAATTAGGGACACTAGTGATAACTATATTATCTCCCTTGTCAGATAAAGACCAAGGAAGACAAAATAGTTGGTAGGTCCTCTAAGTTGGAATCCTTTGTTTTTATCGCTATTTCGCAATGAGATATTGCAATTACTCTGTACACATTAATCATAAATGTGTTAATTAAAGTGATGATTCAAAATAGAAAATTTACATAGCAGTTTAAATAAAACAAATGTGGAATTACTAATCAATCTAATAACAGTTGGCCAAGAAAATGCAATTATAAGTGCACCATCCAGTGCAAAGAAACCAATGATAAAAACAGAGGTAACCAAATGATAGAACCTAGCTAGATGTAGAGAGTATTACAGCGAGATAACTGACCGATGTCTCCAATTAGAAGCCGTTTATTAAAATGTGGGCAGTGAAGACTCAGGTTAGTCTGTGTAAGACAATATATAACTTTTGATAAAAGACTTTAAAGGTTACAATACACCAAATTATTTCCTTCATTGTTTTCATGTAAATCGACCAGTTACAGACCTCAATTGTCACACTTTCCAAACTTTTCTCATGTAGAACACCATATATCATTGAAATGAGTTACCTCCTAGCTTTAAAACAATCCCAAGAAAATGTAGAGTCATGTAAGAAAAAAAATTTACCTGGCAAAAATGGTTACCGTCATTTTGTACCAAATCGGGTCCGGACAAAACCGGTTATTAGCAATCTCTACTTTCACTTTCAAACAAGGTCAAAATACTAAAAGTGATCAAATCAATCATTTCCAATGCATCCTATAAACATTTAAAATGATTTTAAACTCAATGTCATATATTCAATGCACTCTGGTGATGGTATACACTCATTTCTACGCAAACAATTTTTTTATGGACTATTTGGCAGTAAATCAGCATGTCAGCGGATGTGTTTGGCGTAATTTGACCTAAATGTATTGTCCCTTCTAATAATCCGCCATTACACATGTAAGTGCTGCCGAAACTGAGATACAGCAATGCCCCAATATCTGTCTGACGTGATTCGTTCTAATTTTAGGTGGTATGATACAATTATCGATGACATATACAACCATTACGGAAGAGACATGAACAGGTCTAGCGTGTATTATACGGGCACTTTTAGCGAAACGGTAAGTTCATGAACAGGTCTAGCGTGTATTATGCGGACACTTATAGCGAAATGGTAAGTTTATGAACAGGTCTAGCGTCTATTATGTGGGCACTTATAGCGAAACGGTAAGTTCATGAACAGGTCTAGCGTGTATTATGCGGGCACTTATAGCGAAACGGTAAGTTCATGAACAGGTCTAGCGTATATTATGCGGGCACTTATAGCTAAACGGTAAGTTCATGAACATGTCTAGCGTATATTATGCGGGCACTTATAGTGAAACGGTAAGTTCATGAACAGGTCTAGCGTATATTATGCGGGCACTTATATACAGCGAAACGGTAAGTTCATGAATACTATCACTTGGGGCTCATATGGAGATCAATGAAATCTAACCGCATACATGTATACATGTAGTAAACCGGTAAGTGCAGGGAATCTATCAGTTGATGGTCGCATTGTAAGGGTCAATTATGTTGTTTGTGGATTAGATTATCGGAGTATCTCAGCCATTATGGAAGAGACACGAACAGCCCAAGGATATTCATTGAGCACCATTGCATGTTCCGAAATAATTATTGTGACCCTCTAACCCTATGTCGTGGGTACTCAAAAGAATCGTCTCACTCAGACGATTCTTTTGAGTACCCACAACATAGGGTTTGGTTGAGTAATAAGAGAGATATTGCGGGCGGAAAGACCTGTTTACTCCCCTTATCTAGTCCTCTTAATGTTGATACGGTACCTTCTAGAATTTCCGTTCACTCCGGTATCGCTGTGTACACCAACATTCAATCCTTTAATTCAATTCAAATTTAAAAGTTTAATAGTAACTCAAGGCCACCGGCCTAAAATACCCCACATTTAATATAAATACAATAGCAAGGTTGTTTCACGGGAAGTTATACAGATAATTTAGAATATTAATAAAGCATGGTTATTTCCCTTTATCTGTTTTATTAGTTACTAGATGGTATACATAACAAGTAAATTTATGTAGTGTTTCATAATGGTTGGAATTCATAAGAGTATATAAATCACTTACACGTGTTCCATCGCGGTTCCAATTAAATAAGTATTGAGTACGAATGTTGTTATATTTACTACATACAAAGACAACATGGTATTCGTAGTCTAAATAACTATTTTCGTAATCACGACAATGCACATATAAGAATATAACATGATGTCATTTGCTAAAAGTAACATGCTTCATTGACCATAATAATAATGGCTAAGTTCATGACGAACTCAATGAGGGTAGGGTCAGGGGGCACGTGTATCGATGGCGCATGCGCAGACACTTGGTTCTCGTGAACGCACATCTCCACTCTGGAGTCAAAATTTAAAATGGAAGCCTCCGTGTTGTATCCCCTTATTTCATTATCGACACCAGAAAGCTCGTTTTCTTGTTGTCTAAATTACGGATCGCAATTATTTGCAAGGCCCAATTAAACAAATCCTTATTTATCTGCCTTACAAATAAAAACATCACTGATTACTGAACTCAGAGGTTCGTATTTTAGGATTATTTAGACACCAGCATCAATAATTGCCACCCTCCGCCATTTTGGAACTCTTCTAACTCTCGCTTGAAGCAGGGTTACAAATAGTCGGGGTCAGAAGTTCATATGACGTCACTAGGGTTAAAACTCTTGCCGTTCATGAGGAACCCGTGTAACTCTAGTCGGAACTCGGGTTCGTCGTGAACTACGCCATATGATACCTTATAGAGAGGCTATTTATAGTAACCCGGTCTTATGTTTTTTCCGCCAAATGTTCTCAACTGAAATATCAGACGCCTCTGGTTTAACCTACCGGGCGGTTACTTCGAAACACCGTATCCTCCTATTTTAGAGTACAACAAACATTCTCTAACACTATCGACTCATTACATTCAAGTATGTGAGTGTAAGGAACGACAACTCTGCGAAGGAGAATGTACACCGAAGTGACTAATTTTATAGTCTGGAGTTCCTTCCCCTTATTACTGCGTAAAATATTTACTATCATAGGAAATCAGGGAACCAGACTACTAATTTCATTGTATACTTCTACTATTGACTAGAACAAAACCCAAGTGGCAAAATATTCCACGCAATTGGACCAGCCCGGCAAAATAGCGGAGGTTCCACACGTCAGCTGGTGGAAAATTGGAAACGAGGCCATTGCCATGTCAGAATCACCGATCGGGGTCATCGTAGACCCAGAACGGGTCGTTCAAAAGGGAAACATACAATATACGGACAACAACTTTGGGTATGGGGACAGCGTGCAGTTTATGAACAATCCGGCGCACGAACAAACGGAGCCCGACGGCACGTTATGGAGCACAGCAACAGCAATACAGTTTACGTCAAGGACGTCCTTCAAACAATGGTAAACATAAGTGTACACTTTTTCTAAATAAGACAAATTGTTTAATCGAAGCCAAACGCCACATAATAGAGTAAAGTAACAGCGTTACAATTTACGTCAAAGACGAACAAGGATAACAAATAAGTTAATACTTTCACTAAATAAGGCAAAAAGTTTAAACGAAGCCAAACGGCCACGTTTTGGAATATTGCAACAGCGTTACAATTTACGTCAAAGACGACTTTCAAACAAGGATAAAAATAAGGTTTACTTTTTCTTTTCCTTTTTCAGCTACCATGTTGCACATTTATTGACCCTTTAATAGGGGTGAGTGGGTCAAGGTCATCCACACTCACACCTTATAAGTTAGATACATATTGAATGATTATATACATGTACGGTCAGTTCTCCTTAAACTACGAAAAACAAACCAAAACATTTTAAATCGTTAGTGTCCCTATAACTCGAAAGTTGAAATGAGAGTCCATATACCTGTTAACAGTTCAAATTTTGATATAACAAAATACAGGGGTAAAAAGAGAAATCTCTGATAAGGAGCAACTTCCTACCTTCCTGCCTTCAAAACATTTACACTAAAACCAAAAGAAGCTTTATACAGTTAAGATGAATGTCTCTCCTTAAATCTGCACTGTTCGCCACTTAGACATCTAACTTTACCAAATATCCTGTTAGACGAGAAATGGATTTTTCCCATTTTTATTTCTTTGGTTTACCAAAGAAGTATAGTTACGGGAAACTCAGGGCTAACCTCGTTAATTCCAGTTCTCATGTTGCCTACGCCTGAATGTAGTTCTACCAATATGCACTGCATTTTCAAATAATTCAGCATTATTGATAAAGAAACACAATAGTTATCTTATAAGTTGTATAGTGTCGTCTAGTTTTTGGAAAGGAATTTCGTATTGATATGTAATAGAGTGTTTTAAATAATCGAACGCGGTAGAATTGATCCTTACACTTATTTCGACCGAAGTACACACAACCGATTTGCCGATACACCGGTACCAAATGATTAGCCTACGCGCAATGTAGTACCTGATTTTAAACGCTTACGCTTGAAGTACAATCAAAGGAACCCAGTAATTGCTGAAAATTGAAAAAAATATAATTAGGATTTAATTAATCTTCAAAAGCGCATTGACATATGTATAATTGATGGTCTTTTATAGCGCAAGAATATACTAACATATGCTACCGGAAATTCCCATATGTAGTAGGTAACTTCAAATATGGGGTACGTGTTAATACCGGAATATACTGAATATACAGAAATAGACTTTAATATACTGAAATACACTTGTGTTATTACACAAATAAGCATTTTTGAATCGACTCATGGCCTTTTATATGTATCAATACCGCTTAGAGTTGTTGGTCAGTCCGATTAAAAAATGAATTAACACTACACAACAATAAAACAAGTAAAGTGTGAAATACACAATCCTGTCAAAAGGATAAAACGGGTGTAAAGTTGTCAGCTGACAAGATGGAATCCAACCCGGGAAAATTTCAACAAATATGAAGTAATGAAAGACAATACTTTTCTGTGCTGTATGTCGATTCAAAACTGCTTATTTGTGTACTACACGAGTGTAATTCAGAGTATTTCGGTATATATTCAGTATATTTCGGTATATTTCAATGTATTCCGGTATTTCCCACGTATCCCGAGCGTGCAAACCTGTTATGTTTTCGTTTTTCCTTTTATATGCAATTTCGGTGTTTTGAAATAAGTTGCATAGCCTCTCTGTAAGTATTATTTCTGTGTTTTGCTTTTATAAAAAAATGTGATTGTTCAATTGTTCAATTGAACTGTCAATCTGCCATGTTGTTTATTTGAAACAAAGTTATCTTCGTACCCTAGTTATTTTGTACTCATTTTGACAGCTATTTCTACTTTCGTTAAAGTGTTACAAACTCCTTTCAATAACTTTCATTTATAGAAATATGCCTTAATAACACCTCAATAAAGTCGTCTTTCTTTTGTATCTGGGAAAGGATATTTAATTGATGTGTGATGCAATTTTTGTTTTAAAATGTGTGTTGACTCGTGTTATTGTTACTGATTTTCCAAAGAGTTAAATTTTTCATTCAGTTAACAGGTTTTTAAGTATATTACTATAACATAAAAAAACCTCTCTGACACCAGGCGCGTAGCTGGACCGAATAGGATTTGCAAGCCGCTATACAGAAATCATGCATGTACTTTAATGAATTAATTATTGATATGAAGAAAAGTAGAATCAAGAAAATAATGTACAAGCTTGGGCTTTTTGGCGTAACAGCAGCTACGTGCCTGGACACACGTATTGTAGAACCCAGCTGCTTTCCCCTTTATCATTGAGGCCTAAGTTACGCTAATCAGAGTTGGGAAATGCTATATAGTCATTAATATTTTATGAGTCGCCTGTTGAATTTCACACAATTGGGTAAAAAGGCGAAAAAGTATCTTGAAGATTTAATTTATTAACCTTTTGTTTTATTTTCCAGTGCTGTAACACATCATTTATAAATTTCCAATGTGACAGAAGTTCCCAGAAGGATGGATCGGATGGAGCTATCATAGCCAAAGTCAGAAAATTGTGGTCCATTGGATCTGAAGGCTGTAAACAATCAAACTGTTCCAATTGTTTCCCTACACAGCTGGTGTTTGGGGATTTAAAAACTGTGACGACATGAACAAACTCCAACACATGGCTATACAAACATTTCTGGGCATCGAAAGCAAACTTCTTTTATTGCCCTGGACGGTGAAACAGGACTTAATAGCCCACTCTACAGAAGACACTGATATAATTTGTCTTTGGCATAGACTATCTTGCTTACCTGTTTCACGCGTTGCACATTGCGTTTTGTCTGGGATAAAGGCAAAACAACGCTTTCAGGGGACACGTGGCAGACGTTAAGCAAATACTGGAGGACAACTACCTCATAAACCTTTTTGATGTTTATACCATAAAAGATGTGTCGCGTGAATACATAATTAAGTGTTTGAACCTTAGTATGAGACACAAGCTGGAAACAACCTGGAGAGATGGGTTACATCAATCGCGAAAGCTGCAGACGTATAAACTGTTCAAAGACTGCTTTAAAACTGAGCAATATGTAGATAGACAATTGTCAATAAAACAAAGATCCGCATTGGTGTGATTCAGATGCTGTGTTTTCCCACTATCCATAGAATTGGAGTGATACAGGAGACCCGAGTACCACTAGATAGAAGAACCTGTAACCAAGGACACGTAAGACAAGACACACTTCCTTGTGTCGTGCCTAGGCTACAAGGAACTACGACATAAACATTTTGGTGACATCTTAGGGCAGGACAAAGATAACAACACTCTAAAAACAATGATGAGAAATATTGACTCTAAATCAATCGCTAACTTCCTCATTGAATCATACAAGAGCCAAATCAGATACTAAAGCATCGCCAGTGATATTTATTAAAAACATTGAACCATCTAAATTTAATAACTGTGATAAATTGTAGACATTATGTTGTGATGAAAGAGACTATATTAATTTAGGTAACTTTATAGGAATTTTTCTTTGATGGGTGTTTTTCAATCTCTTCAAAAACGAACAATCTGTGTAGGCATTATGTGTAGAACTTTGATTGCTGCATCATCAGAAATTGAGAAAAGTACCCAAACTTTCAAAACCTTTTCCTCAATAAAGTTCATTGGTCAGATTCCAAGATATTTTGGCAGTAATGTTCTTAAAGTGATCCTCTTACAAAATCTGTTGAAGCCTTATTGATTTTGTTGACAAACAGGGCAGCAATGTGGCATTAGGAAAGGTACAAAACGACAAAACTTGTTACATTTCAAGAAACAAATGACCTTTACTGATAAGCTATTTCTTTAACAGAGTGTCCATTCCTTGCAATATCATATACATGAGCTCCTGTTCAAATTTTCACAGATATTTGCAGTTAAATATTTGTTGCTAATTTACTATCACTAAGAGTGCATGATTTAGGGCCATCTTGGCCCTCTTGTTAACTGTTCTACAATTCAACTTTCAAAATGTTACAACAAAGCTTGCAATGCTATAAAAATGAACATTTAGAGTCACTTTGAAAACAAATGTTCATTTTGAGTAACACTAAAACTTGCTCCTATGTTGTAAACCTGCATGTTTTACTAATCTTGGTCTTAAATTTTGATGTAAATGGATATGTGTATAAACACTGTTTGCTGTATTTCTATAAGCACACAATGAAACAGTTTAAGTAGCATAGTTGAGTGTCATTCTGTAACAGAAACAAAGGTCTTTGAGACTAGAATACATTCAGACAAACCTCCACCTTTGTGCAATTTGATCTGATTGATCAGATAATATGTATGCTCAGATTGATGTTTATCGTAAAGAGTTATTGATGTTTTCAAGTGATCAATAGATATATAATGATACAATTATTTTTGCTTTGGCAGATCTGTTATTCATTTCTCTGATGCGTTTATCTGCTCACCTGTCACATAGTGACAAGGTGAGATATTGTAATCACACTTTGTCTGCCATACGTCCACAATTTCTTAATAACACGATAAACTCTTATTTTAATCAGATTTATATCAAACTTATCCAGAGCTCGGTTCCTTTCGTAAACCAGTCAGGTCCATCAATGCACAACTGGATTATGGCCCTTTAAAATTGGCAAGATTGTTATAATTGACCTTGTGAACGCAATAAAAGCTTCATTCATTATCTTATGTTTATCAAACTTATTCAATAGCTAGATATCTGTGACAGCTCGGCTCCTTTCGAAGATCAGCCAGATATGTTTATGCATGACACGACTATGGCCCTTTAAAATCAGGAAAATAGTTATAATTGACCTTGTGAGCACAATAAATCATTATTTATCACCTGGTGCTTACTTATTCAGTAGCTAGATATCTGTGAGAGCTTGGTTCCTTTCGAAAACCATTTATGCATGTCAGGATTATGACCCTTTAAATTGGCTGAATTGCTATAATTGACCTTGTGAACATGATAGAGTCATCATTTACGTTCCAATGATTACTAGGAATTTGCTGTGCTCGAGTGGTCAGCGTCGAGTCGAGGATTTCGAAACAGGGTGTCCCTGGTTCGATCCCCAGTTGCGGCAATTCGGTCATAGTGGAGTGCCCTTGGGCAAGGCACATTTTCTAACCTAGTACTGATTTGTTTATCCAGGGATCATGAATAATAAAATTTAATTGTGCGCTAAATGACCTTAGCTGTCTATGCGCCATAAAACAATATACATTCATTCCAATGATTACCAAACTTATACAGTATCTATGTATGCATGAGAGCTTGTTTCCTTTTGACCAAAGGCCCTCATGGGCCTCTTGTTCTTATATGTAAATTGTAAACTGTTAAAATTTGGCACAAATGTTTCTTAAAAAACATGGTTGTTTTAAACACATTAACAATCTAATTAATCAGGTGAGCAATATAGGGCCATCATGAACCTCTTGTTATGAAAAGTAAACACATTTTAATAGCGCATCAAGGAAACAGCCATGCAGCAGTTCTAATTATTCGCATGTGTGAATAACTAGAACTGTTGCATTGCTCTTTGAAAAGCAGTCTGGATTTCTGTCCACAGCAGGTCATAGTGTACTGCACATTTCTTAGCAATACTAATTTAATTGTAGTATGTATAAGCACAGTTATACTTAGATATAACCCATATACTGTTGAAATGGCATGAAACCCAATTTATTGTTCAAGGTTGATGCATGCATTTTAAAATGTGTTGACACAAGTAGTATGAACTGAAATTGGTACAGTATGCATACCCATTTTAGAGGAGTATTGCTTTCTGATCTGGGTCTACTTAATTTGTCAGTGTTTTAGACTGCCACCTTATTATAATGAGTAATGGTGATACATGTATCCAGCCTGTTTCCCAAAAGTAATATTTAAAAATAATAATAAAAATATAAAAGATTGGTGAATTCATTCTCTGTGTTTATGTGTTAAGAATTGATCGACTCACTATATGGTTTATTACCACCAATATTAGTCTGAGCATGAGATGTTTTGATTTGAAAAAGATCAGATGCCACATCACAGATACTTTCTTATTGTCATCTGCTGAAGTAATCTTGTCTGTTTGATTGACAGTTTATTGGGTAATGTTTTCACTTGACAAAACTGATAGAATCTTAAATATTATTTGTATGTAAGAAAGAGGGAAACTAATAGTTTCTTTACTTCATAAAGCACAGCTTTTGCGTGCTGAGCTTACATTCCTTATTATGTAAAGGGTAAAAGCTCTGAAAACTTGAAGTTCTATTAAACCAGGTGAGCGATATAGGGCCATCATGGCCCTCTTGTTTTTATATACACTGATGAATTTGGCATTGGCATGAGTTTTTACTTAGTGCTGTTTAAACTTCCACCTAATTGTATATGGTTTCCAACCATTTCCATCACAATGCATACATATATGTTAATGTAATATATCATGGAAACTCAATAAGTGTACAGGTAGGTGTACCCAAAGAAATGCAGTGCCTTCAGCGCTTTGATTTAACATGGAAGAGTCGACTTTGTGAAATTCGACAGTGAAAGAGTTATACTTTCATTTATAGCGATTAGCCATATTTTGTCAAGATGATTTTAAAAATTGTCTCCGGCGATTATGTGGTGTACATGTAGAGAAGGGTTAATTTAAGTCGTTATAACCTTTCAGGCGATTGGTGTACAAGGTGGGGGCCGATAAACATCGCCATGCCGTGGGGAAGTACCCGTATGGAGACGCAGATTTGACACAATGTTCCCAAACGAAACCGTATCCGCCATATCCGGAAATGACGTCACGTTTTGGATACTTGCACTCTTTTGCTATGACCGAGAATTACATAATACTGCCAGAAACAGCCTATATGTTCGATCCTTGCTTCTATGGTGAGATGTTTATCTTATCTCTGGGTCCAATACCACCACATTGACTTTCCGCTAAGTAATACCACAGGTGCCAGTCTCGTTTAAATCTAAAAATAGCATTTGACTATATAATGTCAATATAACGTAAAAATGCTATTTTTAGATTTTAAACGAGACTGGCACCTGTGAGTTATACTTAAATATTTAACAGCTTATTTCACCATTTTTGTTTAACTATTAAACCTGCCAAAATATTTCATTTCTTAACAAGAATTATTAGCCAACAAGGTAACCATTTTTGTCAACTTAGTCATTTTACTTAAAAACATTCCACCAATAGTATTAGAGAAACAAAACTGATGACATGTGCTTTTAACCCTTACCCGCATACGACAATTCTGCAGCAGACGACTTTGAACATATTTTGTAAAAAAATAGAAAATCTTCATAATTGAATGGATAACCTATGACTAAAAGTTGAAAACATTGTTGCAAAAGGAGAAATTGCTCGTTTTGAGCAATTTCTTCTTTTGTCACAATGTTTTCAAAAAGTCGTCTGCTGCAGAGGCGTCACGAAGCGTCTATATGAGGGAAAGTGTTAAGGATTTATGTATTACTTAGCGCCAAGTAAGCTTGGTGGAACTGAACCCTGAATCTTCTCCCTAAACAGGAACGAACTTAGATAATTATGAAGCAGCAATCAAGTCCTTGGGGGAAAAATAGTGATTTATTTTGAAAGAAATTGGATAGAATTTCATCTAACTTCGTTTTCATCTGTATTTATACTAACCCTTTCCCACCTGTAGACACATGTTGATGCATCTGCAACAGACGACTTTTTGAAAACATTGTGAAAACATAATACATTGCTTAAAACGAGCAATTTCTCCATTTTCCCACAAAGTTTTCATCTTTTTTCAGTAATTATACCTACAATTTTTGAGATTTTCCATATTTTTTAGTAGACATTTTTCAAAGTCCTTTGCTGCAGATTTGTTTTATGTGGGAAAGGGTTAAGACGACACTTTCATCTATAGTGTGTGTGTTTCATGGCTTTATTACACATGAACTTCACACACCATTATTCCGAGGGAACTGGCTACATTATAGAAGGAGATTTGTCAATCTTCGGAATGAATGAATGGCCGAGCCGAGGTTCTAACTCACGACCATTTGATTGAAAGCCCTCGTTGTAACGAACTAAGCTATCGAGGCTCATCGAAGTATTTCCGCTTTCGAGTCATTTTTATGCGGGTTGTTTCGGTAATTAAGCTATAATTTGTAACGGCATGCAATAACCCGTGTTTTAGGCATATCCATGAGCGACGTCATAAGTCTAAATCGATTTAACGACTTCAGCCGAAGAAGCCCGAGTGGTGCAGCGGACGAACGTTTAAAATCAAAATGCTGAAAAGCTCCAAAAACAAAGAGTCTATTTGAAATTGATGACATGTTAGAAAAGGTGAACATGCTCGCATAGCAGCGTGTTACACGTACGTTAAGCTACAACAACAATGGTTTATTGAATAATGTTACTAAGCTCATGCATATGTATTTACTATCATCATTATTCATGCACATTTAATTCTTTAACTTCCCTTTCGTTCATTGAGCTGTAAATTCTCCTTCATAAATTATCAAATGCCTTGTTTCGTTGTTAATTCAGCTCACTACCAACAAAATGTGGGTTTCTTTCCGCAAGCATTTCGATTTGAGCCCACGGGCAAATCACGTTTGCTGGTGATGAGGAAATCTGACGGACAGTTTTTGAAAACTGTGGAAACAAGACCCTTCTTCGTGACGCATCAGGTACTCATGATTAACTTGCAATGACACTGGTATTCCATACCTCGAACATATCAGTTATATCTAACCATTTCCTGAAACGGATATGTCTTTTTAAAACAGTGTTGCAGCAGAACTACTAATGTGCTGTTTTCGTCATAGGATTGTATAACTAATTTGCTTTCCACAATACACACCCTTAAGTATAAATGAATTACAAAAGCTGACAATACATTTACATGTATATATGTTCAGCAATCACTCGGAATATGTCGATAACACATCTAATTTCGGGGTAACTTTCTACAAAGTCATAAAAAGTATTATCTTCATCTTAGAATTTTGATATATTCATTTAGACAAAAATGAACGATACGTCTTTTACATAGAAATAATTGTTTTTTGCACCGACATAGCGAGGTCTCTCTTATTAAGAATACTGCATTGAGACATATAACTCTAACTTTGAGAGATAATTCCTTAGATGTCAGTGATGTATCTCAATAACAAAGTAATTTCTAACCTAGAGGGATATTACGTACATTGTAAAGGAACGTTATAAAGATATACAATATTTTACAAATAAACAGTAAAACTCTATGTCATAATCAAACAATCAAATGAACTGAACTCATTTTTGTTATTGCAATTCCATCAATTCAACCGCCACAGCATATGGGTACATTGACATGAAATCAATAGGTTTTGTGGTATCTCATATTTCATTATGTGTCTGAATGTTAATGATGCGGAAACAAAGAAGTTAGTTGAGTGTAATGTTCTTAAAATAGTAAATGTGCCATTTCTGGAACAAAAGACTGTCCTTTTTTGCTGAAACGGTTTAACACGTTGCGGCTCTTATATTAGTATTGCGTGTGGTAGCTTTTTATTTCCCCCAAAATTCTGTTAAAAATAAGATGCCACTACAAATGTTGAGATTGTTGCTGCTATTGATTGTTATGGACTAGCAAGCTCACTCGACTACACTGGTACACTTACACACACACACACACACACACACACACATACTGGTTTAACCAACACACTGAGGTATATAATTCCACACAAACACACCGAGGTCTATGCTCATTCGACATGTTTCAAATATAAGACAAATGTAATGGCATAAATAATTGGTCCTGAATGTCATTTATCATAAGCAAATTGGGGTAGTATAATTTTTTGGAAACCAGTACAAGGTAAACACACCGAGGTAACAACCTCAGTATGGGACACCCTCAACCTCGGTATGGGACACACAGCAACATCGGTATGGGACACAAAGCAACATCGGTGGACACACCGCAACATCGGTATGGGACACACAGTAAACACATTGTTGACAAACGGAGACAAAGACATCAGCTTTGTGTATCTCATGTGTTTAATAAGGTTTCTAGATAAATTACTTAACCCGTTTGTTGCCCAGAGCTCTAGAAACGAGGAGAAAACTTGTCACTATCCTTCAATATCACAACTGAGTCCTATGTTGCATTTAAAACTGGAAAATGATTGACATCTTTATTTTTATACATTCAAGTAGCGCATTCGAAACGTCTTCAAACCATAGCTTTATACCTTTGGCAAGAATTGTATTTCATTCGTGTATGCAAAGAAGCGAAGCTGTTCAAACTCATAAACATATTTTACATCAACAATTGCTACACATCCATGTGTTTCCATGATCAAAATCACAATAAAAGTACATACCTCATGAAGTGGGGACCCTGCCACTTGCTGTGTGCATTTTCTGATATACTGCGCATGCGCACGCCTGAGTTTAAGTAGAATATCGGGACGAGGTGTGTGGGGTCACACACAGCACCCTTACACGCCCAAAATTGACACACCGAGGTATCGTACATTTTTAAAGATATAAGCATAGACGAGCATTCTGCGTTACTTTAGAGGTAAACACACCGAGGTAATGGAAAAAGTACCTCGGTAGTTTTTGGTACCTCGGTCAGTGGTTGTGTACTTCTATGATCTACCTCGGTGAGTAGGGTATACCAACGCACACACACACACACACACACACACACACACACACACACACATATCTGTATTTAATACTCAAGGCATATTTTAATTATTCCTATCGTCGCCTTTGTTTTTTTTTTTCACATACTCTTATGATATTTTAAAAAGTCCTGCATTTAACCAGTAAACATATGCATACGACAATGGTATATATGTGTTCATATATGTTCAATTGTCTTTTCTGAAATAAAAAATATTAAACACTCCATTTCAGCTGGGATCATATGAAGACGGCGAACTTATACACATGGATATGCTGATGTATAATGACTCAGGCATTTATACTCACGTCGTTTCTACTAAAACCTTGTTGTCTGAGGTAATATTCCAAACACTTATGTTCTGTAATTACTCAATCCTTTTCCCATTGTACGCTTTGATTGTTTGATTGATTAATTGATTTAGGGTTTTACGCCGTTTTCAACAATCGTTAAGACATATCACGGCAACCAGTTAACATACCAATGCGTTTCCGAGTTTTCTCATCCCCAGTACTCTACACAGCAGTCTGTTCAAGCAACTGGCTGCTTTTCCGCTCCTGTTTACCTATTAACAAGGTTATATAGAAATTCAAACAAAAACCTACATCTGCCATTTGAAACAAATATAAGGCCATATTCTTTTTTCCATTTTGTCCTTTAATTCCGAACCTAAGGTGGAATCATACCTTTGAAATAACGTCGTTTTTGACGTCAAAGCGTACGCTTATGCGACAATGATAGTAAGATGAAAGAATTCACCATTACCTTTTCGTTTGAATTGGTACATGAATACAATTAACTTCAAACTGTAGGGAATACAAATATCATGTGTGCTGATTTCAATTCCATACATCTGTAGAGTATTTTAACAGCCATACATCTGTCTTGACAATTTACATATCATAATGCTAGTTAATATTGACATTTCACTAGAGCATTTTAACATCCATACATCTGTCTTGGAAATTAACATATCATAATGCTAGTTAATATTGACATTTCACTAGAGCATTTTAACAGCCATACATCTGTCCTGGCAATTTACAAATCATAATGCTAGTTAATATTGACATTTCACTAGAGCATTTTAACAGCCATACATCTATCTTGGCAATTTACATATCATAATGCTAGTTAATATTGAAATTTCACTAGAGTATTTTAACAGTAATTGGATTATTTCTAATTCATTTAAAATTCGCCGTAGAGATTTTATTTAAAAACAATATATAACACACATTCTTCTACCATTAGCCAAGCTTTCAAGAATATTTGTCGAGCCGATTTTTACTTTTTATTTTCTATATTATACAGAATGTCTATTTCACTGACATCATGCGTGTTACCATAAATAAAACAGACTGGTCTCACAGTTTTACTGACTTACGACGGGGTGCAAGTCCACAAGCGTTCGAAATGTCCAACATAAACTACGGCTATAACGGGAAGAAATACACGTTCGCTTACATGGTGCGAAACTTCGACAGGATTGAACCGAACGCCATTACAAAGGTACGTTTAAGCTCGAAGCGATTACCTGTATTAAGTTAGTATATACCTTATGGGATCGGCGATTTTCGTACGTGGTCGGTATATATAAACAGTCTATAGGTTTGGCGGTTTCCGTCCAAAGTCGTGATATATCGGTATTTTTCGTGAACGTTCGTACGAAGAATACTCCGATCTCTGACGAGCTCATACGTAAATGATCGAGTAAATTAGGCATGTTTTACCTTAAGTACCAACCTTGTTTTGAGCAGCCAGGTAAACTTGCTTAGGCTTGTTTTCATTAAACACACCTTCGAATCAAATCTAAATTTAAGCTGTGTTTCAGAAAAACAACCATTGCGAAACTATTAATTTATGATATATCGAAATAAAGATATTCCTTTGCAAGCTTTATGAAATCTGATCAAAGGCTTGTACGATTTGATGGCTAACAGGTTGATCCGGATCTTCGCTGGTCGCAAAATACTGAAGGTCAATTTCCGATGTTTCGTGGCTCATATCCATATTCTTTGAAAAAGTTGATTGATCGCGGTTTGTCAACGTTTGCAACAATGTTTCAGTCATATCATGTGGCCAGTTCACAAACTTATGTGTTTCCTGGCTTTCCCATACCAGTATTTCACCAAACAGATGGCAAAGTAACTTTAGTCAAACGCAGAAAAGAATGTTGGCCGAGCTGGGGCTTTGAAAAAGTAACAAATACCATCTGCGACAATTTCATTTCAGATAGGAAATATTACTTTGTTATCTGCATGTGTCACATATAAAAGGTTACGCGTTTTGATTGGTTGTTTGTTTGTTTCAATGGTGCTTTAGGTCGCCCTCTTTCAGTTATATTACGACGTGTCCTGGGTAAATTACCCGAACTACTTGTCCATTTATCTTGACACCAACTAGTCAGTCTTTATGGTAACCCCTCAATCCTGTGCGCAAAGGTAGCCATTGCATTGCTACCTTTTTTTTCGTTTAAGCCGTCAAATACCCCCACTTCCGAGGCGGACGGTCTACATTAAACCACGGAGGTGGTCTGGGTTTTTGCTTTTTAGATTGCGTGTTGCAACTATCAAAACTGTTTACTCTGGCATTTATAATCTAGAAAAGTGTTTGTAAAACACTTTAACACCAACCACATGCTTGTTCACAAGTATGTGTGTATAAACACACCGCCTCGTGGATGTAGTGGTAGAGCGTCCGTCTCGAATGCGGGAGGTCGCCGGTTAGATCCCAGGACGCGTCATACCTTATGGTAGTAATGGCTGCCCTCCTTGGCGCTCTGGGTTTCGCAGTTAGCATTACAACTGACTGGCTGGTGTCAGGAAAAATGGACCAGTAGCACTAAAGTATAGTTTGCTAACCCCGGAGATGCTGTGATATAACTGAACAATTGTTGATAGCGGCGTTAACACCAAACAATCAATCAATGATTTTAAACATTATATATGCTAAAACCTACAGAGGGGTCGATCAGAAAGAATAAACAGATCTGGCTTCCAGGATAGCTGTGGTAACACTCATTAAGACCTGCGTTATGGGTACTCAAAAGAATCGTCTCACAGGGAACCCAAAACATAAGTTGGAATTTTAGAACATGCAAAACTCTCGTTATCTAGAACTCTCAACCCATCTACATGTTACTCTGTTTTCTTTTAAATGGATGTAATTCTGGAAGTGAATATGAAAAACAACGGTTTTGCTATATTTCCATTATTTACCCACGTTCTAGAACGCACCATTATAAGTTCCTAAGTTATGGCATGGTCTATAAAAGAAATGACGAACACACACATGAACACACCCGTGAACACACGAACAAACACATGAACACACACATGAACACACACATGAACATTGCGCACCAGCAACGTATTCTTACATAGAAAATATTTATTCATAAAACACTTTATATCAATAAAACTCTTTAATAATAAGATTTACTGCCACTTGGTCTTATTCAAGATATAACAAATCACTATCATCACAAATTGATCTCTTCACCACCTGAAAGGACTGCACTTAAATTTCCGTTTATTTTTTAAATCTTGTTAGACCAAGTGTTCGAAAATTTGATTATTAAAGAGGTTAATTGATACAAAGAGTTTTACTGACTTTCTTACCTTTGAAAGATCTGATATATAACGATTGCATTCATTCATAGTTGAATGTTGACACTGGTAAAGAACTGGAATATGTGTTCCCTAAAGGAATGTTTCCACAAGAACCCCAATTTATATCGAGACCCAATCCGTCATCTGAGGACGATGGTGTGATACTTTCACAGGGAATGGACAGCAGGAAGAACAAAGGTAAGACAACATTTTCTCTCAGATGCAGACGAAGTTTGAAACGTGTGCAGCAAACGATTTGCCAATACATTATGACAAAAAAATAAATATTTGAGCCGTCTGATGAGAAAACCAACATTATGGACTCTGCGTAATGTATCGAACCAGATCAGCCAGCGCAGTCCGCGCAGGCTAATCCGGACCGATACATTCCGTCTCAGAGGGGATAGAGATATAGAGTAATGATGTCTGAAACAGAAAATACACAGGAGGCGAAAATTGTCTGTCCGGTATAGCCTGTGTGGCATGCTTAGGCTTATGTGGATCGAGTCCACACTGTTTTCTCGTGGACCGGCTCATACCATCATGCATAACTTCTCCTTTTGGCACAAGGGTCTCAACTATGTTCAGTAATTATGAAGTACTTACATTCTGTAAACAAATATCATATGTATACATATTTGCAGAGGTTTTTAGAGTCGTACGTCAATTGGTTAAATAGTCCATATTGAAAGGTAGCCGGTTACATGGAAATAATGTTATGTGGAGTACAGGTACGAGCAAGCCTGACCAAAACACGTTAGGTGATTGGTCAACGTGATATAACTGAAATTTTGTTTAAATTCAATATTAAATCGAGATTGATCAATAGAAGCTAAAACAACTCTTTTCCTAGTGTATGTGAAATATGCATCTTAACTATTTTTCTAGCTTTTATGGTTGTCCTTGACGCAAGGTCAATGACGTTGCTAGCTCACGTGACTGCCCCTGACTACGCATTGTTTGGAATTCATAACAGGTAAAACTTATTCCGAGTGGGTCTTCTTAGTTCATGACATAACGTATACTATTAGTCATGAATAAATATAATTAATTTATGATTTCCCTGGTATTAAATCCTTTTCACACAATTGAAGGTGAAGATGAAGGTTTTGTGATTAATAATACACGAAATAAAATAATAATATTAATACCATTACTGATAACAGTGTCTATGTGACATAGAGTGATATTTACGCATGTGAAACAAGCGAGTGCGTCTGCACGGGTTAGTTATTGGCCGGTAAGATCACGAGGGATGGGAATACTCGTATCGAATGGCACGAGTTTGTTATTGGCAGGTAATATCACGAAGGACGAGAATACTCGGTCCGAATGGCACGAGTTTGTTATTGGCCGCTAAGATCACGAGAGATGAGAATACTCGTACCGAATGACACGGGTTTGTTATTGGCCGGTAAGATCACGAGGGATGAGAATGCTCGTACCGAATGACACGAGTTTGCTATTGGCCGGTAAGATCACGAGGGACGAGAATACTCGTACTGAATGGCACGAGTTTGTTATTGGCCGGTAATATTACGAGGGAGGAGAATACTCGTACTGAATGGCACGGGTTTGTTATTGGCCGGTAAGATCACGAGGGATGAGAATACTCGTACCGAATGGCACGAGTTTTTTATTGGCCGGTAAGATCACGAGGGACGAGAATACTCGTACTGAATGGCACGAGTTTGTTATTGGCCGGTAAGATCACGAGTGACGAGAATACTCGTACTGAATGGCACGAGTTTGTTATTGGCCGGTAATATCACGAGGGACGAGAATACTCGTACTGAATGGCACGGGTTTGTTATTGGCCGGTAAGATCACGAGGGATGAGAATACTCGTACCGAATGGCACGAGTTTGTTATTGGCCGGTAAGATCACGAGGGACGAGAATACTCGTACTGAATGGCACGGGTTTGTTATTGGACGGTATGATCACGAGGGATGAGAATACTCGTACCGAATGGCATGAGTTTGCTATTGACCGCTAAGATCACGAGGGACGAGAATATTCGTACTGAATGGCACGGGTTTGTTATTGGCCGGTAAGATCACGAGGGATGAGAATACTCGTACCGAATTGGCACGAGTTTGTTATTGGCCGGTAAGATCACGAGGGATGAGAATACTCGTACCGAATTGGCACGAGTTTGTTATTGGCCGGTAAGATCACGAGGGACGAGAATACTCGTACTGAATGGCACGGGTTTGTTATTGGCCGGTAAGATCACGAGGGATGAGAATACTCGTCCCGAATGGCACGAATTTGTTATTAGCCATTAAGATCACGAGGGATGAGAATACTCGTACCGAATGGTCAATGGTATAAATATATATCAAATCATATATGGTTATCTAATTATTAACACGTCTGCTTTTAAAATGGTAGTACTGGCTACCCTCCTTGGCGCTCGGGTTGTGGTGGTTAGCATTACGACTGTCTGGCTGGTGCCAGGATGTATGCATTTTTAGTACTGGTTACTAACCGAGGAAACGCCGTGATATAACTGACGCAAGCTGCGTAAAACACCGAACAAGCAATCAATTCGCACGTCTTTTTTACTACTTACATTGATTATTATTAAGTGACTCATACGCCATTTCTATGGCTGTGTAAGTATTCTCAAGATGTACGATTGGTGTCTGAAAACGTGAATGTCAAACAGTTGTATACATCATGTGTATATATATTACTTGTATTACGTGCCACTTAAATACAAAATAAATCTACACACTACTACATGTACGATTGAACCAGTGTCTACTATTCTTATACACATTTTTATTCTCTCTTTTTTTCAGATTCTTTGGATTAGATGTCGGCAAGAAAGATGTTCCAGTTGTCGGTATTATAGGTTGATAAATAAATATAATGTAAAAATGGGTTAATTTTATATCTCTGACAGTATCCATCTTGACCGTTCACTTCAGGACTGGTCAACAGTTTCGCGGACCAAATCGTAACCCATTCCTACATACAACAAACAAGCAGCAGAACATTTTGACAACATCTCGGAAAATTGTGGGGAAAACCCCCCACCTATAAATGAAATACATTATTAAATGGATATGAAAACATCGTGATAAAGGAAAATTATGATCCATTTCTCTTTTTGCAACAATGTTTTAAAAGTCTACTGATGAGTCAACCATTGCATAAGGTGGGTGATCTAATACCATTATGGCCCTCTTGTTTAGTTTTAATTAAGTATAGATGTACATACATCTTATTGCACTTTGTTTTCTTAAACCTTTCCAACCAGGAACAAATCTGCAGCAAACCGATTTGAAAACATTTTGGATTTATTTTGGAAATTTTCTTTATAGGAAAATGTAATTATTTGATAAAGTAAACAAATTCTGACAAAAGCGGAAATTGCTCATCATGAATAATATGTCCTTTTGTCACAATGTTTATCAAAATTTGTCGTATGCAGAGGTGGCAGAAAGCATCTACATGTAGAAAAGGATTAGTCCTTTACCACTTACAGACAACTTCTGATGTATCCAATGAAATAAACGCAGACATTTCTCATGATGAATATTTCTTTATGTAAGAAGACCTACTCCCTTGGTTTACTAAAACACTTTATGTAAGACGACCCACTCCTTTGGTTTACTTATACTGTTAAATAAATAAACAAAATCCCTTGGTTACCTTATACGTTTATTCAAGAAGACATTTTAGTCGACATATTCTGTTTATGTAAGCGTACATTAATCGTTTGATTTTCTTATACTGTGTTTGATAAAACCATCTACTTTGAGTTAGGGAGAAGACGCAGCTTTTTGATTAACTTGTATTGATCCGGAATCTCCATCAAAGCAGCGAGGGCAAAAGCGGCTCCTGTGTTTTTAGCCCCATCCCTGACCATGTGGAAGTCAACAAACTGAAAGTTATCGAACCGACGTTTCGGTAGCTTGTCATCGAATTCCTTCATGACCTCCCATGGGCCGTCCCCGACCCCTATCATGACAATGGATATCGGGTAGGAGGAAGCCTCGACTATCGCCTCAATCGTTTCTGTCTCGCTGTCAACCTGACCATCGGCTACTATGATCAAAATGCGATACTAAAATGATAAAATCATAAGAACATTGATTGGGGTTTAACGCCGTTTTAAAAAAATATTCAGTCATATATAGAATACTTTAATAAGACATATATACCTGTATTTTGTAATACAATATAACTCAATAAAGAAATAATTTCATGCAAATTTAAACAAAACAATCAGTTTTTGAGTGGGAAACTACTTTAACCGAACGAAACGCTTTACTAAGTCGTTGAATAATCAGTTGAACCTAATAACATAAAACTAGGTACATATTCCCATTTTTGTCATAATTGTTATGTGGTAAGTCAATCATGTTTATATCATACTAGTTGATTACCACCACAAGTTAATCATTTATCGATATTCGACCAGCCGATACGTATGAATGTAATGTCAAATACTGGTGTTTCTAGTTAGAACCACACACCTGAACGACGACGGTTGGATAATTCAAAACACCACGTGTCAACTTATCACATTGAACCACATACATTCTTAAAGCTTATACACGTTTCGGCCAGGTGGAAATAACATAACTGCACTAGTTTGCATTCATCAACGACGCAGATCTTTGCAAACATCCAAGAAATAGGAAAATTAGTTCTCGTGGACAGAAAGTATACATTTCCAAACGTGGTGTAGAATTATTTTTCTGAAAAACCGTCTTGATATATAAGTCTTAAGAAAAAATACAGGTTAATACGAAATCTTCTGTTTGAAATAAAGAAGTTAATAAGTTTGATCTTAACAGTTAACTCTTTCTGAAAAGCGTTGCAAAACGTCATGGGCCTGATCCAAACGCTACCACTTAAAATGTTTTATAAGCATAACGAGCACAACACCACAACAAGAAATAGATTAGTACAACCTAATGGAAAGAGACCACAACAGTACTATTCAAAGAATGTCATATGTATATATATATATATATGAAACAACAACAGCAGGTTAGCCTTAAGAAACAAAGTTTGTTATCTCTCACTCTCAAAAAAAAAAAAAAAGCATATTCCCCGAACAGCTTCTCATGTCTTTTATTGAGCACATGTTAATCAGCATGTATAACTTAAGTCAAGTAACATTGTAGATATTGTGTCGTTATAACATCATTGTGCATGGAACGCTTGGGGTCACCAGTCATAATGTCAGAGATTTACCTTTTTAAGCTCTTTAACTATTTCAATAGCTTTCCGTATTAGCGGAGCAAAGTTAGTAGGTCCTCCGAGCTCTATCGTTGGCGTAACTTCATTGTAGGCGTCGAGAACTTTTTTGAAACCTTTAAACTCGCCCTGTAATAATTGAATATATATAATCATAACTATGATTATTACCAATATCACCGTTATTATCATCATCATTGTTATCATCATCATCATCATCATCTTTTAAGAATAATATGAATTCATGTAATACCAATAACCACGAACAACACCGATCTCTTACCACTTCAAACAGAAAACGTAGAGCCCGTTAGGGGATGTTCTGCCTTTAAAAGTTATCTGCTGTAAATGCGTACAGTGACGAATTTAGGCCAAAATTAATTTGTATACCCTTTTTTATGTTATAAGGGGGTGTTTTGGGCGTCCTCCTTTCCATAACTGAATACGAATAGAATGTGAATGAGCAAGAAGCTGCGATGGTTCCTTATTATTGTACGCTTACAGATGCTATTATAATGTTTGGTTTGGTCACGTGTAGGCCAAGTCTTACATGTATCAACACCTGTTACTTACTGATCCTTTTAACGGAAAGATCTCTTTATCTTTAACTTTGTCATCTCCAAAGCCGTAAGCAGGGATAATACCATCATCATCATTGTTGTGTAGCGTTTCTCCAAGAACGCAAATTACCTAGATCAAAAGTGAATAAATGATTAATTCGATAATTGAATTAATGAATTCATGAAATATTTGATGATAAAGTGAATAAGTGAGTGACTGATTGAATAAATTAATGATTGATTGAATGGCTGAAAGATTAATTGAATGAATGAACTAAAGGAAATAAATTTATAATTGAATGAATAAATTAAAATAACTGACTTCTTGTATGCATGAGTCAACAAATGGCTGCCAGACTGAGTAAGAAATTGCTTAAATATATGTACGAATCAATGAAATGAATAAACAAACGAATGAATTGAAAAAATTGAATACTTCAATTTATGATTCTTTTTAATTAATCGACTCATGAAGGATTTAATGAAAGAGCGATGAACACACGAACGGTCGAAAGACAGAACAAAAATAAAGAATGAAAGAACCAAATGAAAGCGCAAATGAATGAAAAGATCAAGGATCTAATAAATGAAAGAATGCAAACAAAGAATGAAAACATCAATCAATCAATCATTGAACGTCTGAAGGAACGAAAGAAAGAATGAAGGAATCAATCAATCACTGAACGAATGATTAAATTAATGAAATAAAAAACAAACGACCGAATGAATTTATGATTTTCGGAATATCGGTCTATGAAAAAACTTTTATATAATTAAAGCTTCATAAACACTCTTCGATGAAGACAAAACGTGAATGATGACTAAGAGCAATGAGGAAGGTGAAAAGAAAAAGAAGATTGAGAAAAAATGATTAAAAGAAGACGAAAGGAATACCTCTTGATAAGGATTGACCCTGTCCGATATGGCGTGAAGACTTTCACCATTAAACGTTTTATCTCCTTGGAAGTCGTTACTCATTGTATAGTCGATACCTGAAAAATCGATACTTGTATGGCATCTACCAGGGCTACAGATGCTTGTGGTTTGAGTTCGAACTCCGACATGACCGTTTATTCTTTCCGATATTTGCAAAATAGCAATATTTTCTAGCGTATTCGTCTGCCACAAACAGGCTCTGGTAAAATAGCCAGCTACACTGGAAGAAACTTGTGAAGAATACTAGTTGGAGAGAGCAAGCTAAAGCGAACTTGTCGTGAATTAACTGAAATACTATTGAAAACGACGTTTAATTATATCCAATAAAATAGAATCAAAGGTTCAGTTATAAGGGAGAATAAATAGTAGATATATCTACTCCCTAGGATATATGTACCATGTTGTCTCAGACAGTCACACAGGAAAACCTAACCTAGACCTGTCACCATTTGCGACCAGTGAAAAAGGTTTAGAGCCATATCAACCAGCCCATCCACATGGCTCTACTCTGTTCGCCAAAACGTCACATTAGTTCAACAAACTTCAGACAAACATTATAATCAATCTCTATTTCCTCCTTTACATAAGTTTTCATTTTATAATACAAACAATACAAATAAACACAATTTACTACAACTACTTGACAACGAGAGAGAGAGAGAAAAAGAAAGAGAAAGAGAGAGCGAGAGAGTAAGAGAGAGAGAGTGAAAGAGAGAGAGAGAGAGAGAGAGAGAGAGAGAGAGAGAGAGAGAGAGAGAGAGAGAGAGAGACAGAGAGAGAGAGAGAGAGAGCGAGAGAGAGAGAGAGAGAGAGAGTTACATTTGTTTATGCTAAGCACGAAGGAGACATAAAAATACCTCATGCGCACATAACTGTCACATGTACAATGCGCAGGAAAGGCAGCTATATGTAAGTATATAGTGCAACTGCACAGCATGCACACGTCTGTGACAATCGCAGGAAGAACAATATACATGAAATTCCCAACTTCAAGCACTTGACCGAAACGAAATGAAAAGCGCTTGATAAGGACGGATGAAATGCATGCGCACATCGTGACATATACTCATGCACCTATATCAACATAAACATTATTATAATATATATAAACAAACGCAAACATATATGTAAGTACGGGTGTAAAGCCATACACGAACTATTCTATAAGAGTATTTATAACCTATCGTGCATGACTAAACATCCTTTAAATTATACCCCTTCACTTTAATCCAGGAATGTACACCTTATTTATAATTGTACACAGTATTTGTACATTATTTGTTTGTAATTTTTGCAAACAGAGTCGTATGTAAATTGAAAGTGAAAATTGGATATGGCAATAGAGATGCTCAGTCAGATCTTTAACTACAATTGCAATAAATACGCAACAGATGTTTTCTCTGGAGCACACCATTCACATTTAATGGCGCTGCCACACTGTTTGGGGTCACAATTCTCATTCAAACTGGTTACTTGAAGTCAAAACTTAGTAAAGTAATACACAGTTTATTCTATTTCAGTAAAACGAGCGTATTTGATATACTATACAATTGTTTACTTCAGGTAGTAAGTGAGTATATTAAAACACAGTTGTACTTTTACTAGACTTTTCGAGAACATTTGCATGCTAACATTCATAAAACTATTTATTGTATTTTGAGCATAATTGTTTTGTTTTGAGACCCAACATCGAGAAATAGTCACTTTAATACAAACCAAATATAAGCCCACACTCTTCTAGGCCCTCTGCCTTGATTTTATCACGGACGTCCTTAAGATTCTCAAAGCGGTCCCTGATACATTTAAATGTATCAGATTTTTCGTCAGAAGAAAGCGATGGTCTTGACCGCTCTTGCTTCAATGCCATTCTGTTAAAAAAAAGGAGTGAAGTTAGCCACGGGACAAGACAATTTGATCGGAAGTGTCTTTTATGACTGGTCAAGGAACGTGCCGGTATAATACCCTTATAGCGACACTTTCATGATGTTTTGTCTCGTACCACCCCACATAAAGGAGTGCTAATGCGTGCTATTTAGTGACAAGCATTCAACAATGGTGATGCATATATTGCGCCACGACGTGCAATTTGTCACGCATATGTTACAAACAGCTCACACTATGGCGCAGAGTAGACGCCAATCTGAGTTCTATTCATTATCATTATTATACCCAAATAGCCGCGAACAATATTTTGCTAACCAAATTTAAAATTGAAATGTCAATCGCAAGACGCAGTTATATATATAACGTTACCACTTGAAAGCATTTTGTTTTTTGATATATTGTTTTATTTTTTTTTACGTATCTTTCAAAGACGGTTATTGTAAACTCAAAATCAGATCATGGAAATGTACATTCTCTTTTCAAATTCTATCCAAAGATTTTGTTTTGATGGAAAGGAACTAAATAAAGGTTTATCAACCATGAATTCCTTGTCTTTCCACAACTTTGTATATACATTTTTGGAAACTTGTCTTAATTTCAAAGTACACATTAAATATACTTTGCAAGCCAAAATTCTTATCCGACCTAACAAGGCATTTCTATAATTGCTTTTGTATTTTCGTTCATTTTCTGAAATTCAAACAATTATTATTAGCGATCATTTAAAGATACGCGTCTTCAGATATATAGTAATGGTTTATTCATTATCCTATTTCTAAGACGAACTATCACAGATTCAAATATTTGTCGACCGTTGTATATATATTCAATACAGTGTAATTCGAAAGCAGTTTTTCGATCTTTGGTTCGATACATGAACAGTTCAAAATAAATATTCTTGAAACGGCAGTACAATGTACATGAAGTCATCTTCAAGCCTGTGAGGCTAGGGTTGTATGGTTCATGGTCGTCATTATAAAGTGTACTGACGATCAATCCAATAAAAGGATTATCGAAAGAAAATCTAAAAAGCAAACAAATATTGATAAGCATAAAAAACAAAGACAACAAAGACCGATGTTCATATCAGTGAATCAAGTATAAATAAAGCATATTTCATGTGTGTTTATCTTATTTTCACTTTCTTTAAACGCGTTTTCTAAGATGATATACAGCGAGCGTCATATACAGGTTAGTTATCGAGTTTATCAAAAGTGATCATAAATAAACACGAATTAGATATTCTATTTGATTGTAGGATAAAAAGAAACAGAATAAAAAGTAACAGGACAAATATAAACGGACAACAAGATACACGATAAAAAGCAACACATTTTCCAAAATACAATGAAAATCAATATGTTTAAGTCTACAAATATGAATAAGACACAAACTAGCAGAGAATTAATGTTTCTTCTTGATATCATAATGATTTTATTTTATATTGATACATTTTTGTTGATTTGTTTTATACCTTAATGCATCATTCAGAGAAATTGAGTCGGATTGAACTATTTACAACACTGCAAAAATAGAATATTATGTAACTCAAAGTGCTGATATATTTCTTTCACTTTCCAATTTTATTTTATATATTATGCATGTATGCGTGTTATATTTTTCTTCAGTTTGTGTATTTAGCTATTCCAATACTAACTGATGCTGCTGTTTAGATGAGTTAAACTTCTGGACGCCTTTTGCTTTCAAAAGCAAAGTTCATATCCTGGATAGAAAGATACAAATGATAAAAACACATATATAATGCTATATTCCTCCCTTTTACAAAATATTTTTAATATATTTCTTTGAGAAAAGAGTTAACTTGTACTAAAATCCCAAACGACGAACCTCTATAGTGAAAGAGGCACTATTGTTTAACTTTATTCCTTCAAGTACACTTTTGATTGTTAAGATAAAAGAAGTAATTATTAAAACCTTTTGTATTTCTTATTGGTTTTGTTAATATATCTTTATGTTCTCCATAAATTGAAGATTTACAAAAGCACATGTGTATACATGAAATTCACAATTAAATTGTTATGAGAATAATATTATCATTCATACACCCACATACAACCACATTTTCACACATCAACCTCACACATGGAAAATAACATCAGAAATGTATATTATTTACATATAGTACGTCCCATGGCTAATCCAACTACCAAAATAGTAATTGCAGAGGTTAAATAGAGATAAAACTCACACTAGCCGCTACATACTTAAAGCGAAATCGAAAATGTAGTTGAATAAATTTTTGGAACGTGTCAGTGCTATGAAAAACAAAATTCATATGTGATTACAAATTATAAAACAGTTGTTTCTGATTGGAATAGCATGGGTATTTAAGTAGTGTCATGATATGTCTACTTCTTATTTTAAGAACTATAAATAGAGAAGCACCTGAAAATACCAGGGACTGTTGTAAATCATTTAAAAATAACGAGAACATCATAGGTGACACATTTCCCCCTTGGCGAAGTCCACGTTCGCAAGGAAAAAAGTTCGAAGATTGCCCATTTACAAAGATACAGGATTTTTATGTTATTATACATATTATATTTTTCTTCAGTTTGTGTATTTAGCTATTCCAATACTAACTGATGCTGCTGTTTAGATGAGTTAAACTTCTGGACGCCTTTTGCTTTCAAAAGCAAAGTTCATATCCTGGATAGAAAGATACAAATGATAAAAACACATATATAATGCTATATTCCTCCCTTTTACAAAATATTTTTAATATATTTCTTTGAGAAAAGAGTTAACTTGTACTAAAATCCCAAACGACGAACCTCTATAGTGAAAGAGGCACTATTGTTTAACTTTATTCCTTCAAGTACACTTTTGATTGTTAAGATAAAAGAAGTAATTATTAAAACCTTTTGTATTTCTTATTGGTTTTGTTAATATATCTTTATGTTCTCCATAAATTGAAGATTTACAAAAGCACATGTGTATACATGAAATTCACAATTAAATTGTTATGAGAATAATATTATCATTCATACACCCACATACAACCACATTTTCACACATCAACCTCACACATGGAAAATAACATCAGAAATGTATATTATTTACATATAGTACGTCCCATGGCTAATCCAACTACCAAAATAGTAATTGCAGAGGTTAAATAGAGATAAAACTCACACTAGCCGCTACATACTTAAAGCGAAATCGAAAATGTAGTTGAATAAATTTTTGGAACGTGTCAGTGCTATGAAAAACAAAATTCATATGTGATTACAAATTATAAAACAGTTGTTTCTGATTGGAATAGCATGGGTATTTAAGTAGTGTCATGATATGTCTACTTCTTATTTTAAGAACTATAAATAGAGAAGCACCTGAAAATACCAGGGACTGTTGTAAATCATTTAAAAATAACGAGAACATCATAGGTGACACATTTCCCCCTTGGCGAAGTCCACGTTCGCAAGGAAAAAAGTTCGAAGATTGCCCATTTACAAAGATACAGGATTTTTATGTTATTATACATATTGTATATGATCCTAAATAACTTTCCATTGATGGAAGAAGTAAGTAATTTTTGCCATAACCCTGCCCTTCAGACAGAATCAAAAGCTGCTGCAAAATCTATGAAAGCACAGAATAATTCTTTCTTTGATTTCTTAACGATTTCAATAAGACTATGGAGAAGAAATACATGATCAGTAGTTGAGTATCCGTGCCTAAATCCGGCTTGATTTTCATTTAATAAATCATATTCTTTGAAGAATGTAGCAATTTTCGTATTCAGCATGGAGGTAAATGATTTAAACAATTCTTAACAATGTGATTGGTCTATAGATTGACGTGTCTAAAGAATCATCTGTCTTATAAATTGGTATAACGTAGCCTTTTAACCACGATTCAAGAATAATCACTGTTTCTAGAATTGTATTAACAATCTTAAGATAATAAGGAATCATTATGTGTTCAGTATTTTTAATATATTCATTGACAATGCCATCCGCCGAACCTAGGAATTTTTCAATTTCTTTATATGTATAGAAATTCCCCCCCCTGTAATAGCCGAATTAAGAATTTCGTTCTCAGCAGAGAGATCGTTTATGGAGCGCACGGAAATCGTTCTGTAGCTTCCGTTTATGTTTGTTTATATATGTATTCATTGTAGTTCTTACTTACAGATTTTAAATATGACGAACTTAGTGGGTTTTTTTTAAATAGAAATGAAAATATTAGAACTGTTGCCTTTTGCCCTGTTACCTGTTATCCGGGCAAAAACTGTTACTTTTTGCCCGTTGCTTTTTATCCTGTTTCCTTTTGTCCAATTACCATTTGATTTATGTGGCATGGCGGTTTTCACTCAGTATGGGGAAACCGATTACATAACACAGAGGTTAATTGATATAGGGCATTTTACTTTTTTATGCCTGGTAGATACAAAAATAAACCCACTACCAATCAGAGAGCGCGACCTGTATGTCGGATTAAGTTTGTAATAAAGGAAATTATTTTTAGATAAGTGGTGGAGGAAAGTAGGGTGGATGTGGTTAGCTTCGATCAACAAAGGAACTCTGTCGATTGAAATATTCAACACACTGACACGACGCGTGATAGCTGCTCGCTGATTGGCTATGGAACAAATAATTTAGAGAAAAATATGTTAATCGCTTTCTTGATTGAAATGACCTAATGACAGCGTCGTTTCCCAACACGACTCTTTACACCGCACGACAACTAGAAAGTGATTTATGAAGCGTCTTTCGAAAACGTGTATATGAAATTTGCCAAATTTGGCGCCAAAGTGACTAAAGTTATAAAGTCAAATCGTTGACGTGATTTCATTTTAATAGTTTGGTTTCCTCGTTGTAAAAAATACTTGAGCGTAAGCCTGGAAACCAAACTAGAAGTGTAATATGATATTTAAATAATGGGATTTTGACACCGACCTAGATAAAGATATATGTGATAGTATTCATACATTAAATGCCTGATAATGAAGATCCGAAGGTCAGTTTCTGTGTGGCGGAGCTAAAATGATTCATCTTCTCTCTTTATTTCTGCATTCTCTTTCAATATAATTGGCGATTTTAATATTCATATTATTCACTGTGAGGGTATATCGATCTATACATTTTAAACCGTACAATACGCACATGAACAGTTATTATAGTAAACTGGTCGCCGAGGTCAGTAAATCGTTACACATAAGCTAACGTAAACGCGTGATGAAGGAAGGGAACAAGTTAGTAGCTAAACTGTTTGCCGTGATGTACCTAAAATACTGATGAAAACAGCGTTATATATGCAAATAGGGGAAAGGGTTAAGAAGGTGTATACGATCTAGTAAACATTTAAAATATCTATATTGTAATAACAACCCATATACAGGCTCAACTTAACCCATTACTTAAAAACTGACATTTTTGAAGCACCTATAGAAGAATTAATCTGAAAATAAATAAGGAGAAGGAGTAATCTGCTCATGAAATCTGAATCATGCTCTGGTGTGGGAGCGAGCGGGAACGAGCGGGAGGTTGAATACGTCAATTCAATTTCCGCCATATTACACTTTTTTTTATACTTGATTGGATCCAAGCACTTATAAAGGTACATGTAACTTTGATAGAAAGGCAGCCCGGAATTATAGTTGGGATCAGGGGTCAAGATTAAGGTCAATGTCAAGGTCAATGATACTACAAAGAGATGTCAACGTTAACATCCATGGTCTTAGTTTCTCAACTTTCCATTGCAAAACATGTCATTAATAGGTAATACTATGTTGCACTATATTACTATGTACTACGAAGTGCGTGGAAAATTGATATATCGCAAGACCGAAGGTCGAGAGAGTTGTCCATTTGTCCACGCTCCGATAATGAATATACGTAAAGTATTTAATACCATTTGTGTCATTTTGTTTAAAAGTATTTCGTAAGAATATTGATGAACGAAAATTGTCTATAAATATCGATTTTACAAATGATTGACTAGACGACAATATATTCAGACATTTGCGTATGACCACTATTTAATTTTATATTCAAATGGCGGTCTCCATCGGCTTTATTTACTCATCCTAAAATTGTTTAATTTTTCAATTTTTTTCCTGTGCGTTATTTATATATTAGTTTGAATTGCTTCTGTCCGTCATACTGATGTAACGAGACATGTCTAATAATATTTTCACAATCTTTTTGCTACTGATGCGTCAAAATGCTACTGCATATTGGATCTTTTTTTAAATTAAAAAATAACAACAATATATCCATAAACGTTCTACAATTAATTTGATTAGAATAAAATGCAAAACTTTAACGGCAACCAAATGTTTCTATAGATAAATATATTCAGTATTCTTAATAAAACAAAATTGTTTTATCAATAGGTTGCTTTAATTTCAAACTGAAGTTCTTTAAAACCTATTGTGAGATTTATGGTTTTAAAATAATATTTTACTGTACATGAAATTATTCAAAAATAAATATCTTACTTCGATGTGCTTCCTTTCGCCATACTGATGTAACGCGAATACACGTGAAGATAGCTCCGAAACTAATACGTGGATTTGAGATTTGTAAATCGAGAAGGATTCAATATATTTCTTTCTAAAGAAAATATCGACTAAACATTGGATTATTAATTGAAATATGATCGTCAAATACAAAAGAATCACCTGTAATTAACTATTTGTAAGTGAGTGTAAAGAACGGCTCTCTGCGAATGAGAGTAATCGCTAGTCACGTGATCAACAGTTTTAGCTTAGAAACAGTTCATATTTTAGATAAACATGGATAAACATTATAAAAAAATTCATTACAAATCAAGATATCTCTTTGAACATGAAAATAACATTCAGTGAGTTAGACGTGATTTGATCTCGATATTGACACATAACAGTGAGTCTGCAGCAAGTCTAACAGGGACTCCTGTGTCTTCGCAAATAAGACAACAAAACATAAATGCGAGTCGAAATAAAGAAACTGTAAACACTTAAAGCATCGGATTTTTTATTTCCTTTAAGATGTGTCATAACTTAGTGTTTTTAAATACAAGCAATTGTAACATGTTACATTTTAATTTGTTTTCTTTGCATAATAACTCCCCCTCCCATGTCATTTCCGAAAAGCTATTAAAAGTATAGGTCGCGGGCTTCTGCTCGGCGACTAATAACCCGTTACTAAATACAGACGACTATTGACTTGTCTACAGCAGACATAACCCTTTACAACATACATACACTTATTGACGCGCCTGCAACAGACATAACACTTTACCAAATGCATACGTCTATTGACACGTCCGCAGCAGACATAACTCTTTACCAAAGACATACGACTATTGGCATGTCTACAGTAGAAATAACCCTTTACCAAATACAGACGTCTATCTGCAGCAGACATATCGCTTTACAACACACAGACGTCTTTTGACTCGTCTGCAGCAGAGATTACCTTTTACTACCGTAGTCGGACAAACAATGTTGTTGAGTCCGCTACGCTCCATACGTGATGAATGGAGTCAATAACCATCTGGTTGGAGCATAGCGGAGTAAATAACCGTGGTTGACAGAGGTTGTATGATGCAGAAGACTTTTGAAAAAAAAAACAAGGCCAAACGAGAAATTAATAATAATTAGAATTTGCTTCTTTTCCTACAATGTTTTCAACTCTTGTCAATAATAGCACTTTCATTTACAGAACATTTTCATATTTTCATTTAGAAATGCTGCGGATTTGATGTATGCGGGAAAGAGGTGATGCACCGCTATATTAAATAAACCACCATGCATGGAATACCTTAATGTGACCACATCCATGCGCATGCTGATCTGGGTATACGATGACTGCGGATTACCCGAATGTCGGGATTTCCGTGATGCAGAGCTCTAGAAAACGAAATTTTCCATGTTCTAAAATATTTTATGAAACAATGAAACCCTATGTATGGGTTCTCAAAATAATTATCTCAGTGCAACTTATTGTATGAGTAATCACAACAGTGTTTGGTTGAGTAATAAGAGAGATATTGTGAGGTAAAGACCAGTTTACTCCACCTTGTTTAGTGATCTTGTAATGTGCTTTAAAATTACATCGTTTATAAGTCAAGTTAAAGTAAAGAGTTTGTTTATTATATCGTATTCTATCTGTTTTGTCACGCATTTAAAGCATGAATAATACATTTGGTAAGGTCGTTCATTGATATAATTGTCGGTTTGTGTTGCCTTTGTGTTGCCTTTGTGTTTTAAAAATGCTTAACAATATTGGATTCTTTTTTTCTAAATTATATATCGATGGACATTTCATTGAGTTAAGTGTCCGTTAATTTCATCTTGACACCGGTGAATCCCAACCACAACCGTTTAGATGACTTAATGTACATTGTACTGCCGTTTCAAGAGTCGTTGCTTTGAATTGTCAATCATGGTACAAAATATCTCTTGATTTCGAATTACACTGTTAAATGGCAGGTTGATTTTAATTTTAACCCTTCCCTTTTTTTTTAGAGTTTTACGCAGCTTATTTCAGTTATATCACGGCGACAGTTCACTTATTCATGATCCCTGGGTAAACAAACTAGTACTAGGCTAGGAAATGTGCCTTGTCCAACGGCACTCCACCGTGACCGGGAATCGAACCCGGGACATCCGGTTTCGAAATCACCAAAGCTAACCACTCGACCACAGCGGATTCCTCATACCACAATTATGCAGCAGATGACTTTGAACATATTTAGTCAAAAAATAGAAAATCTCTATAATTGAATGGATAACCTATGACTAAAAGTGGAAAACATTTTGGCAAAGGGAGAAATTGCTCGTTTTGAGCATTTTTTTCTTTTGTCATTATATTTCTAAAAGCCTTCTGCTGCAGAGGCTTCAGAAAGCGTCTATATGAAGGAGGTGTTAGCTCCATTCCTAACAGTATTTCAGTTATATCACAGTTGCCAGTGCACCAACCCATGTGTTTCCTGACTTTCTCACACCAGTATCCCACACAACAAGCTACTAGCTGCTTCAAAATAGATTGATAGAAAGTTTAGTAGAAAACGTCGGAAATAATGTTGGCCTGTCTGGGGCTTTGAAAAAAAAAGTAACAAATGCCATCTGAGAAAATAACATCTAAAATAGGGAATTTTACATTGTTATCTGCATTTGTCACGTATAACAGGTTACAAGTTTTGATTGGTTCTTTGTTTCGTTTGTTTCAATAGTGTTTTACACCGCCTTCTTTCAGTTATATAACGACGTGTCCTGTGTACATTACTCGTACTACTGGTCCATTCATCTTGACACCAACTAGTCAGTCGTAATAGTAACCTCTCAATCCTGTGCGCAAAGTTAGCCATTGCTACCATTTTTCATTTAACCGTACATGACCTCGATCAGGGGGTACACTCTTCCTTTAAGCCACTGAAACAGTCTGAGTGTGTTTTTTGGATTGCTTGACCGAACAATCAAATCTGTTTACTGTGGCATTTATAATCTAGAAAACTAGATTGTTTGTAAAACACTATTTCACCAACTATTGCTACCATTTTTCATTCAGGGGGTACACTCTTCCATTAAGCCACTGACAACGGTCTGGGTGTGTTTTTGGATTGATTGACCAAACAATCAAAAGCGTTTACTGTGGCATCTTTTTATAATCTAGAAAACTAGATTGTTTGTAAAACACAATATCACCAACCACATGCTTGTTCACAGGCATGTATTTATAAACAGACCACATCGGTGATGTAGTGGTAGATCGTCCGCCTCGAATACGGGAGGTCGCTGATAGGATGCCCGGCCGTGTCATACCTAATGGTAGTAATGGCGCCCTCCTTGGCGCTCAGGGTTTCGGAGTTAGCATTACAACTGACTGGCTGGTGACAGGTGTCATGGACTAGTAGTACTGTATTACAGGTTGAACACCTAGGAGACGCTGTGATATAGTTGAAAAATAACATTTAAGCAATGATTCTTAATATTATGCTAAAACTAAAAAAGGGATATATAGTAAAGAATAAACAGGGCTGGCTTCCACGATAGCTGTGGTATCACTTATTAAGACCTACGTTATGGGTAATCAAAAGAATCGTTTAACAGAGAACCAAAACATAAGTTTTAGAGTTCAAATTTGTCATTTACTTTTTCGATGTATTTTCGCTTATTTTGTGGCCCTATGGTGTAAGTTTCCTCTAAAATATGTTGCATATTACAGAATAATTACCATTGTATAGGTTTGTACTGGTTTCAAGACTGATCTTAGTTTATTAGCTTCACCATTTTCCGAATCCTGTCAGTTTGTAAGGGAGATGAATTCAATGCTTAATGACCCTGCTTTCAAATGCATAGACACTGAAAGCACTGGCCCCAAACCAACTAATTATGCCAAGAAACAAGTATCGGTGAATGTCAGAAAAATAGATATCAAACATGAAACAGATCAGAATTTTTGCACATTACACAAGACTAATCACTCCCTAAATCAGTTATTAAGACATTATACAAATTTAATATACGATGTAGTATATGGCTTTAATCTACACAGAAACAAACAAGTATCCTCTTTATAATAATGTATAGTGTTGACAGTGATAATTAATCATTGAATTATCAAATGTACTCTAAAGCCAATAAAGCAAAAAAAACAACCAATATATTCAAAAACGTTTTACAATTGATTTAATTAAATTAAAATGCAAAACTTTAAACGCAGCCAAATGTTTCTATAGATAAATATATTTAGTATTCTTAATCAAACAAAATTGTTTTATCAATAGGTTGCTTTAATTTCACACTGACTTTTTTAAAACCTATTGTGAGATTTATGGTTTTAAAACAATTTTTTACTGTACATAACATTATTCAAAAATAAATATCTTACTTCGATGTGCTTCCTTTTGCCATACTGATGTAACGTGAAGATAGCTCCGAAACTGATAAGCGGCTTTAAGAGTTGTAAATTGAAAAGGATTCACTATATTTCTTTCTAAAGAAAATATCGACTAAAAACTGGATTATTAGCTGAAATATGATCGTCAAATACAAAATAATTTTATTTTTGAGGAGTGACGTTCTCCATTTACCAATTCTGTTTCAAAACCCGTCAATTATGACATACTATACGCCTTTTACATTGTTGAAAAGGGTTCGGTTAAAATATCTATTATAAACTACTCGAAATGTGATAAGGGTCAAATACATACGTCTATTGAACCGCATACAGCAAACATAACCCGTAACCAAATACAGACTACTATTGACGCGTCTACAGCAGACATAACCCTTACCACATACAGAAGACTATTGACTCGTCTGCAACAGACCTAACACTTTAAACATACATATACTTATTGAGGCGCCTGCAACAGACATAACACTTTACCAAATGCATACGTAATTGACACGTATGCAACAGACATAACACTTTACCAAATACATACGTCTATTGAACCGTATACAGCCGACATAACCCGTTACCAAATACGGACGACTATTGACGCGTCGACAGTAGACATAACCCTTTACCACATACACACGACTATTGACGCGTCTTAAGCAGACATAAAACTTTACCAAATACAGACGACTATTGACTCGTCTGCAGCAGACATAACATTTTACAACATACATACATTTATTAACGCGCCTGCAACAGACATAACACTTTACCAAATGCATACGTCTATTGACACGTCTGCAACAGACAATACACTTTACCAAATGCATATGTCTATTGACACGTCTGCAGCAGACATAACCCTTTACCAAATACATACGACTATTGGCACGTCTACAGCAGAAATAACCCTTTACCAAATACAAACGTATATCTGCAGCAGACATAACGCTTTGCAACATACAGACATCTTTTGACTCGTCTGCAGCAGAGATAACCCTTTACTACCGTAGTCGGACACACAAGGTTGTTGAGGCCGCCACGCTCCATACGTGATGAATGGAGTCAACAACCATCTGGATGGAGCGTAGCGGAGTAAACAATCATGGTTGACCGAGGTGGTCTGATGCTGAAGACTTTTGAAAAAAGTGTGGCCAAACGAGAAATGACTCATAATTAGAAGTTGCATCTTTTCCTACAATGTTTTCAACTCTATTCAATAATAGCACTTTTATTTACAGAAAATGTTTATATTTTCATTTAGAAGTTTTTCAAAGGCGTCTGCTGCGGATTTGAAGTATGTGGGAAAGAGGTTATGCATCGCTACATGTACATTAAATAACCCCCCAGGCATGGAAGACCTTAATATGTGCGTGCTGATCTGGATATACAATGACTGCTAAATACCCGAATGTCGTTTTTTTTGCGTAATGCAGAGCTCTCGAAAACAGCGGAATTTTGCGTGTTTTAATAATAAGACAATGAGACCCTATGTTATGGGTACTCAAACGAATTGTCTCAACCAAACGTTTTGTTTCTCATAACATCGTTTGGTTGAGTAATAAGAGAGATATTGTGGGGAAAAGGACCAGTTGATCCCACCTTGTTTAGTGCTCTTGTGATGGGCTTTAAAATTACATCGTTCATAAGTCAAGTTAAAGTAAAGAGTTTGTTTATTATAACGTATTCTACATTTGTTGCCACGTATTTAAAGCACGAATTATATCGTGTATAATAGGTTTGATAAGGTCTTTCATTGATATGATTGTCGGATTGTGTTGTCTTTGTGTTTAAAAATGCTTAACACTATTGGATTATTTTAAAGTTTAAATTCGATGGATTTCCCACAACCTTTGATGATAACTAAATGTAAATTGTACTGCCGTTTCGAGAGTCTTTGCTTTGAACTGGTACAAAATGCCTCTGGCTTTTAAATTACACAGTTGATTGGTTGGTTGATTGGGTTTTAATGCCGTTTGCAACAGTATTTCAGTTATATATTGGATGCCAGTGCACCTGGCACCTGTGTTTCCTGGCTTTCTAACACAAGTATCCCACACAACAAGCAACTGGCTGCTGCAAAATGGATTGATAGCTCGTTTGGTGGAAGACGACTCACGATAATTGCATTGAATCTTGTCAAACGTCGGAAAGAATGTTAGCCGAGCTGGAGTTCGAACTTACAAGCCATGGATTGAAGGTTTGGGTCCCTTTGACTAAAGTACAATTTTAACTTATGGCTGACACCCAGCAAGGCGTGACGCGATCTTTGCATCACGATTGGTGTGTGTTGACCGGAGATGCGTGTCACTTATGCGGGATAGTGCGTGCGTTTCCTTGCTTTCTTACACATACACTTCACACAACATTATTACGAGGGAGCTGGCTACATTCCCACATATACAAACAACTAATTCTATTGTTGGCAGACTATATTAAGATTTGTCAATCTTCTGAATGAATGAATGGCCGAGCCGAGGCTCGAACTAACGACCATTTGATTGAAAGCCCTCGTCGTTACGAACTAAGCTATTGAGGCTCAACTATTTCGATAATAGTAAGTATTCCCAGTTTCGAGTCATTTCATGCGGGTTGTTTTTGTAATTAAGCTACTATTTGTATACAATAACCCGTGTTTTAGGCATATCCATGAACGACGTCCGAAATCTAAATCAATTAAACGACTTCAGCCAAAGATGTCCGAGCGGTGCAGCGGAGAAGTGTTTAAAATCAAAGTGCTGAAAAGCTCCGAAAACAAAGAGTCTATTTGAAATGGATGACAATTAGAAAAGGTGAATAAAAACCCCAGTTATTTATGGAATAATGTTACTGAGATCATGCATATGTATTTACTATCATGCACAGTGTAACGTACACGGATCTCGCTGCTATGTTCACCTTTTCTAATTGTCATCAATTTCAAACTGTAGGTATTAAAAAGAAACCTGTGTGCTGATATCAATTCCATACATCTGTCATGGCATTTTACATATGATAATGCTATTTTAACAGTAATTGGATTATTTCTAATTCATTTAAAATTCGCCCAATAGATTTTTCTTTAAAAACAATATGTATATAACACATATTTGTCTGCAATTTGCTCAAGTTTCAAGAATATCTATCGATCCGATTTTCACTTTTTATATACCATATTATACAGAATGTCTATTTCATATCGTAATGCTATTTTAAAAGTAATTGGATTTTTCTAATTCATTTTAAAATTCGCCTTAGAGATTTTATTTAATAACAATATGTATAGAACGAATATTCGTCTACCATTTGCCAAGCTTTCAAGAATATCTTTCGAGCCGATTTTTACTTTTTATTTACCATATTATACAGAATGTCTATTTCACTGACGTCATGCGTGTTACCATACATAAAACAGAATGGTCGCACAGTTTTACTGACTTACGACGGGGTGCCAGTCCAAAAGCATTCGATATGTCCAACATTAACCACGGCTATAATCGGGAAGAAATACACTTTCGCTTACATGGTGCGAAACCTCGACAGGATTGAACGATAAGCCATTACAAAGGTAAGTTTTAGCTTGAATCGGCATCTGGTATTAAGTTAGAACATACCCTATGGACCTTACGATCTTCGTACGAGGTCGGTATATATAAACAGTCTATAGTTTCGGCGGATTCCGTCCAAAGTCGCGATAGATCGGTATTTTTCGTGATCCGTGAACGTTCGTAGGAAGTAGTCCGATCTCTGAGGAGATCATACGTAAATGTTCGAATAAATTAGGCATGTTTTACATTCAGTACCAACCTTGTTTTGAGCAGCCAGGTAAACTTGCTCAGGCTTGTTTTCATGAAACACACATTCGACCCAAATCTTAATGTAAGCTTTGTTTCAGAAAAATCAACCATTGTGATTTATGATATACCTAAATAAAGATATCCCCGTTGCAAGCTTTATGAAATCTGATCCTTATGCTCAATCTTATGCGAAAATTGACATTTGTAGATTTTAAAACTAATCAAAATTAAGTTCAACTAGCAAACGTGTATAGCTGGATTTTAAGTATACTCGTTCTTCAAAGGCGTGAACGATTTGATAGCGAACAGGTTGATCTAAATATTTGCTGTTCGCAATATACTGAAGGTCAGTTTTCGAATTTCGCGACTCATAAACATGTCCTTTAAAAAAGTTGATTGATTACTCGATTGATTACTTAATTGATTTGGGTTTAACAACGTTCTCAACAATGCTTTAGTCATATCATGTGGCCAGTTCGTTATCTGAGGACGATGGTATGATACTGTCACAGGGTACGGACAGCAGGAAGAACAAAGGTAAGAAAAACATTTTCTCCGATGCAGACTATGTTTGAAACGTGTGCAGCAAACGACTTGCCATTATGAAAACAAATAGATGAAAAATGAGAAAACCAACATTATGGACTCTGCGTAATGTATCGACAAAGATCAGCCTGGCAGTCAATTCTATAAATAAATATAATATAATATTAATATTTATACATATTTGCAGAATTTTAGAGTCATTTTGCTGCAGATTTATTAAAAAAAAATTAATTTTTAAGATAAATACGCCATTTCATTTGTGGTTTGGCAGTCAGCATACAACATTGGAAAACATTGTTGAAAGAATATTAATGCCTTTTATAAGTAATTCATCAATTTAATCCTTTATTTTAAAGTTGGAATCAAAGCGATATATTTCAAACTTTCCTCAGATTTCGGTAGACAACTTCTACAGGATTAGTGGAAGACAGCGGTGTTGTAGAGCGTCGGTCTCTCATGCCAAAGGTCCAGGGTCCGTATCCCGGGATAAGCGTGTTCTACGTTTTGGCATTTCGCAACACCAACGGTGAAAGTACTGGTTTCGTCCAGGAAGCAGACATCCAGTGTGATTAATTTAAGCTTAAATCTTGTTTTGTAATCGAAGTAAAATAAATAAGTTTAAACTGATAGATTGTAATGAAAACAAACACCGAAAAACCTATGAATCATGCAGCTTGAATATAAATGTACAGTCTGATTTTGGTCTACACTGTTCGGCGAACATAAATGAGCCGTTCCGTGAGAAAACCAACGTTATGGACTCTGCGTAATATATCGATCCAGATATGCCTGCGCAGTCCGCGCAGGCTAATGCGGGCCGACATATTCCATCTCGGGGGATAGAGGTATAGAGTAATGATTCCCAAAACAGAAAATTCAAAGGAGTCGAACAGTATCGGTCCGGTAAGCCTGTGCGCCATGCTTAGGCTGGTCAGGGTCGATATTGTACGCAGAGTCCATAATGTTGGTTTTCTCGTTATTCTGCTCAAATTTTGTTTGAAGTCTCAAAAAGCGGGACAACTCAAGGATGCCGATTGATTTAGTCAAGCCGCGATAGCTCAGTCGGTAAAGACGACGGCTTCAAGGCAGGGTTTGTGGCTTCAAATCCCGGCTCGGCCATTCGTTCTTTGCGATGATTGAATCAAATCATTGTGATTAGCGTCTTTCGTCTTCCGTTAATTGGTTAAATAGACTATGTTGAAAGGGAGCCAGTTATATGGGAATAATGTTGTGTGGAGTACAGGTACGAGCAAGCCTGAACTAAACACGTTAGGTGAATTGGTCGCTGTGATATAACTGCAATTTCGTTTAAAATTGATATCAAATCGAGATTGATCAATAAATAAAGAACTATCTTCTTATTGCATGTTAAATATGCATTTTAACCACTTTTCTAGTTTCATGGTTGTCATTGACGCAAGGTCAATGACGATACTCGCTCACATGACTGCCTCGGACTGCGCATTGTTTGGAATTCATAACAGGTAAAACTAAATCCGAGTGGTTCTTCGTAGTTTATGACATAACTGATACCATTAATCAGGAATTAATCTTATTCCTTGGTATTAAATACTTTTCACACATAGCAGTTGAAGATGAAGGTTTTGTTATTAGTACTGCACGAAAAAAATAAATATTAATACCTTTACTGATAACAGTGTGTATGTGACATATAGTGATATTTACGCATTTGTAATACAGGAGTGCGTCTGTATGTGACACAGAGTGATGTAAACATGGCACGAGTTTCTTATTGGTCGGTAAGAACATGAGGGATGAGAATACTCATACCGAATGGCACGAGTTTGTTATTGGCCGGTAAGTTCACGAGGGTGAGAATACTTGTACCAAATGGCACGAGTTTGTTATTGGCCGGTAAGATAACGAGGAATGAGAATACTCGTACCGAATGGTCAATGGTATAAATATTATATAATATTAAATCATATATGGTTATCTAATTATTAACACGTCTGCTTTTAAAATGGTAGTACTGGCTGCCCTCCTTGGCGCTCGGTGTTGCTGGGTTAGCATTACGACTGACTGACTTTTATCAGGATAAAGGGACCAGTTGTACTTGAAACTTTCCCAGAGAATGCCAAGATATAACCGAACAGTTGTTGAAAGCGGCGTAAAACACAAAATAATCAATCGCATAAATGGACTTTACCTCTAGTTTTTTTTGTCTGAAGTTGTATCTAGATATATATAAGAATTCAAGTTCAAGTTTAAAATCGTTTATTGGCATATAAACATAATGATGTAAGTTTCCAGTAACATAATACATAATACACATATACATTCGTTGGAACACACTATAATTAGAAACAGAATTATGGAGAAAATAAATATGAAAATATACAATCATCAGGGCAATTTATAAGCCTACAATATGTTAACATCGTTTGACTCTATCCTGTAGAGACGGATCAATTGATCTTAGATAATAAAGTAACTTAAATGTTCAGTATTTTGGTCATTTCTGTTACATACTGCACAGACGGACAGTAAAGACGAGACTCTGGTGAGACTAAATATACATCACTAAATATACCTGGATGTTCAATGTACACAGTAACAGTAACGTTTATACTTATTTATTTCCATCAATTCCGAAATAGGTTTTCAGCTTATATTAATCACTCTCGATGTCTGCTTCATTGAGGCTAAAGCAGTTTTCGCACCGGTTGTGTTGAAAGAAAAGGCAGAACCCTCTCATCACGGGATGCGAATCCGGGACCACTGCACCACATGGAGATGTAACTATGTTCCAGAAAAGCCTATTGCAGCTCCTGTATCATATACAGATAAATATAGACCTTAACATATATGGTCGTTAAAATACATGCCAAGTATAACGGAAAAGAGAATGAAGCCCGTGGGTAAATGTGACATACATAGGATTGGTGAATAAAAGGCAAGGGTAAGCAAAGCAAAACGTAATTAAAAAATATGTGGATACTATATCAACTACGGGTCATAAAAGATGACTCAATGGCAATACTAGTTGAGTGTCAATGGATACGGCACAATTCCTAGTCTAGAACTGGTTTGTTTACCAAGTGATCAAGTATAAGTATTTTGTCGCCGTATAACAAATGAAATATTTTGAAAACGGCGTAAAACAAAATGAGACTTCATACTCCGAGGTAAACCCTTTAGTGTAACCTGATAAGTCTCACTGGATATGAGACAATATACACATTTTGCTCTGCAATGTGTATGGTTATCATGTGACCAAGTCTCATCAGATTATCTTAAGAAGAGCGCATCAAGCGAACACCAAAGCTCGTTTATGTCGAAAAAGGGGCATTACTGAATAGTTATTAAAATCAGTGTTATGTGACTTGGTATGTACATTGTTACTAGAAACATGTGTACCAAGTGTCATTTGGAAATGTTGAACAGTTTTTGAGTTATAATGTATTATTGAAGTTGTTTTATGTCACATACGACGACGATGCCAAGGGTATCACAATACTCCGACTTTTCTTCTTCGAAAAACAGACGAGGTAAAAATGAAAGAATAGCTGGTCGACAACGTCAGTATTTTGCTCATCAAAGTTCATAGCATAATTCCTGTTGATTTTTCAAATAAATTTGAAGGAGGAAACAACTGTAAAAAGGCATAATATATGCCAGTGTTTTACAAAGATTCAATAAATGAGCGCTGCTCTGCGAAAACCCAACCTTAACGTAATTATGACATGTGTGGAAAAAGACCTGCCTACATATCCATGGTAAAGGATCTAAATGGACTTTGCTTTACAAATCTTTCTTGAAACATTCTATGGCTAATTGGTGAATAGTGCAGAGCCAGATCAGACTGTATGGATGCACTGGTTGATTTGGATCAACATCGGTAGCAAATGATAAACGGTTTGTTTTCTCAAAGCGGCGCTCAAATAGTGATAATGTAGTTCGCTCCATAAAGTTCATGTATCATATTGACGTACCAAGCAACCAACAATGTACCCGCCAACAAACTCGAGGTTATTACAGGATACCTCGAATAATCTTTGTTTGCAGGGATATACTATGCAGCCAAGGCCCACTATATTTGTGTTTGTCTACAGTACCTATTTTAGGATTTTGTATTTCAGCGCAGAATTGTTTTAAGTAGACTCTTCCAGGTTCAAATCGGGCGTCTCCATGTCTCATGTAATAACAGTGTTGGACTATTGGGATAACTAAAAGGCAAACAATGCTCATTTTAGGTGAGACAGCTCGTGACAAGCTGACTCACCTGAATCTGCGTTGTTTGCAAAAACCTCACTATTGCCTTTGGCGCTGAATGAGTTAAGAAGACTCATCACATTGAATAAATTAAGACCCGATCCTTTGTTTAACTAGCACCGTTTATTTTCGAAAACTCACTTTGGTTTACTTTGACTGTTAATTTAAAAAATACCTATATCTTTTCAGTAACTTCTATTGTTTACATTGAAGTCATTTTATGCTTTAATTAACTCTTACCTTAAATGACAATAAAAGGATATTTTGAACGATATTTCGGCCCGCTGCCTTCTTCACAATATTTTAGTTTACTTTTACTGTTTATTTAAGAAAATCCAAAATCTGTGTTACTTAAGCTATTTACTTTAGCCGTTTATTTAGGAAGACCTATTTATATGGTTTACTTATACTGTTTATTTGAGAAGACCCAATCTATTTGTTTATTTATACTGTCATTTTAAAAATCCCGCTCATTTGGTTTACTTATACTGTTTATGTAAGATGACCCAATCCCGTTGTTTATTTAAAAAGGCCCAATTGTTTGGTTTATTTACATTTCTTATTAAAAAAGACCCTATCATTTAGTTGGCATATGCTGTTAATGTTAGACGACCAACATCCTTTAGTTTACTTATACTGCTTTTAAGAAATCCATATGTGTTGCTTTATGTAAAAGGTCATGTTCCATGATAAACCTGTACTGATCCGGAATCTCCATCAAAGCAGCAAGGGCTACAGCGGCTTCTGGACATTTTGCGCCTTCTTTGGCCTTGTGGAAGTCCACAAACTGAAAGTTATCGAACTGACGTTCCGGCAGCCTGTCATCAAAATCATTCATGACATCCCATGGGCCGTCCCCGACCCCTATAACGACAATAGATATCGGGTGGTAGGAAGCGGCGACTATCGCATCAATCGTTTCTTCCTCGCTGGAAACCTGGCCATCGGCTGCTATGATCAAAATATGGTACTAAAAGGATAAAATCATATGAACATGTCATACACAATCGGGGGTCAGTTTTCTGGCTTTCCCGTCCAGTACTCCTAACAATATTCTTCATAGATAACTGGATTCTTTATATGTGATCAGAAGCAGTCAACAAGACAAAAGTGTTTTTGAAACAATGCACAGCTATCCTTATAGTCATAGACATAGTAAGTGAACTACTTTCAAACCTAAACATATACCTTTATCTTGTAATACAATACACATAAAGAAAGTAATTCATGTACATTTTGAACAAATACTTCAGTGTTTGAGTCATTGACTTATTAGTTGAATCTAATTACACAAAACGTTCAGAATTGTTATGTGGTAAGTCAATCATGTTTATATCATAGTAGTTGATTACCCACACAAGTAAAACATTTATCATCCTTCGACCAGCCAAAATGTATAGACGCACCGTCAAATACCTGTGTTCATAACTTAAACCACACACTTAAACGACGAGGGTGATTATTTCAATCACGTTGAACCTCACTCCTACGTAAAGCTTATACATGTTTCTTCTGAGTATGTCTCGGGACAGACAATAAAAGTACAGATTAATATATATAGAAATGAAGGATTACATTAATATATCATTTCCGACCGTGGTGTAGAATTCCGTTTCTGAAAAACCATCTTGATATATTTGTTGTAAAGAAAAAACAGGTTAATACAAAATGTTCTGTTTGAAAAAGAAACTAGTAAGATTGATCTTAACAATTTAGTTATTTCGGAAAGTAGAACGTCAAGGGCATGGTCCAAACGCATACCACTTATGGCGGGTTTTAAGATATTTTAAAAGTATGACTAACCCAACACCACAAAAAGAAGTAGATTAGTGCAATAGAATGAAAAGAGACCACAACATTCATATTCAAAGAATTTCATATTTTATTTGTAAAAACCAACGACAACAGGATGTTAGTCTGTGAGAAACAGGGTTTGTTATCTCTGACTCGCAACAAGAAACGCAATCATAGTTCTGGAAGGGCTTCTTGTGTCTTTTAGTGAGAACATGTTAATCAGTCAAACATGAAGTCAAGTAACATTGTAGATATTGTGTCGTTATATCATGGAACGTGGAACGCTTGGGGCCACCAGTCATAGTGTCAGTGATTTACCTTTTTAAGCTCTTTAACTATTTCAATAGTTTTCCATATAAGCGGAGCAAAATTAGTAGGTCCTCCAAGAGCTATCGTCGGTGTTACTTCATTGTAGGCGTCGAGAACTTCTCCGAAACCTTCGAACTCGCCCTGTAAAAATTGATTATATTTAATAATAATTATGATTATTATCAATATCAGTATTATCATTGTTATTATTATTATGATTAATATTATTGTTATTATTATTATCATCATCATCATCATTATAATAATAATATGAATACATGTAAAACCATTACCACGAGCAATAACGATCCCTAACAACTTAAAACGGACATCGCCGAGCCCGTAGGTGAATGTTCTGCCTTAAAAGGAATCAGCTGTAATGTCGTACAGTGGCGACTTTAGGCCAAAATGAATTTTGATACCCTTTTTTGGATGATGTTATCTAATTTGTTCTGAAATATTTAGAAAAATAAACCCTTACCCACATACAGACCATTTGAGAGCCTCTGCAGCAGACGACGTTTTCAATTATTGTGGCAAAAGAAGAAATTGCTCAGTTTATATTTTTTTCTACGGAGAACATGCTATGGCATCAGAAAGCAGTGGTTATAATAGGCACTAGTCCAACATCAATAAACTACTAGATTTCCCGTTTGGCTAGTCAAAAATTTGAAACTAGCCCGGCTTGCTAGTGGAAAGAATTAAGGTCTATTTTCACTTTCCCATTATTTTGTTTGAAATTCCTTTGTCATATAGGCGCTTTAACGTCCGAAAACTGGAACAATAAGTTCAAAATGGACAGAGAAGACATGCAATTCTAAATTAATGGGAAACGTACCTTAATGAAAATTACGGATACTCAATGCAACTGCTCAATGTATATTCAAGAAATGCATATCAAAATTTTCAGTTCCTACCAACTCTGACTGCATAAAAGAAAAGAAATTAGGAAAATATTTACAAAGGAGGAAATTATATTTAACAAACCGATTTTTTAAATCCAAAATTATTCCAGAACTAAATAATCTTGTCTCAAAGAAGAAGTTATAAAAGTTAAAACAATGCCATAAATTACCAACCTACTAGTCGGTAAGTCACATTCCAATAGGAAAAGATCACAGAAAATGCGCCCTCTTTCTTCAAGTTCCCAAAACGACACATGTACTTATGTAATAACTATTCTCTGATACCTAAAGTGAAATGGACTTCCTTAAACTTAGATCAATCAAAATAACATGACGAGTGGAACCTAATTAAATAAGATTTAAACACAATGGGGTTCACTTGTTTCGAGAGTTTGAATACAATTCCAATCATAAACATTTTCATAGGTGTAAGAGGACCACACATTAAAACTCAAATGCATCGGTCCTGTTTAGAATTAATTCATTACATGTACTGGTAATAGAAATAAGATGTACAAGATGTTAAGACTAGTGTCGTAGAAACTAATTTCAAAAGCAAGATTTGTTTTCTGGTTTGATAATAAAAGTATACTGTTCCAATATATTACACATCATGATGGATGCCATTAGTATTTACTTATTAAAGATTAGAGAATATGTTAGAAACTTAAATTTACCTTTTCCTTTCTAACTATAGAATTATAGATGAGACGAAAATGCATGCTGTTAGTATTTATTGTAAACAAAACGATCTGTTTTATTCTAAATTATCTATCAGAAAAGTAAGTGTTCAATCATATATTTTTAATGTTAGTATACATGAATTATGTTACATTACATTGGAAAATAATCTAAGCGTTAAAGCAAACTATAATTTATAATCAGATTTTCCTGTATTGAAATTACTATCTCTGCTGCTCATTTACAGTTAAACATGCCATTCTTGAATTTCCAATGTTGGCTCTTTTGTAAATAGAAGATAAAAAATATATAAGACTGCAGCTGACATATATTGGTTAGAGGATCAGGGCATGTCTAGATAGGAACCATACGGTATACTCATAATTCAATCTGGTTGATTTATGAAAACTAAAATGATAAAGTAACATCTGTTGAAACACTCAATTTAAACTATATTAACTCTTTTCAAAATAGTAGGAATCTGCAGCAGAAGACTTTGAACATATTTTGTTGAAAAAAAGGAAAATCTTTATAATTGAATGGATAACCAATGACTTAAAGTAGGAAAACATTGTAGCAAAAGGAGAAATTGCTCATTTTGAACAATTTCTCTTTTGCCACAATGTTTTCAAGAGTCGTCTGCTGCGGATGCATCAAATTGCGTCTGTATGCGTGAAAGTGTTAATTGGGTAATGAATATTGAAAAACTCAATTGTTTTTTTCAAATAAATACTCAATTAACATGAAAAGCTTATCAGTTTTAAAAAGTGTTTTTACATTTTTATGTACATGATAAAATAAGCATGTCGTTACATCTTAATACCAGTGATTTTAAGGCAAATCCTTACAAAAAAACTCGGGCTTGTAAATTTGTCAAATTACTAGCCACACTTGCTCGTTAGTTCAGATCTAAATTTCTATGACTGAGAATGGGTGAAATATGCCCAATTCTTGAAAACATCTTCCTCTGAATTTGCCTGTATGATACAAAATTTAAATTAATTTGGTAGAAATGTTCATTGGATGACTATCTTCTAAAATATAATCAATATGTTTAGATGTCAGACACGGCGATCAGGCGGATTCAGAAAATGGTCAAAATGACACCATTTTAAAACATGTGTACATTCTTATGAAAGTGTTTGTCTGATTTCAAGATAATTTAGCAGGACTGTTCATTAAGTGACACTTTACATGTGTTTTAGTCTTATTGATAGGGTGAAGGTCATAGAAACCAGGTTGCATCTGAACAGGAGACATTGAACTTTAAGCTTCAAATGACTTCTCGTCCTAATCCACTGGAAATATTTAAAACAAACGTCGCAAGAATGTTATTTTGTGGTCCTTTTCTTAATTATCTTCAAAGATATACATACAATTGTTCGTGCGGTAGGGAGTAAAATGACAAATAATGAAAACTCTTCTCCCCTAGGTCCGCTTGTCCGGATTCAAGGTTATTATGTAGAAATGTTCCTTCAGCAATTCTCTACGAAAATCGTTTAGACCATATTAATTGGTTGAGGAAAAAGGCAGCGAAGCGGCACCATAAAGGGTATAAGTTTAAAACACTATTCTTATTAAACTGCTTGCCTGATTTGTTCCTTTAGTGACTGTATTCATAGTGACTTAAGCCAGTTTAATTGGTTGAAAAGTAGGTACCAGGCGGCATCAGAAAAGGGGTAAATTAAACGTTTAGTTTTATTAAGAGCTATATTGATTGGTTGAAAGACATTGTTACCAGGCGGATTCAGAAAAGGGTTAATTAAACGTTTAACTTCAAATGACACCTCATTCTAATTCACTGGAAACATTTCAACACATCTTTATCATAGTAATTGGTGGTCCTCTTTCAAATTTGTTGAAATATATAAATTCTAAACACAGCTGTTGTTGCTGCAGTAGCAGGAAGGGAGTAAAATGACCCAACTGTAAAACACAACTGTTTTGGTAGATTACACCTCTAAATTTACTGTTATCATTGTAAACATTAATATATTGCATTAAAAGATTCAGTTGATCCAGTACAGTCTATAATTTTGAAGACACTGAACTGGAATGAATTATCATGTAGGATTTCCATGGAGTTATTGGATAATATGATCATTAAAGAAGAACCATGTGAACCGAATGATTTTTTCGGAGTAGGGGTCAATTAACTTTCACTTGACCAACAAGAAATGATGACTTGTAAACATTTCATGCTGGCCTGATGCATCATTTCTTGTCTGTCATGGTGGGGATTTTTTCCTTCCCATTACTAAATTTGAATATAATTTGAATCAGCCAGCTGCTGTGGTTCCTTGTCATTGTACGCTTGCAGATACTTTTATACGTTTTGGTCAATTGTATATGGTCATTTGTAGGCCCGGCCCTACATGTAGCTACACCAGTGACTTACCGTTCCTTTTAACGGAAATATCCCTTTATCTTTAACTATTCTGTTTCCAAAGCCGTAGGCAGGGATAATACCATCATCATCTAAGGTTTGTAGCGTTTCTCCAAGTATGCAAATAACCTAGATCAAAATTGAATAAACAAATATTTCGATAATTGAATTAATGAATAAATGGAATAATGAATGGTATAGTGAATATAAGTGATTGATTGATTAATTGATTGAATACATTTATATATATTATTTTTATATTTATATTTTTATATTTATTTATTCAAGTAATATAGGCCTCTGGCCCAAGATATAAAATACAAAATATACAATTTAACAATAGAGTGACAAATATATATTGTTTTACAAATAACAAGTGCAGAAGTATTTAAACATTAAAGACAAAATAATTTACTGATCATACGACATTAAGCTCTTGTTTTCTTTTATTAATTGCATGATATAAATATTTAGCAACTGACACAACTTCATCTGTTATTGTAGACGACATAAGGGAGTAAAATAAGTTATGAGAACTGTTTTGTAACCAATACTCTTTAAAATAGATATCTCGCATAGTGTTATACAGTGGACATTCGAAGAAAAAAAGGTATTCGTCTTCAATAACATATGTATTTTACTTTAAGCAGTAGAAGCAATATCTTAAGTGTCTATCAATTCCAATATGTCTACCATTTTCTATCATTAGACTATGACATGAGCAACGAAAATTTGAAATAGCTTTCCTATATTTATATGATAAGTCTAAGCTTAAATAGCGTTCAACATTAAGTAGGGTCTTAAAGTACTTATAATGTAAGGCTTTTGGTAAAGTTTCAATATCATTATGCCAGTTTTGTGAATAGTAATCAATTAAGCGTTGCTTAAAAATATTAATAAAGTTTAAGTCATCCCCAATATCATGAGAGACCCACACGCATCCAAAACCAAATTGGATAAGCATATCTTTAATACAACCTGCCCAAGTTTTCCTACCATATTCCTGTAAACGTTTTAACATTAAGTAACAATGTTTTGGATACCTGTGATCTCCCATACGTGTCAATTTTAACCAGTATTTAATACAGTTTATCATGTAAATAGTACAAAGTTGTAGTCTCCAACATTCACCAAGAGCAAACTAATTAGCAGTGTTTTGTGACAAATTACAATATTGTTTACAAAATTGAACTTGTACCGATTCAATTTTATCAACATAGTTATAGCCCCAGATTTCTGACGCATAACATACAATAGGTTTAAGCATAGAATCAAAAATCTTAAACATATCAATTGGATCAATATGACCAAATTGTCTTTTTTTGACCATACTAACTTCGGTGTGAAAAATACACCTAAATATTTATAAAATGGGACAACTTCGATGGGTTCATTATTGAAGAACCATTTTTCAGTTTGTTTTAAAACACCACCATTTCTGAAAACAACTATTTTAGTTTTACTTAAATTAATCTTCATATTTACAGATTTGCAATATTCCTCAATATAGTTAATCTAGTGTTGTAGATTCATGACAGTTTCAGAAAAATAGAAACGTCATCAGCAAACATTAGAGCAACTAAAATTTTCTATGTCATTATACACAAAAATACCTCTGTTACATTTTTCATGAAGAACATTAACTAAATCATTTATAAAAAGAGAAAAAAATGTTCGGACTACCGACACAGCCCTGTCTTGTTCCAGTATTACATGTAAACAAACTTGTGAGTTTGTCATGAACTTTAACACATGATTTAAGTTTTGCATACATGGATTTAATGATAATTAAAAAAGTTTCCATTATGTTATTTCTAGAAAATGCATCCCATAGTTTTTGATGCTGTATAGTATCAAAAGCTTTGGCAAAATCTATATAGATACAATAGAACCTACCCTTTTTCTTGGATAAATACTTTTGAATTAATGCCATTAAACTGAAAATATTGTTGTTGAATAGCCTTTTCTAAATCCTGCCTGAGACTCATCAATATATTATAATTATGAATGAATAAGTGATTGAATGCCTGGAAAATATATTGAATTAATGAACTAAATTATTGAATTAATTAAAAAGACTAAATAACTAACTGATCACTTGAACGCAATAGTAAACAAATGGCTGACTGACTGAGTAAGAAATTGCTTAAATATATGTACGAATAAATAAAATGAATAAACGAACGAACGAATTTAAATAATTGAATGCTTCAATTTATGATTCTTTATTAATTATTCATTTTATGAAGGAAGCAATGAAAGAGCGGAAGAAAACACATACGGTCGAAAGAAAGAATTAACCAAATAAAGAATGAAAGTGCGAATGAATAAATCAAGGATCATCTAATAAAAGAAAGAACGTAAACAAAGAAATGACGAATGAATAAATCAATAAATCACTGAACGTCTGAAGGAACGAAAGAAAGTATCAATAAATCAATCATCGAACGAATGATTAAAATAATTAGATAAAAAACAAACGACCGAATGAATTTATCATTTTCGGAATATCGAACTATGAAAAAGCATTTATTTAAATAAAGCTTTATGAACACACCTCGATGAAGGTAAAACGTGGAAGATGACTATGAGCAATTAGGAAGGTGAAAAGACAAAGAGATTGAGAAAAAATGATTAAAAGAAAAAGAAGGGAATACCTCCTGATAAGGATTGACCCTGTCATCCGATATGGCGTGTAGATTTTTACCATGAAACGTTTTCTGTCCTTGTATTCTGTTACTTAATGTATAGTCGATACCTGAAAATACTTCAATAGTTATATGGCATCTACCAGGGCTACAGATGCTTAGGGTTTGAGTTCAAACTCCGACACGACCGTTCATTCTTTTCGATATTTGCAAAATCGCAATATTTTCTAGCGTATTCGTCTGCAACAAATAGGCTCTGGTGAAATAGCCAGCTACATGGGAAGAATGTTGTGAAGAATACTGGTGCGAGAGAGCAACGTAAAACGGACTTGTCGACGTGATATAACTGAAATACTATTGGAAACGAAGTTTAATTATATCCAATAAAATAGAATCAAAGGCTGAGTCGTATGAGAATAAATAGTAGATAGATCTACGCCCTAGGATATGTACCATCTTGTCTCAGACAGTCGCAAAGGAAAACCTAACCTAGACCTGTCACCATTTACGACCAGTGCAGAAGGTGTAGAGCCATACCAACCAGCCTATTCGCATGGCTCTACACTGTTCGCCAAAGGTCACACAATAGTTCAACAATCTTCTGACAAACATAATTATCAATCTTTATTTCCTCCATTACAGCAGATTTCATTCTATAATACAAACAATACAAATGAACACAATTTACTACAACTACTTGACAACGAGAAAGAGAGAGAGAGAGAGAGAGAGAGAGAGAGAGAGAGAGAGAGAGAGAGAGAGAGAGAGAGAGAGAGAGAGAGAGCGAGAGAGAGATAGAGAAAGAGAGAGAGAGAGAGAGAGAGAGAGAGAGAGATGGAGAGAGAGAGACAAAGAGTTACATTTATATATGTCAGGCACGAAGCAGACTTAAATATACCTTATGCGCACAGAACTGTCACATGTATAATGCGTAGGAAAGGCAGTTATATTTAAGTATACAGTGCAAGTGCAGAGCAGGCAACACGTCTGTGACAATCCAATGCGAAGGAAGAACAATATACATGAAGTTCCCAACTTCAAGCACTTGACCGAAACGAAATGAAAAGCGCTCGATTAGGACGGATGAAATGCATGCGCACATTGTGACTTATACTTATGCAACTATATAAACATACACATTATTATGATATGATAATATATATAAATAAACACAAACACATATGTAAGTACGGGTGTAAAGCTATACACGAAATATTTCATAAGAGTATATATAACCTATCGTGCATGACTAAACATCCGTTAAATTAACCCATTTACTTCCATTCAGGAATGAACAATATATTATTATTTATAATTGTACAAAGTATTTGTACATTATTTGTTTGTAATTTTTGCAAACAGAGTAGAATATAAATTGAAATTGAAAATTGGTTATGGCAATAGAGATGTTCAGTCAGATATTTACCTACACTAGCAATAAATACGCAACGGATGGATGGTTCTTCTGGAGCACCATTCACATTTAAAGGCGCTGTCTCACTATTTTGGGTCACATTTTTCATTCAAACTGGTAACTTGAGGTCAAGACTTAGTAACATAATACACAGTTTATTTTTTTTCAGTAGAACGAGCGTTTTTGATATGAATACTATTCAATTGTTTACTTGAGGTAGTAAGTAAGTATAATAATACATAGTCGTACTTTTACTGGACTTTTCGAGAAAATGTGCATGCTAACATTCATAAAACTATTTATTGTATTTTTAGCATATTTGTTTTGTTTTGAGACCAAAATTCGAGAGACATTCCCTTTAATACAAACCAAATATAAGCCCACACTCTTTCACACCCTCTGTCTTGATTTTATCACGGACGTCCTTAAGATTCTCAAAGCGGTCCCTGATACATTTAAATTCCCTCGGAACTTTTGGTGTGTTTGAAAAAAAATCTTCGATAGAAAAACTCGATGGCCTTGTCCGTTCTTGCTTCAATGGGATTCTGTTAAAAAAAAGAAGTGAAGTGAGCCATGGGTCAAGAAAAATTTGATCGGAACTGAATTTCTGACTAGTCAAGGAACGGGCCGGTATACTACCCTTATAGCGACATTGCCACTTTCGTGTTTTGTCTCGCACCGCCCCACATCAAGACGTGCTCAAGCACTCAACAATGGTGATGAATAGTTTGCGCCACGACGTGCAATTTGTCACGCATATGTTACAAACAGCTCACACTATGGCGCAGAGAAGACGCAACTCTGAGTTCTATTCATTATCATTATTATACCCAACTAGCCGCGAACAATATTTTGCTTGCCTAATTTAGAATTGAAAAGTCAATCGCAGGACGCAGTTATATATATAACGTTTCAAATTGAAATCATTTTGTTGTTTGATATTCTTTCATTGTTTTGAAACACGGATTATTGTAAACTCAAAATCATTTCATTGAAATGTGCATTCTCTATTTAAATTCGTTTTAAATTTTTTGTTTTGATTGAAAGGAACTTAGTTTCTCAACCATGAATTCCTTGCTTTGCACAACTTAGTATATACATTTTTGAAAACTTTTCTTGATTTCAAAGTACACATTAAATATACTTTGCAAGTCAACATTCTTATCCGACCTAACAAAGCATTTCTATAATTACTTTTGTATTTTGGTTCACTTTCTGAAAATTCAAACAATTATTATTAACCATCATTTCAAGATATGCTTCTTCAGATATGAAGTAATGGTTTATTTATTATCTTACTTCCACGACGAACTATCACAGATTCAAACATTCGTCGACCGTTATATATATATTTAATACAGTGTTATTCGAAAGCCTGTCTTCGATCTTTGGTTTGATACATGAACAGTTCAATATAACTATTCTTGAAACGGCAGTACAATGTACATGTAGTCATCTTCAAGCCTGTGAGTCTAGAGTTGTATGGTTCATGGTCGTCGTTATGAAATTTATTGACGATTAATCCAATAAAAGGATCATCGATAGAAAATATAAAAAGCAAACAAATATTGTAAAGCATTAAAAAAACAAAGACAACAAAGACCGATGTTCATATCAGTGAATCCATTATAAATAAGGATATTTCATGTGAGTTTATTTTATTATCACTTTCTTTAAAAGAGTTTTCTAAGATGATATACAGCAAGCGTCATATACATATACAGGTTAGTTATCGAGTTTATCAAAAGTGATCAGAGATAAACACGAATGAGAAATTCTATTTATGTGGCATGGCGGTTTCTCGGATCCAAACACCACATTTCTCTCAGTATGTGGAAACTAATTTCATAACACAGAAGTGAATAGAAATAGGTCATTTTGAATTAATGCCGGGTAGATAAAATGTTACATCATTTTTAACATATTATTTGAACAATCAGTTGAACGATTGAATGCTTTAAGAGCGGATTGGAGCTGGAACAGAGCGGAACTGAACGGAACGGAGCGGAGCGTGAACGGTAAATTCGTCAATTTCATGATGTTCTTAACTTTTAACAGCTAAGAGCATCATGAACTTGACAGTCAGAGCGGAACGTGATTGTATCGTCAGCCTGATTGGAACGAAGTTGGAACGCTTTAAGAGCGGAACGGAATTTTGCGCTTTGAACGAAATAATCATAATGAACTAAAAAATCCAATCACATGCATGCTTCACTCATTGAGTGGTTGCAACAATTTACTAAATAATTATTTTACGAAACTATTTTTGATCGAAAAAAACCGTTCCCAGTGAGCGTAAAAAAGTGATCAATTTGATCGGAACGGAACAACGCAATTACAATCATTTGAACGACTGAATGCTTTAAGAGCGGATTGAAACGTGTGCGGAGCGGAACTGAACGGAACGGAGCGGAGCGTAAACGGTAAAAAGACAAAGGCCGGTATTTTAATTAAATGTATGTACTTTTTTAGTTAATCGAAATTCATACGGTATCTAGTCTAAACAGTAAAATAGAGATCCATTCTACTTATTGGTTACCTGCTTCTTACGATTTACTTTTTCAATAGTCTCTCAAACCGGGAACCAAAAATAGGCGTACATCTTATGATATATTACGCAGTGATTTAAGGAAGACGCCAGGGCCCATATTCACAAAACGTTTTAATTTAGATTTTTGACTAAACCTACATCTTAATATTTAGTCCACTTTTTGGATTCTCTGCGATTTAGATTAAGTCCGTTTTAATCGGATCTCAATTGAGTCCAGTTTGTAAATGATGTAAGCGGCCGCGCACCGACTCTGGTTCTCGAATAAAGTTAAGAGCTAAAATAAAAGACAGTACCATTCATCTATGGTCTATTTATAGAATTTAATTTTTATCGAAATTTCACAGAGATGGCATCTCAATTGTTCCAAAAATCCTAAATATTCATGTGCTTTGTTTTCAATAATCTGACTTTAAAATTATTCAATTATAATTATGAGTGTTCTTTCAATTATAGAGACAAATGTTCCTTTACATATCTTTGCTTAACAAAACATTGACTTAAATGTTTGTAATATAAAAGTACTCTTATTATATATCTAAGGTCATAATTTTACAGTTTGAGAAATAAATTCAAGTAAATTTTCATGCACTGGTTTAACGTTTTCAAAAAGTTTGAAACAAGTTTCTATCATAAGCCTTTCTCACGTACAACAAATATGTAGCATATATGGTAAAAATTGGAACATCTTGCTAAATGAAGGTATAATTTATGGACATAAAGTAAAAAACATTGTAGCAAAAGGATAAATTCCTCGTGGACAATTTCTCCTTTTGTCACAAAGTTTTCAAAAATCGTCTGCTGCAGCAGCATTAAAATGCATATCTTTTAAGTAAATGGTTAACAAAATATTGACTTTACCCACCCGTTGAATTGTACATTGATTGTTTCATTGAAAAACATACCAGTGTAAGATTGGCCTCTTTAGGATTAATGTTGACTGTACGAACATTGTAGAGGTGCCCCTATTTTCTCTCTTGTCAGGTTTTCGAACTACGTGAACATTGACATACGTTTCCTTGAATTTCTGAATGCTAATCACGACACGAGTTCACATCATTTTCGTCCACTCGAGATTGTCCGTTTGTAATCCGACAGCTTTAATTTTCAATTGCTCCATTTGCCACAATTCAACTTTTTTCAATTATCTTACTATCATTTATAGAGATTTTCTATGTTTTGTACTTGATGATTTCAAAGTATGTCAGGTTAAACATCATTGGAATCATTGTGGCGAAAAGATAAATTGTTCATAATGATCAATATCCGCATTTGCCACAATAATGTCAACACTTTTCAATTATCATACGATAATTTATAGAGATCTTTTATATTTTGTACTCGATGATATTGAAGTCGTCTGCTGCAGATTTGTTTCATGTGGGAAATGGTAAACTTATCCACTATCATGACTTACCGATCCTGAAAGTCAAGAAGGGTAAACTTGTATAAACAGTTTATAAGCAATTGGTATGACCCGACCGGGGATCAAACCCTATACTTAAAGCACACGATGCTTACGCTCTACCAGTCCACTACACCACCGAGGCGTTCACAACTATTTGCAAAGACTTCATATGAAAGTAAGACGTGGTACAGGTTGTGTTTTGCACAGTCTCATTATGTTATAGTCTCCTTATACAACCAATAATCGATTGATTTGGAGGATAGAACGCTGTTTTCATCAGAATTTCAGGTACATCACGGCAAACAATTCACCTATTAACGTTTTCCATTCCTATACCACGCGTTTACGTTAGCTTAGTTTACTGACCTCGGCGACCAGTTCACTAAAATGTGCGTTTCGTTGAATTCTTGATTATTTCAATGCAACTGATTAACTTTCCACATAGACTATTTATCCCATATATGGAAGATGAATGACACTGATCACAATGATATTTATCAATCATGGGATAACGTAAGTGATTGAGACGGGGTTCGCATTCATGACCTTTTGATTGGTAATTCCAGGGCTATTAAGAAACTGCAAAAAAACTTCCCAGATTGTGCTGAAAGCATTAAGACCAGTTTCTCTTTTCCCCCCAAAATGGGTCTATTTTGTTTGCTGTAAAGTCATAAACAGTCATAAACAGTCGTCTGTACTATGATCAAGGTGTGTGTCTGTTGTCTTAGTTTATTCCTTTCTTATTGACTGTAGAATAGTTTTCGGTAATACAAACCGAAACCAAAACCACTTTAACTATTACCCACTTGCAAAAACCTGCATTAGACGTGTTTTGAATTAAATAAAATACACAATCTCTTTCAACATACTTTTTAATAAAATTAAAAACTTTATGGTTTAAGGAGAGAATGCTAACAATGAACATTATCTCTGTTTGCAACAATGTTTTGAAATGTTTTTTTTGTTACAGATGCGTCCAAATGCTTCTGCAAATGGGGAAACGGTTAAGAAGGTTTATACGATATAGTAAACAATTAAAATATCTCTATTGTAAAATTAACCTATATACAGTCTTAACTTACGCATTACCCAATACTGACATTTTTTACGCACCTACAGAAGAATTAATTTGAAAACAAAAAAGGAGAAGGAGGATCTGCCCATGAAATCTGAATCATGCTTTGGCGCGGGAGCGATCTGGAGGTTGAATGTGTAAATTTCATTTCCGCCATATTACACTTTTTATACTTGACTGGTTCCAAACACATATGAGGGTACATGTAGCTTTGATAGAAAGGAAGCCCGGAATTATAGTGGTTGTTAGGGGTTAAGATTAAGGTCAATGTCAAGGTGAATGATACTACAAAGAGATGGACTGTGTTATGGTCAACGTTGGAAACCATGGTCTTAGTTTCTCAACTTTCTATTGCAAAACATGTCTTTAATAGGTAATACTATGTTGCAGTAGCGATACATGGCTTTGTAGTGTACTACGAAGTGCGTAGAAAATTGATATATCGCAAGACCGAATGTCGAGAGAGTTGTCCATTTGTCCACGCTCTGATAATGAATATATATAAAGTATTTAATACCATTAGTGTCATTTTGTTTAAAAGTTTTTCTTAAGAATATTTATTAACGAAAAATAGAACGCCTTTCTATGTACATAACTATCGATTTTACAAATGATTGACTAGACGACAATATGTTCAGATATTTGTGTATGACTATTATTTAATTTATATTCAAATGACGCGTTCCATCGGCTTTTATTACTCATCCAGAATTGTTTTATTTTTCATTTTTTTCCCTGTGCGTTATATATTGTTGTTGTTTTTCGTATTATATAGCTAGACAGAATAAATATATTGTATACAATTTTCTATGTTTTCAATAATGAAATAATACAATTTAAACATAGAATAAAATTCATGAATGGCGTATGAATCACATCCCACTACCTCATTTTGAATGACGTGGACACGTATTTCATTGAAATCATTTCACGTTTCAGTGAAGTATCATATCTTTCTTTAGTACCGTATTTTACCACGTCAAATACGGAATTTCACTCAGTCATTTTGTCATTTGCGCGTGACAATCTGCATGTAGGCTCTTTGCATCAGAAAATAATAAAAAACTTATCATTTCTATATTATTTCTCAAAGCCCCACTAAATGCATGTAAGAAATAGTCAGATAACATGATTTTCCCCAGTGAAAATATCAATTTTTCGTATAATTCAGTGAAAATATAAATGGATCTTTATAATAATGTATAATGTTGAAACTAAACTTTTATTAAACTTTTAAATGGACTATCGACAGTCGGTAATCAAAAAATCGAATTCATGTTAAAGCCAAGAACTTTAATTTAATATAAGTATATGGTTCAATGTATTCTTTAATTGATGTCAAAAAGCTACTGAAGTTCAATCTTAAATAAAAAGCTATGAAAGATACAATGTGGCAATCTCGGAATAAGGGCACCCTGACACTAGCACAAAGAAAGAGGTCTTAAAAGCAACGTTATACATGTACTGTACATAAATTATGATAAAACAGAAATATTTTACTTTGAATTACTTTCGTCCGTCATACTGACGTAACGAGAATTATGTTATCACAATCTTCTGCTACTGATGCCTCAAAATGCTACTACATATTGGATTGTCTTTAGAAGTTAGACATATTTAGACATTATACAAATTTAATATACGATGTAGTATACGGCTTTAATTTACACATAATAATGTATATTGTGACAGGGTTAATTAATCATTTAATTATCAAATTTACTTTAAAGCCAATAAAACAAAAAAAGAATATATTCAAAAACGTTCTACAATTGATTTAATTTGAATAAAATGCAAAACTTTAAATATATTCAGTATTCTAAATTAAACAAAAGCGTATTAGTATTATCAATAGGTTGCTTAAATTTCACATTGAAGTTCTTTAAAGCCTATTGTAAGATTTGTGGTTTTAAAACAATATTTTACTGTACATAAAATAATACAACAATAAATATCTTACTTTGATGTGCTTCCTTCCGCCATACTCATGTAACGAGAATATGTGTAGATAGCTCCAAAACTGATACGTGGAGTTGTAAATAAAAAAAAGGATTCACTTTATTTCTTTCTAAAGAAAACATTGACTAAACACTGGATTACTAATTGAAATACGATCGTCAAATACAAAAGAAATTTACTTTGGGGTATTGACGTCTGCAATTATCAATTCTTTTTCAAAACCCGTTAAATATGATACAGATAGGTAAAAGTACGCCTTTTAAATTGGGGTAAGGGTTCGGTTAAAATATCTTTTATAAACTAATCGAAATTTGATAAGGGTCAAATACATACGTCTATTGAACCGTCTTCAGCTGAAATAACCCTTTACCAAATACAGACGAATATTGACTCGTCTGTAGCAGACATAACCCTTTACATAATACAGACGCTTATTGACGCGCCTGCAACAGACATAACACTTTACCAAATACATACGTCTATTGACACGTCTGCAGCAGAAATAACACTTTACAAAATACAGACGTCTATCTGTAGCAGACATAACCCTTTACAACATACAGATGTCTTTTGACTCGTCTGCAGTAGAGATAACCCTTTACTACCATAGTCGGACACCCATTGTTGTTGAGTCTGCTACGCTGCATACGTGATGAATGGAGTCAACAACCATCTAGATGGAGCGTAGCGGAGTAAACAACCATGGTTGACCGAGGTGTTCTGTTGCAGAAGACTTTTGAAAAAAATCAGGCCAAACGAGAATGACTCATAATTAGAAGTTGCTTCTTTTCCTACAATGTTATCAACTCTAATCAATAATAGTACTTTCATTTACAGAAAATGTTCTTCTGCGGATTTGATGTATGTGGGAAAGAGGTAATGCATCGCTACATTAAATAACCCCCCATGCATGGAAGACCTAAATATGCGCGTGCTGATCTGGATATACGATGACAGCTGAATACCCGAATGTTTTTTTTTTTGCGTAATGCAGAGCTCTAGAAAACGGAATTTTGCGTGTTGTAATAATGAGACAATGAGACCCTGTATTACGGGTACTCAAAGGAATTGTCTCAGTGAGACTTACTGTTTCTCACAACAGGGTTTGCTTGAGTAATAAGAGGGATATTGTGGGGGAAAGGACCAGTAAACTCCACATTATTTAGTGCTCTTGTGATGGGCTTTAAAAGTACATCGTTCATAAGTCAAGTTAAAGTAAAAAGTTTGTTTATTATAGCATATTCTATATTTTTTGCCACGTATGTAAAGAATGAATTATAGCGTATATAATAGGTTTTATAAGGTCGTTCATTGATATGAATCTCGGTTTGTGTTGCCTTTGTGTTTGAACAATGCTTAACACTATTGGATTATTTTAAAGTTTAAATTCGATGGTCGTTTCATTGGGTTAGTTGTCAGTTAATGTTATCATGATACCTGTAAACCCCGCACTCTTTGATGATAACTAAATGGACATTGTACTGCCGTTTCAAGAGTATTTGCACTGTCTTTGCACTGTCATTGAACAGTCAAGCATGGAAAAAAATATCTCTTGATTTCGAATTCAACTGTTGATTGGTTGGTTTATTTGGGTTTAAAGCCGTTTGCAACAGTATTTCAGTCAAATCACAGTTGCCAGTGCACCTACCAATGTGTTTCCTGATTTTCTCACACAGGTATCCCACAAAACAAGTCACTGGCTGCTACAAAATAGATTGATAGCTCGTTTGGTGGAAGACGACTGATGCTAATTGCATTGAATTTTGTCAAACGTCGGAAGGAATGTTGGCCGAGCTGGAGTCCGAACTTACTAGCCATTGATTACAAGTTTGCGTCGCTACCGAGGTGAGCTACACCGTATTGAATCTACAAAGATAGCCAAATGAATGGATAAGTATGAGTATCATTTCGACTTTCAAGCAGGATACGTAATTAACTATCCCTCTCTTAGGTGACAATCTAAACAGTATTTATTCATTACTTTTGAATAGGAAGTGGACGAGCTTTGACTAAAGTGCAATCGTAACTTATGGCTGACAAACAGCAAGACGTGGTGCGAACTTTGCATCACGATTAGTGTGTGTTGACCGGAGATGCGTGTCACTTATGCGGGGTAGTGCGTGCGTTTCCTGGCTTTCTAACACGTGAACTTCACACAAGATTATTACGAGGGAGTTGGCTGCATTCCCACATATACAAACAGCTTAGTCCATTGTTGGAAGACTATAATGAGATTTGTCAATCTTCGGAATGAATGAATGGCCGAGCCGATGCTCGAACTAAAGACCATTTGATTGAAAGCCCTCGTCGATACGAACTAAGCTATCGAGGCTCAACTATTTCGATAAAAGTATTCCCGGTTTCGAGTCATTTTCATGCGGGTTGTTTTTGTAATTTAGCTACTATTTGTAACGGTATATAATAACCCGTGTTTTGGCATATCCATGAGCGACGTCCGAAGTCATAATCGATATAACGATTTCAGCCGAAGATGCCCGAGCGGTGCAGTGGACGAGAGTTTAAAATCATAATGCTGAAAAGCTCCGAAAACAAAAAGTCTTTTTTGAAATGGATGACAATTAGAAAACGTGAATAAGAAACCCAGTGATTTATTGAATAATGTTACTGAGCTCATGCATATGTATTTACTATCATCAACAGTGTAACGTACGTGTAACTCGCTGCTATGAGAGCATGTTCACCTTTTCTAATTGTCATCAATTTCAAACTGTAGGTAATACAAAGAAACCTGTGTGCTGATATCAATTCCATACATCTGTCATGGCAATTTACATATCATTATGCTATTTTAACAGTAATTTGATTATTTCTAATTCATTTAAAATTTGCCTGAGATATAACACATATTTTTCTACCATTTGCTAAGCTTTAAAGAATATCTATCACGTCGATTTCCACTTTTTATTTACCATATTATACAGAATGTCTATTTCACTGACGTCATGTGTGTTACCATATATAAAACAGACTGGTCGCACAGTTTTACTGACTTACGACGGGGTGCAAGTCCACAAGCATTCGAAATGTCCAACATAAATTACTGCTATAACGGGAAGAAATACACGTTCGCTTACATGGTGCGAAACCTCGACAGGATCTTAACAGAAAGCCATTACAAAGGTAAGTATAAGCTTGTATCGACCCCTGGTATTAAGTTAGAACATACCTTATGGACCTTGCGATTTTCGTACGAGGTCGGTATATATAAACAGTCTATAGCTTCGGCGGATTCTGTCCAAAGTCGCGATAAATCGGTATTGTTCGTGATCCGTGAACGTTCGTAGGAAGTAGTCCGATCTCTGAGGAGATCATGCGTAAATGTTCGAATACATTCGGCATATTTTACAGTCAGTACCAACCTTGTTTTGAGCAGCCAGGTAAACTTGCTCAGACTTGTTGTTATGAAACACCGCAATATACTGAAGGTCAGTTTTCGAAGTTTCGAGGCCCATAACCATGTTCTTTAAAAAAGTGATTGATTACCCGATTGATTACTTGATTGATTGGGGTTTAACAATGTTTGCAGCAATGTTCCTTTACGTGTCAAAGAAACTTAAGTAAATTGTAGCAAAGAATGTTGGCCGAGTTGGGCCTTTGAAAAAGTAACAAATACCATCTGCGACAATTACATTTTAAATAGGAAACATTTCTTTGTTACCTGAATTTTGTCACATATAGCTTACAAGTTTTGAATGTTTGTTTTTTTGTTTTGTTTGATTGAATGACGTATTACGCCCCATTCAACAATCTGTCAGTCATATCACGGCGTTTTCTGGGTAAATTACCCGTACTACTGGTCCATTTATCTTGACGCCATCTAGTCACTCGTCATAGTAACTCATCAAAGCTGAGCGCCAAGGAGGGAAAGCCATTGCTTCCATTGTTCGTATAACCCGACCAGAACCTCCCGTATACAAGGCGAAACCTCTACCGTTACACCACTGAGTTTGTCTGGGTTCGTGTTTTGATTGCGTGACCCAACTATCAAAACTCGTTACTCTGGCATTTATAAGCTAGAAAACTGTTTTTAAAACACTCTGTCACCAACCATGTGCTTGTTCACAAGTATGTCTTAACAAACCGCTTCGGTGATAGGTAGTGTGGTAAAGCTTCCGCCTCGAATGCGAGAGGTTGATTGTTAGTACCCCGGCCTTGTCATACATAAGACTTTAAAAGTCGTAGTATTGGCTGTCCTCCTTGGCAGCTAGTGTTTCGGGGTTAGCATTACAACTGACTGGCTGGTGTCAGGATAAATGGACCATTAGTACTGTACCGGTAGTACTTGATGCTTACCCAGGAAATGCTGTGATGTATTAAACACCAAACAATAAATCAATGATTTTAAACAATATGCTTAAACCCTCAGAGGGGTCCATAAGAAAGAATAAATAGGTCTGGCGTCCAACATATCTGTGGTAACACTCATTAAAACCTGCGTTATAGGTACTCAAAAGAATCGTCTCACAGAGAACCAAAAACATAATTTTTGAGTTCAAATTGGAATTTTACAACATGCAAATCTCTCCTTATATAGAGCTCTTAACCCATCCAACTTTGTTTTCTTTCTTAAAGGGGCGTAATTCTGGAAGTACATATGTTTTCGAAAAGAAAATAATGGTTCTTCTATATTTCATTATTAACCAACTTACGAACTTTCTAGACTGTAGCCTTATACAGTTCCTAAGTTATGGCATAATCTAAAAACGAATTAACGATTACACAAATGAACACACGAACAAAACATGAACACATGAACACACATATGAACACACACATGAACACACGAATAAACACATGAACACATGAATGAACACACGAACATACACATGCACAAACGAATGAATGAATCAATGCGCACCAGCAACGTATTCTTACATAGAAAATATTTATTCATAAAACACTTTATATCAATAAAACTCTTTGATAATAAAATGTTCGACAACTTGGTCTTAATCATGATTTAAAAAATCACTATCATCACAAATTGATCTCTTCAACACCAGAATGGACTGCACTTACATTTCCGTTGATTTTTAAATCTTGACAAACACCAAGTGGTCGAACACTTGATTGTTAAAACGTTTTAATGATACAAAGTGTTTAACCCTTTCCCTCATACGACAATTCTACAGCAGACAAATTTGAACATATTTTGTCAAACAAATAAAAATATCTATAATTGAATGGATTACCTATGACTCAAAGTAGAAGCCATTGTTACAAAAGTGCTTGTTTTGAGCAATTTCATCTTTTGTCACTATGTTTTCAAAAAGTCGTCTGCTGCAGAGGCGTTAGAAAGCGTCTATATGAGAGAAAGTGTTAACTGACTTTCTTACCTTTGGAAGACCTACTATACAAATATTTTATTCATTCATAGTTGAATGTTGATACTGGTGATGAGCTGGAATATGTCTTCCCTAGAGGAAGGTTTCCACAAGAAACCCCAATTTATATCGAGCCCCAATTCGTTATCTGAGGACGATGGTGTGATACTGTCACAGGGAATGGACAGCAGGAAGAACAAAGGTATGAAACACCTTTTTCTCAGATGCAGACGAAGTTTGATGCATATGCAGCAAACGATTTGTCAATACATTATGAAATAAATGAGATATGAGCCGTCTCATGAGAAAACCAACATAATGGACTGCGTAATGTATCGACAAAGATCAGCCTGGCAGTCCATTCTATAAATCAATATCATATTTATACATATTTTCAGATGTTTCTATAGTCGTTTTCTGCAGATTTATAAACAAAATATTATTTAATTTTCAAGATAAATACGCCATTTTATTTGTGCCTCTGCAGTTAGCAGACACCATTGGAAAACGTTCTCGATGGAAGAAATAATGCCTTTTATAAACTATTCATCAATCTAATCTTTTATTCTAAAGTTTGAATACATATTATTAGATGTTTTTAGAGTCGTCTTCCGCAGATTTATAAACAAAATATAATTACATTTTCAAGATATATACGCCATTTCATTTGTGCCTCGGCAGTTAGCAGAAACCATTGGAAAACGTTCTCGATAGAAGAAATAATGCCTTTTATAAACTATTCATCAATCTAATCTTTTATTTTAAAGTTTGAATACACATTATCAGATGTTTTTAGAGTCGTCTTCCGCAGATTTATAAACAAAATATAATTACATTTTCAAGATATATACGCCATTTCATTTGTGCCTCGGCAGTTAGCAGAAACCATTGGAAAACGTTCTCGATAGAAGAAATAATGCCTTTTATAAACTATTCATCAATCTAATCTTTTATTTTAAAGTTTGAATACATATTATCAGATGTTTTTAGAGTCGTCTTCTGCAGATTTATAAACAAAAATATGATTACATTTGCAAGATATATACGCCATTTCATTTGTGCCTCGACAGTTAGCAGACACCATTGGAAAACGTTCTCGATAGAAGAAATAATGCCTTTTATAAACTATTCATCAATCTAATCTTTTATTTTAAAGTTTTAATCAGATTTCGGCAGACAACTTCTTAAGGATTATTGGAAGGCGGCGGTAATGTAGAGAGTCAGTCTCTCATGTCAAAGGTCCTTGGTTCGAATCCCGTGATAACCTTGTTCTGCTTTCAGGATTTTTCAACATCAACGGTGCAAGTACTGGTTTCGTCCAGGAAGCAGAGATCCAGTGTGATTAAAATTAAGCTTAAATCTTGTTTGGGAATAAAAATAAAAAAAAACAAGTTTGAACTGAAGGATTATAATGATAAAAAAAAGACATATGAATCATGCAGCTTGAATATGAATGTACAGTCTGATGTTGCTTAACTCTGTTCGGCGAACATAAATGAGCCGTTCCGTGAGAAAAACAACATTATGGAGTCTGCGTTATGTATCGACCCTGATCAGCCTGCGCAGTCCGCGCAGGATAATCTGGGCCGACACATTCCGTCTCGGGGGAGATAGAGGTATAGAATAATGATTCCCGAAACAGAAAATACACAGGAACCGAAAAGTATCTGTCCGGATTAGACTATGCGGCATGCTTAGCCTGATCAGGGTCGATACTTTACGATACTTTACGCAGAGTCCATTATGTTGATTTACTCGTAATTTGGCTCAAATGTTGTTTGAAGTCTCAAAAAGCGGGACAACTCAAGGATGCCGATTGATTTAGTCAAGACGCGATTGATCAGTCGGTAACGACGATGGCTATCAAAACAGTGTTCGTGGGTTCAAACCCCGGCTCGGCCATTAGTTCTTTGCGATGATTGAATCAAATAATTATGATTAGCGTATTTCGTCTTCCGTCTATTGGTTAAATAGTCCATGTTGAAAGGTATCCAGTTACATGGGAATAATGTTGTGTGGAGTACAGGTACAAGCAAGCCTGAATAAAACACGTTAGGTGAATTGGTCGCCGGGATATACCTAAAATTCCGTTGAAAATCAATACGTGATTGATATGAATTTTAGCTACTTTTCTAGCTTTTCATGGTTGTCCTTGACGCAATGACGTTGCTAGCTCACATGACTGGACCTGACAACGCATTGTTTGGAATACATAACAGGTAAAACTGAGTCAGAGTTGTTCTTCTAAGTTTATGACATAACTGATACCATTAATAATGAATTAATGAAATTCCCTGGTATTAAATACTTTACACACAATTGCAGTTGAAGATGAAGATTTTGTAATTAGTACTGCATGAAATAAAATAATAATATTAATAACATGACTGATAACAGTGTTTATCTGACAAAGAGTGATATTTATGCATGTAAAATACACAAGTGCGTCTGTATGTGACATGGTGTGATATTTACGCATGTTTAACACGCAAGTGCGTCTCTATGTGATATAGAATGATATTTACGTAAAATGTAACACATGAGTGCTTCTGTATGTGACACAGAGTGATATATACGCACGTAAAACACACGAATGCGTCTGTATGTGACATAGAGTGATATTTACGCAAGTGTAACACATGAGTGCGTCTGTATGTGACATAGAGTGATATTTACGCATGTTTAACCCGCGAGTGCGTCACTTTATGATATAGAGTGATATTTACGCATGTTTAACACACGAGTGCGTCTGTATGTGACATAGAGTGATATTTACGCATGTAAAACACACGAGTGCGTCTGTATGTGATATAACGTGATATTTACGCATGTATAACACCCGATGCGTCTGTATGTGACATAGAGTGATACTTATGCATGTATAACACACGAGTGCGTCTGTATGCTACATATAGTGATATTTACGCAAGTGTAACACACGAGTGCGTCTGTATGTGACATATGGTGATATTAACGCAAGTGTAACACATGAATGCGTCTGCATGTGACAAAGAGTGATATTTACGCATGTTTAACACACGAGTACGTCTGTATGTGACATAGAGTGATATGTACACATGTTTAACAAGCGAGTGTTAAGCTACTGACCTAAGCTGTCTGGACATAACCTCTCTATTCATAAGTCGTCATCTATTGTAAGATATTCACCTTATTCTTATATATATTTCGCCTTCAACAATGTATACTTATTGTATTATCCTCATGTAAATCATTGAATTGATTTTGAGTATTAAAACATTTGAAATTTAATTTTAGTTATTGGATGCCCAAACAGATCTTTAATTACATCTGAGACAGATAGGTTAAAGTTTATTTTCCTGGAGCATGGATCATATGTTTGGGGTCACATAGGTAGGAGACTTTAAAAACGGTAGTAATGGCTGTTCCTCTTGGCGCTCAGGGTTGTGAGATTAGCATAACGACTGACTGACTGGTTTCAGTTTAAATGGACTAGTTGTACTGGTAACTTACCCAGAGAATGACAGGTTAAAACCGAACAGATGCTGAAAGCGGCGTAAATCACAAAGTAATCAAACACATAAGTGGACTTAACTACTAGTTTTTTATCTGAAGTTGTATCTAGATCTATATAAGAATTCAAGTTCAAGTTGAAAAACGTTTATTATTATACACATAATTATGTAAGTTTCCAGTAAGACAATACATATACACATATACATGTGGTGGATCACAAAAAATCAGAAACAGAATTACGGAAAGGCGTAAATATGAAAATAAATATACAATCATCAAGACCATTTATAAGCATACACTGTGTGTACATCGTTTGATTCTATACAGTATAGACTGATCGATCGTTCTAGATAATTAGGTAACTTTAACAGTTTTTTGATCATTTCTGTTACATACTGTAGAGACGGACAGTGAAGACAAGACTCTGGTGAGACTATATATACACCACTAAATATACCTGGGTGTTCAATGTACGCAGATACAATAAAGCTAATACTTATTTATTTCCATCGATTGCGAAATAGGTTTTCAGCTTATATTAATCACTCTCGATGTCTGCTTCATTGAGGCTAAAGCAATTCTCGCACCGGTTGTATTGAAATAAAAGGCAGAACCCTCTCATCGCGGGATGCGAATACGGGACTACTGCACCAAATGGAGATGTAACTAGGTTCCAGAAAAGCCTATTGCAGCTCCTGTATCATATAAAGATACATCTAGACCTTAAAATATATGGTCGTTAAGATACATGCCAAGTATAACGGTAAAGAGAACGAAGCAGGTGCGTAAATGTTACATACATAGGATTGGTGAATAAAAGGCAAGGGAAAGCAAAGCAAAACGTAATTAAAACATATGTACTATATCAGCTACGGGTCATAAAGATGACTCAATGACAATACTAGTTGAGTGTCAATGAATACGGCACAATTCCTAGTCTAAAACTAGTTTGTTTACCAAGTGATAAAGTATAAGTATTTTGTCGCCGTATAACAAATGAAATAATTTTGAAAACGGCGTAAACACCAACGGAACAATACAAAATGAAACTTCATACTCCGACGCAAACCCTTTAGTGTAATGTGATAAGTCTCACTGGATATGAGACAATATACACATTTTGCTCTGCAATGTGTATGGTTATCATGTGACCAAGTCTCATCAGATTATCTTAAAGGCGTATGCTACAGTTATTTATCAAAAAAATTCCCAATCATAGAATTTCTTTTATCATTGTATTTTGTTAGTTCATACAATAACTAGTTGAAATAAGAAAAAAAAAATATGTTATCGATTTAAAAAAATAAATATTCGTCTGTAATTGACATGACCAATTTCACCAAAGGCACAAATATAGGCATTTTGGCCGAAAACCTAAAACACACAAAAAACAATAAATGAAAACTACAAATCATATTTAAGTTCATATATAACTTTATAAATATAATTTAAATCAATATGAAAAGAGAATTTGTGAGAAAAATATGAAAAAAAATATATTAAGCTGTTTTTCAAGGTCGAAATGGTGTCACATTTTACCCCTGAAAAAGTTAAAGTCATACAATTATTCAAGACATTTTTCATTCTACATAATAGAATTTTCTGTAATTATCCATAAACACTGAACATGGTTCACTTTAATAAAAAATGCAAAAAAAAGATAGGTCACCGTACTCCTTTTCTGGTAAATCGACCTTTTTCCTTGAAGCACGGCCTGTTTTTTAAGCAAAACTGCTGTTTTTCTAAGAAAATGCAAGAAAAAGCAAGGAAAAAGTCCCTTTACTCTAAAAGGAGTACGGTGACCTATATTTTTGTTTGCATTTTTTATTAAAGTGAAAGATGTTTAGTGTTAATGTATAATTACAGAAAATTCTATCATGTAGAATAGAAAATTTCTATGATTTTAACTTTTTCGGGGGTAAAATGTGACACCATTTCGACCTTGAAAAACAGCTTAATATATTCTTTTTCCATTTTTTCTCAAAAAATCCTTTTTCATATTGATTAACATTCTATATATAAAGTTATTTTTAAACTTTAATATGATTTGTAGTTTTCATTTAAATTATTTTGTGTTTTAGGTTTTCGGCCAAAATGCCTTTATTTGTGCCTTTGATGAAATTGGTCATGTCATTGAAAGGCCAATATTTTTTTTTAGATCGATTAATAATATATTTTTTTTCTTATTTCAACCAGTTATTGTATGTTCTAATAAAATACAAAGAATAAAGAAATTCTATGATTGGGAATTTTTTTGTGAAAAAACTGAAGCATACGCCTTTAAGAAGAGCGCATCTTGGGAACGCTAAAGCTCGTTTATGTCGAAAAAGGGGCGTTACTGAATAGTTATTAAAACCAGTGTTATGTGACTTGGTATGTGCATTGTTTCTAGAAACATGTGTACCAAGTTTCATTTGGAAATGTTGAACAGTTTTTGAGTTATAATGTATTGTTCATGTTTTTTGAGTTCACATATGACGACGATGCCAAGTGTATCACAATACTCCGACTTTTTTTCTTCGAAAAAAAGACGAGGTAAAAATGAAAGAATAGTTGGTCGACAACTTCAGTAATTTGCTCATCAAAGTTCATAGCATAATTCCTGTTGATTTTTCAAAAAAAAATTAAGGAGGAAACAACTGTAAAAAGCCATAATATATGCCAGTGTTTTACCAAGATTCAATAAATGAGCGCTGCTCTTCGAAAACCCAATCTTAACGTAATTATTACATGTGTGGAAAAAGACTTGCCTACATATCCATGGTGAAGGATCTAAATGGACTTTGCTTTACAAATCTTTCTTGAAACATTTTATGGCTAGTTGGTGAATAACGTTTATGTATCATATTATGGTGAAGGATCTAAATGGACTTTGCTTTACAAATCTTTCTTGAAACATTTTATGGCTAGTTGGTGAATAACGTTTATGTATCATATTGACGTACCAAGCAACCAACAATCTACCCGCCAACAGACTCGAGGTTACTAGAGGATACTTCCAATCATCTTTGTTTGCAGGGATATACTATGCAGCCAAGGCCCACTATATTTGTGTTTGTCTACAGTATCTATTTTAGGATTTTGTATTTCAGCGCAGAATTGTTTTAAGTAGACTCTTCCATGTTCAAATCGGGCGTCTCCATTACTCATGTAATAACAGTGTTGGACTATTGGGATAACTAAAAGGCAAACAATGCTGATTTTAGGTGAGAGAGCTCGTGACAAGTTGAGTCACCTGAATCTGCGTTGTTTGCAAAAACCTCACTATTGCCTTTGGCGCTGAATGAGTTAAGAAGTCTCATAACATTGAATAAATTAAGACCCGATCCTTTGTTTAACTAGCACCGTTTATTTTCGAAAACTCACTTTGGTTTACTTTAACTGTTAATTTAAAAATACCTATATCTTTTCAGTAACTTCTTTTGTTTACATTGAAGTCACTTTATGCTTTAATTAACTATTACCTTAAATGACAATAAAAGGCTATTTTGAACGATATTTCGGCCCGTTGCCTTCTTCACAATATTTTAGTTTACTTTTACTGTTTATTTAAGAAAATCCAAAATCTGTGTTATTTAAGCTATTTACTTTAGCCGTTTATTTAGGAAGACCCATTTATATGGTTTACTTATACTGTTTATTTGAGAAGACCCAATCTATTTGTTTATTAATACTGTCATTTTAAAAAATCCCGCTCATTTGATTTACTTATACTGTTTATGTAAGATGACCCAATCCCTTTAAAAAGGCCCAATTGTTTGGTTTATTTACATTTCTTATTAAAAAAGACCCTATCATTTGGTTGGCATATGCTGTTTATGTTAGGCCAACATCCTTTGGTTTACTTATACTGTTTTTCAGAAATCCATATGTGTTGCTTTATGTAAAAGGTCATGTCCCATGATAAACCTGTACTGATCCGGAATCTCCATCAAAGCAGCAAGGGCTACAGCGGCTTCTGGACATTTTGCGCCTTCTTTGGCCTTGTGGAAGTCAACAAACTGAAAGTTATCGAACTGACGTTCATGCAGCTTGTCATCGAATTCTTTCATGACATCCCATGGGCCGTCCCCGACCCCTATAACGACAATAGATATCGGGTGGTAGGAAGCGGCGACTATCGCTTCAATCGTTTCTTCCTCGCTGGAAACCTGGCCATCGGCTGCTATGATCAAAATGTGGTACTAAAAGAAAAGGATAAAATCATATGAACATGTCATACAAAATCGGGTGTCAGTTTTCCGGCTTTCCCGTCCAGTACTCCTAACAATATTCTTCATAGATAACTGAATTCTTTATATGTGATCAGAAACAATGCACAGCTATCCTTATAGTCATAGACATAGTAAGTGAACTACTTTCAAACGTAAACATATACCTTTATCTTGTAATACAATACAAAGAAAGAACGTAATTCATGTACATTTTGAACAAATACTACAGTGTTTGATTCATTGACTTATTAGTTGAACCTAAGTACACAAAACTTGTTACATATGCCCATATGTGTCAGAATTGTTATGTGGTAAGTCAATCATGCTTATATCATAATAGTTGATTACCAACACAAGTAAAACATTTATCAACATTCGACCAGCCAAAATGTATAGACGCACGGTCAAATACTGGTGTCCATAGCTTAAACCACACACATAAACGACGAGGGTGGATATTTCAATGAAGTTGAATCTCACTCCTACTTAAAGCTTATACATGTACATGTTTCTTCCAGGTAGAATTAACAAAACGGCACTAATTTGCAGTTATAGATAGATAGATAGATAGATAGATATTGTTTATTTTGTAACATAAGGCCACCGGCCCAAAAAACAAATTCATGTTAATTCAAAAAATGAGTGATTAATATATCATTTCCGACCGTGGTGTAGAATTCTGTTTCTGAAAAACCATCTTGATATATTTGTTTTAAAGAAAAAACAGGTTAATACAAAATGTTCTGTTTGAAAAAGAAACTAGTAAGATTGATCTTAACAATTTAGTTCTTTCGGAAAGCAGAACGTCAAGGGCATGGTCTAAACACATACCACTTATGGCGGGTTTTAAGATATTTTAAAAGTATGACTAACCCAACACCACAAAAAAGAAGTAGATTAGTGCAATAGAATGAAAAGAGACCACAACATTCGTATTCAAAGAATTTCATATTTTATTTGTAAAAACCAACGACAACAGGATGTTAGTCTGTGAGAAACAAGGTTTGTTATCTCTGACTCGCAACAAGAAACGCAATCATAGTTCTGGAAGAGCTTAATTATTGTGTCTTTTAGTGAGCACATGTTAATCAGTCAAACATGAAGTCAAGTAACATTGTAGATATTGTGTCGTTGTATCATGGAACGTGGAACGCTTGGGGTCACCAGTCATAGTGTTAGGGATTTACCTTGTTAAGCTCTTTAACTATTTCAATAGTTTTCCATATAAGCGGAGCAAAGTTAGTAGGTCCTCCAAGAGCTATCGTCGGTGTTACTTCATTGTACGCGTTGAGAACTTCTCCGAAACCTTCAAACTCGCCCTGTAAAAATTGATTATATATAATAATAACTATGATTATTATCAATATCACTATTATCATTGTTATTATTATTATTATGATTATTATTATTATTGTTATTATTATTATCATCATCATCATCATTATAAGAATAATACGAATACATGTAAAACCATTACCACGAATAATACCGATCCATAACAACTTAAAACGGAAATCGCCGAGCCCGTAGGTGAATGTTCTGCCTTAAAAGGAATCAGCTGTAATGTCGTACAGTGGCGACTTTAGGCCAAAATTAATTTTGATACCCTTTTTTAGATGATGTTATCTAATCTGTTCTGAAATATTCAGAAAAATAAACCCTTACCCACATACAGACCATTTGTGAGCCTCTGCAGCAGACGACGTTTTCAATTATTGTGGCAAAAGAAGAAATTGCTCAGTTTATTTTTTTTTCTACGGAGAACATGCTATGGCATCAGAAAGCAGTGGTTATAATAGGCACTAGTCCAACATCAATAAACTACTAGATTTCCCGTTTGGCTAGTCAAAAATTTGAAACTAGCCCGGCTTGCTAGTGGAAAGAATTAAGGTCTATTTTCACTTTCCCATTATTTTGTTTGAAATTCCTTTGTCATATACGCGCTTTAACGTCCGAAAACTGGAACAACAAGAGAAGACATGCAATTCTAAATTAATGGGAAACGTACCTTAATGAAAATTACGGATACTCAATGCAACTGCTCAATGTATATTCAAGAAATGCGTATCAATATTTTCAGTTCCTACCAACTCTGACTGCATAAAAGAAAAGAAATTAGGAAAATATTTACAAAGGAAGAAATTATATTTAAAAAGTTAAAACAATGCCATAAATTACCAACTATAATTTATAATCAGATTTTCCTGTATTGAAATTACTAGCTCTGCTGCTCATTTACAGTTAAACATGCCATTCTTGAATTACCAATGTTGGCTTTTTTGTAAATAGAAGATAAAAAAATATATAAGACTGCAGCTGACATATATTGGTTAGAGGATCAGGGCATAATTTAGATAGGAACCATACGGTATACTCATAATTCAATCTGGTTGATTTATTAAAACTAAAATGATAAGGTAACATCTGTTGAAACACTCAATTTAAACTATATTAACTCTTTTTCAAAATAGAAGGAATATGCAGCAGAAGACTTTAAACATATTTTGTCGAAAAAAAGGAAAATCTTTATAATTGAATGGATAACCAATGACTTAAAGTAGGAAAACATTGTAGCAAAAGGAGAAATTGCTCATTTTGAACAATTTCTCATGCATCAAATTGCGTCTGTATGCGTGAAAGTGTTAATTGGGTAATGAATATTGAAAAACTCAATTGTTTTTTTAAATAAATACTCAATTAACATGAAAAGCTTATCAGTTTTATAAAGTGTTTTTACATTTGTATGTCGTTACATCTAAATACCAGTGATTTTAAGGCAAATCCTTACAAAAAAACTTGGGCTTGTAAATTTGTCAAATTACTAGCCACACTTGCTCGTTAGTTCAGATCTAAATTTCTATGACTGAGAAAGGGTGAAATATGCCCAATTCTTGAAAACATCTTCCTCTGAATTTGCCTGTATGATACAAAATTTAAATTAATTTGGTAGAAATGTTCATTGGATGACTATCTTCTAAAATATAATCATATTGATTGGATGTCAGACACGGCAATCAGGCGGATTCAGAAAAGGGTCAAAATGACACCATTTTAAAACATGTGTACATTCTTATGAAAGTGTTTGTCTGATTTCAAGATAATTTAGCAGGACTGTTCATTCAGTGACACTTTACATGTGTTTAAGTCTTATTGATAGGGTGAAGGTCATAGAAACCAGGTTGCATCTGAACAGGAGACATTGAACTTTAAGCTTCAAATGACATCTCATCCTAATCCACTGGAAATATTTAAAACAAACGTCACAAGAATGTTATTTTGTGGTCCTTTTCTTAATTATCTTCAAAGATATACATACAATTGTTCGTGCGGTAGGGAGTAAAATGCCAAATAATGAAAACTCTTCTCCCCTAAGTCCGCTTGTCCGGATTCAAGGTTATTAAATAGAAATGTTCCTTCAGCGATTCTCTACGAAAATCGTTTAGGCCATATTAATTGGTTGAAGAAAAAGGCAGCGAAGCGGCACCAGAAAGGGCAAAAGTTTAAAACACTATTCTTATTAAACTGCTTGTCTGATTTGTTCCTTTAGTGACTGTATTCATAGTGACTTAAGCCAGTTTGATTGGTTGAAAAGTAGGTACCAGGCGGCATCAGAAAATGGGTAAATTAAACGTTTAGTTTTATTAAGAGCTATATTGATTGGTTGAAAGACATTGTTACCAGGCGGATTCAGAAAAGGGTTAATTAAACGTTTAATTCAAATGACACCTCATTCTAATTCACTGGGAACATTTCAACAAATCTTTATCATAGTGATTTGTGGTCCTCTTTCAAATTTGTTGAAATATATAAATTCTAAACACAGCTGTTGTTGCTGCAGTAGCAGGAAGGATGTAAAATGAATCAACTGTAAAACACAACTGTTTTGGTAGATTACACCTCTAAGTTTACTGTTATCATTGTAAACATTAATACATTGCATTAAAAGATTCAGTTGATCCAGTACAGTCTATAATTTTGAAGATACTGAACTGGAATGAATTATCATCGTAGGATTTCCATGGAGTTATTGGATAATATGATCATTAAAAAAGAACCATGTGAACCGAATGATTTTTTCGGAGTAGGGGTCAATTAACTTTCTCTTGACCAACAAGAAATGATGACTTGTAAACATTTCATGCTGACCTGATGCATCATTTCTTGTCTGTCATGGTGGCGATTTTTTCCTTCCCATTACTAAATTAGAATATAATTGGAATCAGCCAGCTGCTGTGGTTCCTTGTCATCGTACGCTTGCAGATACTTTTATACGTTTTGGTCAATTGTATATGGTCATTTGTAGGCCCGGCCCTACATGTAGCTACACCAGTGACTTACCGTTCCTTTTAACGGAAAGATCCCTTTATCTTCAACTATTTTGTCTCCAAAGCCGTAGGCAGGGATAATACCATCATCATCTAAGGTTTGTAGCGTTTCTCCAAGTATGCAAATAACCTAGATCAAAATTGAATAAATAAATATTTCGATAATTGAATTAATGAATGAATGGAATAATGAATGGTATAGTGAATATAAGTGATTGATTGATTAATTGAATGAATGAATTTATATATATTTTTTTTATATTTATACTTTTTTATTTATTTATTCAAGTAATATAGGCCTCTGGCCCAAAAATATAAAATACAAAAAATACAATTTAGCAATAGAGTGACAAATATATATTGTGTTACAAATAACAAGTGCAGAAGTATTTAAACATTAATGACAAAATAATTTACTGATCATACGACATTAAGCTCTTGTTTTCTTTTATTCATTGCATGATATAAATATTTAGCAACTGACAAAACTTCATCTGTTATTGTAGACGACATAAGGGAGTAAAATAAGTTATGAGAACTGTTTTGTAACCAATTATCTTTAAAATAGATATCTCGCATAGTGTTATACAGTGGACATTCGAAGAAAAAATGGTATTCGTTTTCAGTAACATATGTATTTTACTTTAAACAGTAGAAGCAATATCTTAAGTTTCTATCAATTCCAATATGTCTACCATTTTCTATCATTAGACTATGACATGAGAACGAACATTTGAAATAGCTTTCCTATATTTATATGATAAGTCTAAGCTTAAACAGCGTTCAACATTAAGTAGGGTCTTAAAGTACTTATAATGTAAGGCTTTTGGTGAAGTTTCAATATCATTATGCCAGTTTTGTGAATAGCAACCAATTAAGCGTTGCTTAAACATATTAATAAAGTTTAAGTCATCCCCAACATCATAAGAGACCCACACGCATCCAAAACCAAATCGGAAAAGCATATCTTTAATACAACCTGCCCAAGTTTTCCTACCATATTCCTGTAAACGTTTTAACATTAAGTAACAATGTTTTGGATACCTGTGATCTCCCATACGTGTCAATTTTAACCAGTATTTAATACAGTTTGTCATGTAAATATTACAAAGTGGTAGTCTCCCACATTCACCAAGAGAAAAATAATTAGCAGTGTTTTTTGACAAATTACAATATTGTTTGCAAAATTTAACTTGTACAGATTCAATTTTATCAACATATTTGTAGCCCCAGATTTCTGACGCATAACATAAAGTAGGTTTAACCATAGAATCAAAAATCTTAAACATATCAATTGGATCAATATGACCAAATTGTCTTCTTTTGACCATACTAACTTCGGTGTGAAACATACACCTAGATATTTATAAAATGGAACAACTTCGATGGGTTCATTATTGAAGAACCATTTTTCAGTTTGTTTTAAAACACCACCATTTCTGAAAACAACTATTTTAGTTTTACTTAAATTAATCTTCATATTTACAGATTTGCAATATTCCTCAATATAGTTAATCTGGTGTTGTAGATTATGACAGTTTCAGAAAAACTAGAAACGTCATCAGCAAACAATAGAGCAACTAAATCTACTATGTCATTAGACATAAAAATACCTCTTTCACATTTTTCATGAAGAACATTAACTAAATCATTTATAAAAAGAGAAAAACATGATCGGAATACCGACACAGCTCTGTCTTGTTCCAGTATTACATGTAAAAAAACTTGTGAGTTTGTCGTGAACTTTAACACATGATTTAAGTTTTGCATACATGGATTTAATGATAATTAAAACGTTTCCATTTATGTTATTTCTAGAAAATGCATCCCATAGTTTTTGATGCTGTATACTATGAAAAGCTTTGGCAAAATATATATAGATACCATATAACCTACCCTTTTTCTTGGATAAATACTTTTGAATTAATGCCATTAAACTGAAAATATTATCTGTTGTTGAATAGCCTTTTCTAAATCCTGCCTGAGACTCATCAATAACATTATAATTATGAATGAATGAGTGATTGAATGCATGGAAAATTAATTGAATTAATGAACTAAAGTTATTGAATTAATTAAAAAGACTGAATAACTAACTGATCACTTGAACGCAATAGTAAACAAATGGCTGACTGACTGAGTAAGAAATTGATTAAATATATGTACGAATAAATGAAATGAATAAACGAACGAACAAATTTAAATAATTGAATGCTTCAATTTATGATTTTTTATCAATTATTCATTTTATGAAGGAAGCAATGAAAGAGCGGAAGAACACACATACGGTCGAAAGAAAGAAAGAACCAAATAAAGAATGAAAGTGCGAATGAATGAATAAATCAATGATCATCTAATAAATGAAAGAACGTAAACAAAGAAATGACGAATGAATAAATCAATCAATCACTGAACGTCTGAAGGAACGAAAGAAAGAATCAATGAATCAATCATCGAACGAATGATTAAATTAATTAGATAAAAAACAAACGACCGAAATAATTTATCATTTTCGGAATATCGAACTATGAAAAAGCATTTATATAATTAAAGCTTCATGAACACTCCTCAATGAAGGCAAAACGTGGAAGATGACTATGATCAATGAGGAAGGTGAAAAGACAAAGAAGATTGAGAAAAAATGATTAAAAGAAAAAGAAGGGAATACCTCCTGATAAGGATTGACCCCGTCATCCGATATGGCGTGTAGATTTTTACCATGAAACGTTTTCTGTCCTTGTATTCTGTTACTTAATGTATAGTCAATACCTGAAAATACTTCGATAGTTATATGGCATCTACCAGGGCTACAGATGCTTGGGGTTTGAGTTCAAACTCCGACACGACCGTTCATTCTTTTCGATATTTGCAAAATAGCAAGTTTTTCTAGCGTATTCGTCTGCAACAAATAGGCTCTGGTAAAATAGCCAGCTACATGGGAAGAATGTTGTGAAGAATACTGGTGCGAAAGAGCAACGTAAAACGAACTTGTCGACGTGATATAACTAAAATACTATTGGAAACGGTTTAATTATATCCAATAAAATAGAATCAAAGGCTGAGTCGTATGAGAATAAATAGTAGATAGATCTACGCCCTAGGATATGTACCATGTTGTCTCAGACAGTCGCAAAGGAAAACCTAACCTAGACTTGTCACCATTTACGACCAGTGAAGAAGGTGTAGAGCCATACCAACCAGCCTATTTGCATGGCTCTACACTGTTCGCCAAAGGTCACAAAATAGTTCAACAAACTTCTGACAAACATAATTATCAATCTTTATTTCCTCCATTACAGCAGATTTCATTCTATAATACAAACAATACAAAGAGAGAGAGAGAGAGAGAGAGAGAGAGAGAGAGAGAGAGAGAGAGAGAGAGAGAGAGAGAGAGAGAGATATGGAGAGAGAGACAAAGAGTTACATTTATATATGTCAGGCACGAAGCAGACTTAAATATACCTTATGCGCACAGAACTGTCACATGTATAATGCGTAGAAAAGGCAGTTATATTTAAGTATATAGTGCAATTGCAGAGCAGGCAACACGTCTGTGACAATCCAATGCGAAGGAAGAACAATATACATGAAGTTCCCAACTTCAAGAACTTGACCGAAACGAGATGAAAAGCGCTCGATTAGGACGGATGAAATGCATGCGTACATTGTGACATATACTTATGCAACTATATAAACATAAACATTATTATGATATGATAATATATATAAATAAACCCAAAGACATATGTAAGTACGGATGTAAAGCCATACACGAAATATTTCAAAAGAGTATATATAACCTATCGTGCATGAATAAACATCCGTTAAAATAACCCGTTTACTTCCATTCAGGAATGAACAATATATTATTATTTATAATTGTACAAAGTATTTGTACATTATTTGTTTGTAATTTTTGCAAACAGAGTAGAAATATAAATTGAAATTGAAAATTGGATATGGCAATAGAGATGTTCAGTCAGATCTTTACCTACAATAGCAATAAATACGCAACGGAAGGATGGTTCTTCTGGAGCACCACTCACATTTAAAGGCGCTGTCTCACTATTTTGGGTCACATTTTTCATTCAAACTGGTAACTTGAGGTCAAAACTTAGTAACATAATACACAGTTTATTCTTTTTCAGTAGAACGAGCGTTTTTGATATGAATACTATTCAATTGTTTACTCGAGGTAGTAAGTAAGTATAATAATACATAGTCGTACTTTTACTGGACTTTTCGAGAAAATGTGCATGCTAACATTCATAAAACTATTTATTGTATTTTTAGCTTAATTGTTTTGTTTTGATACCCAACATCGAGAGACAGTTCCTTTAATACAAACCAAATATAAGCCCACACTCTGTTAAGCCCTCTGCCTTTATTTTATCACGGACGTCCTTAAGATTCTCAAAGTTGTCCCTGATACATTCAAATTTCTCCGGAACGTTTGGTGTGTCTGAAAGAAGACGTTCGTCTGAAAGACGCGATAGTCTTGGCTGCTCTTGCTTCAATGAGATTCTGTTAAACAAAAGGAGTGAAGTGAGCCATGGGACAAGAAAGTTTGATCGGAAGTGACTTTTATGACTGGTCAAGACTCGGGGAGGTATAATACCCTCATAGCGACATTGCCACTTTCATAATGTTTTGTCTCGCACAGCCCCACATAAAGGCGTGCTCAAGCATGCTATTTAGTGCCAAACATTTAACAATGGTGATGCATAGTTTGCACGACGACGTGCAATTTGTCACGCATATAAAAAAGGGTAGTGAACATTGAACGGACATCGAACGGGCACCAGACAGCTAACACGTTTGTAGGATTATTTCGGAGTAATGTTCCACTATTCTCCAGCCAACCGACGACAACCGGCCATGTTTCCACCGACTAATTATCCAGCCAACCGACGACAACCGGCGATGTTTCCACCGACTAAACAACCAACGCTGTACAACTATTAGCATTAAAAGTGACTACTGTTCCTTTTCAAAACCTCATTTTGGTTTAAGAACTGTTCAAGTGATATGGAAAAAAATATTATCATCGGAATCAACAATCTTTAAGTCAAATGCCAAAACAAATTCCCTACGGCACTTTCAAGATTTGTTTCACGATCGGACGATGGACGATACAGGAAGGACAGGAACAGAAACAACCTGAGGCGATATCAATCAACGATTTTGTGCCATTCTACGTCATGAACAGAATGCACATTATGGAACATTCATTCACCTTTAAGTTGCAGACACTACAGATTCCAAAAACAGACCTAAGGCCACTTATTTATTATAATATTGTTAATTAATATGGAATACTATGACTATGTGTGTGTTATATTTCATACCATACTTTGTGTTAACGTCAACTCTTTATTTATCATGCTTTATTGTTTGTTAAAATATTATTGTTGATTTGGGGTTTAATGATTTTTCATGTTACGCCTAGTGTTGGATATTTATCCTTTTTTCAAATGACGCTGGGAGATGTAGAATAATGGATATTATTCTTATTTAGGACGGGGTTTGTCCACGTATATATGAAGTATTCTGAACGACATGTTACATCTTAATGCACTGACTGTCTACGAAGTACGTGACCACCTGTCAATAATACAGAGGTCACCGATTATGTAAGAGTAGGAAGGCTCTATATACAACCAGTAATCGATTGATTTGGAGGACCTACTAACGTGTTTTATTCCTTCATCACGCGTTTACGTTAGCTTACGTGTAACGATTTACCGACCTCGGCGACCAGTTCACTAAAATGTGCGTTTCGTTAATTTCTTGATTCTTACCATGCACCTGACTAACTTTCAATATAGACTATTTATCCCATAGTTTGAAGATGAATGACACTGGTGGCAATGATATGTATCAATCATGGGATAAATTGAATGATTGAGACGGGGTTAGATTTCACGTCCTTTGGATTGATAATTCCAGGGATATTAAGAAAATATTCAAATTATCTTGAAAGCATTATGACCAGTTTCTCTTTTTCCCAAAATGATTCTATTTTGTTTTCTGAAAAGTCATAAAAACTCGTCTGTATTATGTTCAAGGTGTGTGACTGTTGCTTTAGTTTATTATTTCTTATTGACTGTAGAATAGTTTTCGGTAATACAAACCAATATCAAAGCCACTTTAACCATTACCCACTTACAAGAAACCTGCATTAGACGTGTTCTTAATTAAAAAGATAAAAATAGACAATCTATTTCAACATACTTTTAATAAAATTAAAAACATTATGGTAAAAGGAGAAAATGCTAACAATAAACATTATCTCTGTTTTCAACAATGTTTTCAAATGTGTTTTTTTTCGTTATAGATGCGTCCAAATGCTTCTGCAAATGGGGAAAGGGTTAAGACGGTGTATACGATTTAGTTAACATTTAACATATCTATATTGTAATAACAACCTATATACAGGCTTAACTTAACGTATTACCCAAAACTGACATTTGTGACGCACCTAGAGATGAATTAATTTGAAAACAAATAAGGAGAAAGAGGATTTGAGAAACCTGAATCATGCTTTGGCGCGTCAATACGTCAATTTCATTTACCGCCATATTACACTTTTTATACTTGATTGGTTCCAAGCACATATAAAGGTACATGTAGCTTTGATATAAAGGCAGCCCGGAATTATAGTTGGGGTCAGGGGTCAAGATTAAGGTCAATGTCAAGGTCATGATACTACACAGAGATGGGCTATGGTAAACATTAACAACCATGGTATTAGTTTCTCAACTTTCCATTGCAAAACATGTCATTGATAGGTAATACTATGTTGCAGTAGCGATACATGGCTTTGTATTGTACTACGAAGTGCGTAGAAAATTGATATATCACAAAACCGAAGGTTGAGAGAGGTGACCATTTGTCCAAGCTCCGATACTGAATTTATGTAAAGTATTTAATACCATTAGTGTCATTTTTTTTAAAAGTATTTTGTAAGAATATTGATTAACGAAAATTATACCGCAGTTCTATATCTATAAATATCGATTTTACAAATGATTGACCAAACGAAAATATTTTCAGAACGTGATTTGTGTATGAACGCTATTTAATTTATATTCAAATGGCGGTCTCTATCGGCTTTTTTTTATTTATCCAGAATTGTTTTATTTTTTCATTTTTTTCCAGTGCGTTATATATTGTTTTGAAGTGCTTGCGTCCGTCATACTGATGTAACGAGAATTATGTTACAATGTTTTCACAATCTTCTGCTACTGATGCGTCGAAATGCTACTGCATATTGGATTGTTTTCAGAAGTAAGACATATTTAGACATTATACAAATTTAATATACGATGTAGTATACGGCTTTAATTTACACAGAAACAAACAATTATTCTCTTTATAATAATGTATATTGCTGACAGTAATAATTAAACATTGAATTATCAAATTTACTCTAAAGCTAATAAAACAAAAATAAATATATTCAAAAACATTCTACAATTGATTTAATTAGAATAAAATACAAAACTTTAACGGCATTCGAATGTTTCTATAGATGAATATATTCAGTATTATAAATTAAACAAAAGTGTTTTATCAATAGGTTGCTTTTATTTTACACTGAAGTTCTTTACTTTAATTCTTTCTAAGGAAAATATCGACTAAAAACTGTATTATATATTTAAATACGATCGTCAAATTCATAAGATTTTTTTTTGGGGGGGGGAGGGGGGGAAGGGAGATGACGCTCCATTTACTAATTATTTTTCAAAACCCGTCAAATATGTACAGATATGTAAAAGTGCGCCTTTTAAATGTCGGAAAGGGTTCGGTTAAAAGATCTATTATAAACTACCTGAAATTTGATAAGGGTCAATATGTATTCTGTATGCCTTGTTAACTTAATGTGATGGAAATTGATGCTATAAATTAATTTTAATAGAGTTTCATTGTTTTTTATCTGGTGTTCATCACAAACAATGACAATAACCAGATATTAATACAGAGATGCGAATCACCTCGAAATCTCAAGAGGGTACAACGAGTAATCCTTGTTCCGCAGGAGCTCTATACAAGTCAAGCGTATGACGATCCCGAATACCTAATCGGAATATACATCAGTTAACTGAGTGTATAATATACATATTTACCAAATACAGACGTCTATTGACACGTCTACAGCAGCGTATTCCTTTACCACATGCAGACGACTATTGACTCGTCTGCCACAGACATAACCCTTTATAACATACAGACGTCTATTGACGCGTCTGCAACAGACATAACCCTTACAACATACAGACGTCTATTGACGCGTCTGTAACAGACATAACCCTTTACAACATACAGACGACTATTGACGCGTCTGCAACAGACATAACCCTTACAACATACAGACGATTATTGACGCGTCATTAGCAGACATAACCCTTTACAAAATACAGACGTCTATCGACGCTCCTGCAGCAGACATAACCCTTTACAGCATACATACGTCTATTGACACGTCTGCAGCATACATAACCCTTTACCAAATACATACGTCTATTGACACGTCTGCAGCAGACATAACCATTTACCAAATACATACGTCTATTGATGCGTCTACAGCAGACATAAACCTTTACCAAATACAAACATATATTGATGCGTCTACAGCAGACATAAACCTTTACCAAATACAGACGACTATTGCCGCGTCTGAAGCAGACATAACCATTTACCAAATACAGACGTTAATTGATGCGTCTACAGCAAATTTAACCTTTACAAAATACAAACGTATATTGGTGCGTCTACAGCAGACATAAACCTTTACAACATACAGACCTCTATTGACACGTCTACAGCAGACATAACCCTTTACCAAATACATACGTCTATTGACACATATACAGCAGACATAACCCTTTACCAAATACATACGTCTATTGACGCGTCTGCAGCAGTCATAACCATTTACCAAATACACAAGTCTATTGACGCGTCTGCAGCAGACATAACTATTGACCAAATACATACATCTATTGACGCGTCTGCAGCAGACATAACTCTTGACCAAATACATACGTATATTGACGAGTCTGCAGCAGACATAACTCTTGACCAAATACAAACGTATATTGACACGTCAGCAGCAGACATAACTCTTGATCAAATACATACGTATATTGACGAGTCTGCAGCAGACATAACTATTGACCAAATACATACATCTATTGACGCGTCTGCAGCAGACATAACTCTTGACCAAATACATACGTATATTGACGAGTCTGCAGCAGACATAACTCTTGACCAAATACAAACGTATATTGATACGTCAGCAGCAGACATAACTCTTGACCAAATACAAACGTATATTGATACGTCAGCAGCAGACATAACTCTTGACCAAATACATACGTCTATTGACACATATACAGCAGACATAACCCTTTACCAAATACATACGTCTATTGACGCGTCTGCAGCAGTCATAACCATTTACCAAATACACAAGTCTATTGACGCGTCTGCAGCAGACATAACTATTGACCAAATACATACATCTATTGACGCGTCTGCAGCAGACATAACTCTTGACCAAATACATACGTATATTGACGAGTCTGCAGCAGACATAACTCTTGACCAAATACAAACGTATATTGACACGTCAGCAGCAGACATAACTCTTGATCAAATACATACGTATATTGACGAGTCTGCAGCAGACATAACTATTGACCAAATACATACATCTATTGACGCGTCTGCAGCAGACATAACTCTTGACCAAATACATACGTATATTGACGAGTCTGCAGCAGACATAACTCTTGACCAAATACAAACGTATATTGATACGTCAGCAGCAGACATAACTCTTGACCAAATACAAACGTATATTGATACGTCAGCAGCAGACATAACTCTTGACCAAATACATACGTATATTGACGAGTCTGCAGCAGACATAACTCTTGACCAAATACAAACGTATATTGACACGTCAGCAGCAGACATAACTCTTGACCAAATACATACATATATTGACACGTCAGCAGCAGACATAACTCTTGACCAAATACATACGTATATTGACGAGTCTGCAGCAGACATTACTCTTGACCAAATACAAACGTATATTGATACGTCAGCAGCAGACATAACTCTTGACCAAATACATACGTCTATTGACAAGTCTGCAGCAGACATAACTCTTGACCAAATACATACGTCTATTGACAAGTCTGTAGCAGACATAACTCTTGACCAAATACATACGTATATTGACGAGTCTGCAGCAGACATAACTCTTGACCAAATACAAACGTATATTGACACGTCAGCAGCAGACATAACTCTTGACCAAATACATACGTATATTGACACGTCAGCAGCAGACATAACTCTTGACCAAATACATACGTATATTGACGAGTCTGCAGCAGACATTACTCTTGACCAAATACAAACGTAAATTGATACGTCAGCAGCAAACATAACTCTTGACCAAATACATACGTCTATTGACGAGTCTGCAGCAGACATAACTCTTGACCAAATACATACGTATATTGACGAGTCTGCAACAGACATAACTATTGACCAAATACATACGTCTATTGACGAGTCTGCAGCAGACATAACTCTTGACCAAATACATACGTCTATTGACGAGTCTGCAGCAGACATAACTCTTGACCAAATACAAACGTATATTGACACGTCAGCAGCAGACATAACTCTTGACCAAATACATACGTATATTGACACGTCAGCAGCAGACATAACTCTTGACCAAATACATACGTATATTGACGAGTCTGCAGCAGACATAACTCTTGACCAAATACAAACGTATATTGACACGTCAGCGGCAGACATAACTCTTGACCAAATACATACGTCTATTGACGAGTCTGCAGCAGACATAACTCTTGACCAAATACAAACGTATATTGATACGTCAGCAGCAGACATAACTCTTGACCAAATACATACGTCTATTGACGAGTCTGCAGCAGACATAACTCTTGACCAAATACATACGTATATTGACGAGTCTGCAACAGACATAACTATTGACCAAATACATACGTCTATTGACGAGTCTGCAGCAGACATAACTCTTGACCAAATACATACGTCTATTGACGAGTCTGCAGCAGACATAACTCTTGACCAAATACAAACGTATATTGACACGTCAGCAGCAGACATAACTCTTGACCAAATACATACGTATATTGACACGTCAGCAGCAGACATAACTCTTGACCAAATACATACGTATATTGACGAGTCTGCAGCAGACATAACTCTTGACCAAATACAAACGTATATTGACACGTCAGCGGCAGACATAACTCTTGACCAAATACATACGTCTATTGACGAGTCTGCAGCAGACATAACTCTTGACCAAATACAAACGTATATTGATACGTCAGCAGCAGACATAACTCTTGACCAAATACATACGTATATTGACGAGTCTGCAGCAGACATAACTCTTGACCAAATACAAATGTATATTGATACGTCAGCAGCAGACATAACTCTTGACCAAATACATACGTCTATTGACGAGTCTGCAGCAGACATAACTATTGACCAAATGCATACGTCTATTGACGAGTCCGCAGCAGACATAACTCTTGACCAAATACAAACGTATATTGATACGTCTGCAGCAGACATAACTCTTGACCAAATACAAACGTATATTGATACGTCTGCAGCAGACATAACTCTTGACCAAATACAAACGTATATTGACGAGTCTGCAGCAGACATAACTCTTGACCAAATACATACGTCTATTGACACGTCAGCAGCAGACATAACTCTTGACCAAATACATACGTATATTGACACGTCAGCAGCAGACATAACTCTTGACCAAATACATACGTCTATTGATACGTCTACAGCAGACATAACTCTTGACCAAATACATACGTCTATTGACGCGTTTGCAGCAGACATAACTCTTGACCAAATACAAACGTATATTGATGCGTCTACAGCAGACATAAACCTTTACCAAATATATACGTCTATTGACGCGTCTGCAGCAGACATAACCCTTTACCAAAAACAGACGTCTATTGATGCGTCTGCAGCAGACATAACCCTTTACCAAATACAGACGACTATTGCCGCGTCTGCAGCAGATATAACCCTTTACCAAATAGAGACGACTATTGGCGCTTCAGCTACATACATATTACACTTTACCACACACATACGTCTTTTGACACGTCTGCAGCTGACATAACCCTTTAATACCGTAGTTGTACACACAAGGTTGTTGACTCCGCTACGTTCCATACGTGATGAATGGAGTCAACAACAATCTGGATAGAGCGTAATGGAGTCAACAACAATCTGGATAGAGCGTAATGGAGTCAACAACCATCTGGATAGAGTGTAATGGAATCAACAACCATCGGGATAAAGCGTAATGGAGTCAACAACCATCTGGATAGAGCGTAATGGAGTCAACAACCATCTGGATAGAGCGTAATGGAGTCAACAACCATCTGGATAGAGCGTAATGGAGTCAACAACCATCTGGATAGAGCGTAATGGAGTCAACAACCATCTGGATAGAGCGTAATGGAGTCAACAACCATCTAGATAGAGCGTAATGGAGTCAACAACCATCTAGATAGAGCGTAATGGAGTAAACAACCGTCTAGATAGAGCGTAATGGAGTAAACAACCATCAGGATAGAGCGTAATGGAGTCATCAACCATCTGGATAGAGCGTAATGGGGTAAACAACGATCTGGATAGAGCGTAATGGAGTCCTCAACCATCTGGATAGAGCGTAATGGAGTCAACAACCATCTGGATAGAGTGTAATGGAGTAAACAACCATCTGGATAGAGCGTAATGGAGTAAACAACCATCTGGATAGAGCGTAATGGAGTAAACAACCCATCTGAATAGAGCGTAATGGAGTCAACAACCATCTGGATAGAGTGTAATTGAGTCAACAACCATCTGGATAGAGCGTAATGGAGTAAACAACCGTCTTTATAGAGCGTAATCAACCATCTGGATATAGCGTAATGGTGTAAACAACCATCTGGATAGAGTGTAATGGAGTAAACAACCATCTGGATAGAGCGTAATGGAGTAAACAACCATCTGGATATAGCGTAATGGAGTAAACAACCATCTGGATAGAGCGTAATGGAGTAAACAACCGTCTTGATAGAGCGTAATGGAGTAAACAACCATCTGGATAGAGCGTAATGGTGTAAACAACCATCTGGATAGAGCGTAATGGTGTAAACAACCATCTGGATAGAGCGTAATGGAGTAAACAACCGTCTTGATAGAGCGTAATGGAGTAAACAACCATCTGGATAGAGCGTAATGGAGTAATCAACCGTCTTTAAAAAGCGTAATGGAGTAAACAACCATCTTGATAGAGCGTAATTGAGTAAACAACCGTCTGGATAGTGCGTAATGGAGTAAACAACCATCTTGATAGAGCGTAATGGAGTAAACAACCGTCTGGACAGAGCGTAATGGAGTAAACAACCATCTGGATAGAGCGTAATGGAGTCAACAACCATCTTTATAGAGCGTAATGGAGTAAACTACCATCTGGATAGAGCGTAATGGTGTAAACAACCATCTGGATAGAGCTTAATGGAGTAAACAACCATCTGGATAGAGCGTAATGGAGTAAACAACCATCTGGATAGAGCGTAATGGAGTAAACAACCATCTGGATAGAGCGTAATGGAGTAAACAACCATCTGGATAGAGCGTAATGGAGTAAACAACCGTCGGTGTTTGTCTAGGTCAGACGACTTTTGACAAAAGTGAGGCCAAACGAGAAATTGGTCATAATGTTGCTTCTCTTCCTACAATGTTTACAACTCTATTCAATAATAGCACTTTCATTTACAGAAAATGTTCATATTTTCATTTTGAAGTTTTCAAAGGCGTCTGCTGCGGGTTTGATGTATGTGGGAAAGAGATGATGCATCGCTACATTAAATAAACCTCCAGGCATGGAAGACCTTAATGAGACTACACCCGTTTACGGTGACTACTAAATACCCGAATGTCGTTTTTTGCGTAATGCAGAGCTCTAGAAAACGGAAGTTTGCATGTTCTAAAATACTGTTTGAGACAATGAGACCCCATATTATGGGTACTCAAACGAATTTTCTCAGTGAGCCTTATTGTTTGAATATTAATAACAAGGTTTGGTTGAGTAATAAGAGAGATATTGTGGGAAAAAGACCAGTTTACTCCGCCTCATTTAGTGCTCTTGCGATGGGTTTTAAAGTTATATATTTATAAGCTAAATTAAAGTAAAGAGTTTGTTTATTATAGCGTATTCTATCTTTTTTGCCACGTATTTAAAGCATGAATTATATCGTTTATAATAGGTTTAATAATGTCGTTCATTGATATGATTGTCGGTTTGGATTGTCTTTGTGTTTGAAAACTGCTTAACACTATTGGATTCTTTTAAAGTTTAAATTCGATGGATATTTCATTTGGTCAGTTAATTTCTTTGTGACACCGGTAAATCCTACAACCCTTGATGATAAATAAACGACATTGTACTGCAGTTTCAAGAGTCTTTGCTTTGAACTGTCAAGCATGGATCAAAATATCTCTTGATTTCGAATTAAACTGTTGATTGGTTGGTTGCAACATTATTTCAGTCATATAATAATAATAATAATAATAATAATACTTTATTTTAAGAAGGTGATTCATTTAGTGAATTAACACTAATCTCCCATGATGCCTTCTAAAACGATATCATATAATTACAATATACAATCATAATACAATTGCATTAGGAATCAAACATACAAACATTAAACATATGGACAGTTGAGTGTCAGCATTATAGATAGTAAGCTCTTTTATTAAAAAGATCTCTCCCCCTCTCCTTCTCTCTCACACTGTCTATCCCTTTCTCCCCCTTTCTATATATATACATGTATATCTATCTATATCTTTCTCTTTCTTTATATATATATCTCTTCTCTCTCTCTCTCTCTCTCTCTCTCTCTCTCTCTCTCTCTCTCTCTCTGTCTCTATCTCTGTCTCGGTCTCTGTCTCTGTCTCTCTCTGATTATCCCTCTGTCTCTCTGTCTCCCTGTCTGTCTCTCTGTCTCTGTCTCTCTGTCTCTCTCTGTCTCTCTGTCTCTCTCTCTGTATCTCTCTGTCTCTCTCTCTCTCTCTGTCTCTCTCTCTCTCTCTCTCTCTCTCTCTCTCTCTCTCTTCTCTCTCTCTCTCTCTACATTTCTCTCTCTCAATAACTTAACATATTAGTATTATTACGTGTTATAAAGATACATTTTCCATTTATCTTTAAATTTATAAACATTTTCAGATTGTTTCAAGTTAAGTGGCAAACTGTTCCAAAGACTTGCACCTGAATATTTAAAGCTTCTTTTATATAACTCATATCTGTATGAAGGTAACTGAAGAAATTGATTTGATTGCGACCTTAAACAGTAGTTTTCATTCGTTTTGCATTTGAAATATTCATCAAAATATGATGGGGCAGTGCCTTTTGTTATTTTAAAGAGGAGATTTCCTTTATTGTAGTCTATCCTTTTGAAAATCGTTAGCCACTTTAAGTCTTCAAACAATTGACGGGACGGAAAATCTGGAGGTTTGTCTAAAATTATCCTCGCTACTCTCTTTTGAAGCCTAAATATTCGTTCTATTTGTGTTTTTGCAGCAGTTCCCCATATAGTGCTTCCATAATCTATAACTGGGACGAGATAGTTGTTATAAAAGCGTTGTCTTGTGCTTATAGGGAGATATTGTTTTATTTTTGACAAAACATTTAGCTTTGAAGATATTGTTTTGCATATTCTGGTAATTTGTTTTTTAAAGTCTAGATTTTTGTCGATTTCCATTCCTAAAACTTTATGTGATGATACCTCTTCAACTAAATTGCCATCTAGATACAATTTTAAGCTGTTGTCAGTAGAATTCGCAAATTTTTTACTTGTTCCTATTAGTAATGATATAGTTTTACTATTATTTAAAATCATTCTGTTTTCAAGACACCATAACTTAGTATTATCTAGGTCTTTATTTAATTGAAGGGACACTGATTCACCATTCTTTTCCAGATTTATGAAGGGTAGCATCGTCCGCAAAGAGGTCAATATATGAGTGTTTAATATATAAAGGTAAATCATTCACATATAATGAAAACAGTAGAGGCCCAAGGACTGAACCCTGGGGAACACCGCTTTTTACCTTTATCTTTTGAGAAATAGCACCTCCAAGACTAACTATTTGGTTTCTATCCTGTAGGTACGATGCGAACCAGTTCAGTGTTTGTCTTTTGAACTTGTAGGAGATCAGTTTTTCAATTAGTATTGAGTGATCTACGAGATCAAATGCCTTGCTGAAATCTATGAAAACAGTAACGGTTATATTTCCTTCATCCATATCATTTAGCCACTGTTCGACAATCTTAGTTAAGGCAGTTTGACAAGAATGTTTTTTATGGATACCTGACTGTTCTACGTGCAACAGTTTATGGTCATCTATTAAGTTTTTCAACTGCAAACAATTAAGTTTTTCAAATATATTTGATAAAGTTGAAGAACAGATATAGGTCTATAATTGTTTGGGTCACTCTTATCACCAGCTTTGAAAATAGGTGTTACTTTGGCTGATTTCAACGAATCGGGAAAAATACCTGTCTTTATACTTAAATTAAATATGTAAATTAATGACTTTGAAATATATGTTGCCGCAAGTTTAAGTAGTTTTGGTCCTATGTTATCTATTCCTGACAACTTGTTTATGTTTAGTTTATCAAGAACACAAAGGAGAGAATATTCATTAACTGGAGTGATTTCAAAGAAATCTGTTTTAGTAAGTCTACTTCAAATGAACATGTTAAGTTTTTGAAAGTTTGGAGAAACATTTGAAAAATTGAATATATTTCTGCCATTTGTGTGCATGACTCTTCTTCGTAGTCATTAACCTTTAGCGATTTTGGTAATGCTGTCTTAGGTTTTTGGTTCAATTCATTTATATATTTCCAGATGTATTTTTACTTTTTTCAATAGCTTGTTTGTAATAATTTGTCTATTCCTGTTGAATTAGTGAAGTAACTTTATTTCTCCATATTTTGTAATTGGTAAAATCTTTTCGTTTGTGGCACATGTCCCGTTTTTTTCTGTAATCATTTATATGTGCAGTCAGCCATTTTGGTTTAAATCTTGATTTAACTCTTTTTTTCTTTAGCTTTGCGTGGTTATCCAACACTTTATTAAAAAGTGTATACCATATATGAAGAGCTTCGGAAGGGTCGTTAGTTGCCATTACATTATCGAATGGCATACGTGTAAGTTCTGCTTTAAAAGCGTTCTCATCAAATCGTTTAAAATCGCGATACTCAATTTCAATATGTCGCCCACCCGTTTTTTCCTTTGAAATATTCCGCGTCATACAAACAGGATAATGGTCCGAGATAGCATAAACAGGTACGTTAACACCACAAACTTTTTCTGGTTTGTTGGTATAAATCTGATCAAGTAATGTTTGACTTTTGTCAGTTATTCGTGTTGGTGTTTTTATGAGTTGTGTTAAGTTGTATAGTTCAACCATATCTGTCCAGTGTTGTGGAACATTTATGAAAAGGTCTATATTAAAGTCACCTAACATGATTAATTCTGTTTGAGAGTCCGAAGATGCTATCTCTATTTCTTTGTTCAACTTTTCGAACCAGTCTATATTTTCAGACGGAAGTCGGTATATAAAGCAGGTAATAAATGGTTTAGTATGCGGTAGACGTATTTCCAACCAGATGCTTTCAATGTTAGTGATCTCAATATCAGCTCCTCTTCTAAAATTGACGGAACTTGATATACAAACAAGAATCCCGCCTCCAGATTTCCCCTGTCGATCCTTCCTTTCAAACGTATAATTATTTATAGGCAGAAGAGAATCATTAGTTTTAATATCTAAAAAAGTTTCACATAGGCCTAAAATGTCTAAGCTGTTTGGTTCGTTTAGTAGAAGATTAATTTCATCGAATTTGTTTGATATATGACAAATGTTCAGGTTCGCAATCTTTAATCCTTTTTCGGTAATTTAATTTTTGATGAATTTGAGTTAATTCATTGTTACTTTTGTTTATAGAAGACGATACATCTAAATTTGAAACCGTAGCTTCTGATATACAATTTTTTAAAAATGATTTAGTTCCTATTCCTTGAGAAACACAATTTGTGTTGTGACCACGCTCACCACAGTAAAAGCACTTATCATTTGGTATCCTCTCTTTTAGTATTGGCACATATCTATCATATGTTCTCAGAAGATCTGATGTACCACGATCGGAAAGGTGGATTCTGTCTCGCCAGTATTGTTGAGAATTCACTGATCGAATGTACTAGGTTGTTTGGATCAGATTCGCTCTGTATGTAAGGCATATATCGCGTATCACAGAGTTAATTTCCTGTACATCCGTATCATATCTTGGGGTTACTTCAGACAAATAAATTTCAGTTTTGGGTGATTTCCTGTGTATGTCCTCAATAATCTCGACAAAATCGTTTTCAACGGCTTCAATATCACGGCGTTTATTAACGTCATTTCCCCCTCCTTGAATTATGACATTATCAAAGTTGTCCACTTTCATTTCCGACAGTTCTTTCCTTATATGGTACAGCTGTGCCCCTCTTATGGATTTCACGTGTACACATTCCGTGAGTCCACGAGATTGTATTCGTTGAACGATGGAACTGCCTATAATCAATGTTGATTTTTTGTTCTTTTTTTACACAATGTGTTTGGTTTCTTGAACGACGTATGGTTTGAATTATTTATAGTAGTAAACGTGTTTTCTGTTTGATTACTCTTCTTCTCAGGTTGAATATTATAATTCAATTTATGTGTTTGAACTGCTTTAGAATGTGTTCGGATTTGTTTGGTAAATCCAGAAGTTGTTGCCTTTGAAACTGTGGTTTGGTTAGATTCTGTCTGAACTGCAATTGAATTTGAAACTGTGGTTTGGTTACATTCTGTCTGAAATGCAATTGATTTTGAAACTGTGGTTTGGTTACATTCTGTCTGAACTGCAATTGATTTTGAAGCTGGCATTGTTTTCGATTTTTCTATATCTTCAACCTTTCCACGCAAAAGAACAACTTCTTCACGTAGAGTTATCAATAACTGAGAGAGTTTACCGATATCTCTTTCATGGAAAATGTTTTCCCCATTTCCACATGGCGTCGATGTTATTTGGGGTGTAAAGAAAAAGTTAATTGAGCTTTTATTTTGAAAGTCTGATTACATTCTACACTTTTCTATGAGGTCATCTATCCACATACGGAAATCTCTACCTTGAACATGCAATTTTGAAGTAGACTTGTACAATGTAACAGTGATTGTGCCGTCATTTGATTTATAGATCGATCAATGCCTGTTATCGTTGTGGTGAAATACCATTTCTTTTGAAACCAATTATGAGATGAACATAAGTTTATCTTCACTGAAATGTATTTTTGTGCTTTGTTTATTGTGTATAACGTCCAAGAAGTCTGGTAATTCCGGTCCATTGATGTTGGTATTTTCTTTATTTGGTGCATCAATATGAATCTGTGTTGACCTTTCACTGAAACTCAAGGATCTCATGAATTTAGAAATATTACTAATACTTCCGATGAAAGTACTGAATACTCCGGATCTACTCTTCTCAGCCATAATAGAGTGGTAAATCTGTCCGATATTGCAGCACTTAATAAATAGATATAGACGTACCTATATTAGCAAATCATGCGATCTGTTCCATTCCTATAACATCCAAGAATCCATATCAAATCGTTGTTGTTTATATATAACATAGGTGAGAATATCGCATCCGCAATTCAATTCATTTTAAAAGTTTTCCTTTAAGTTGAGATAAGTAACAAATATACCACTAGTTCCACTTTTCTATTTTCTATCGTTTAAAGTAACTTTAAAACTCTTTCCGCAAATGCAAATAACGTTATTTAATAACAAATCTAAAAAATTGACGTTCCGACATTTAAAAGCCATTGCTTGACAGTTGGCGTCGCTACTGACTGAGCTACACTGTATTAAATCTACAACGATAGTCCATTGTTTAGAAATGTTCAATTAGGTTGATACCAGTAACATTTCGGCTTTACAGCAGGATAAATAATTAATGCTACATATCTTAAGATTGGCTTGTAATTATCATCACTAATATTTTATAGAAAGTAAACCGAATACAAAAGTTATGAGCCAGCCGTTCCACGTGCAGTCTGCGCAGGCTTATCCGGGCCGAAACATTCCGTTTCAGGGGATAAAGGTATAGAGGAAAGATTCCTGAAGCTGAATAACCACAGGAGGCGCAAACTGTCTGTCCGGATTAGCCTGCGTGGCATGAGAAAACCGGTTATAGTGGTATCACATAAGAAATGACATAATCATCACTCAAAGTTTGACGTCCTTTGTGTGTGTAGGTGGAAGTAAACTGACATTACACCCGAGTTTATATCATGTTGATCGGCGGATGAAATGAAGATCGACATAGTGTTAAAAGCCGGTCAATTTGTCCCATGTATTGGAAGAATTTATTAATAATTCAAAACATCCAACAAACACGTGCATGTAAGATTAGTAGACAGATACATATGTATATCAATGTTTACATTAACTATTTTGTTTGTCATGATTCGTGAATTCCCCCTTTCAATGATCCATTTATGCTTTATAGTTGAAAATAAGTCTCTGAGGTTGATTTGAATTGGTTTTTACCATTTAGACATACGCATTTTCGTTCATCCTTGTTTTTGGTTTTGATTATGTAAAATTTGCGTACCTATTCATCGCAATCACCTTTCAATTTAAATAAATATTGAATATAGTTTAACATGATATGATGTTAAACAAGACTGTATGAACAAAGTTTATCTACATCTGCAAAAAGTAAATTAAATAATATATAGCTTTCAAAAAGGTTTCGAACTTGTAGTTAAAAAAAAAAAAGTCGATAAATTAAAACCGTCTGAATCGGTTGAAATTTCGGATACAAAATACTTTGTTTTGTGTCATCATTATTCAATAATAGATGTATAACTGAGCGTTGCTAAACGAAAACAAACCTTCATGCATTTGCGAGCATTAAAACAACAGATCAGCTTGCAAATCCATACAATTTAATCCGCATATTTATGTATTGGTAAAAAAAACGTTTGTTATACTTCGGACAAACAGTATACACCTGGCTCATGTGTGATGTATGTGCAGGTAGCTCTGAATCCACGTGTCGAAAAAATCCTAGACGGTAGACAACAGTTCAATCTAGTATATACACAATATCCCGATTCCAGTTAAACAGTGATGTCATGTAAATACTATTTCATATTATGGCTTACATGATTTGTAAAAGAATTTCTCGACGGGTGTTGCACTTGCAGGAGGCTGACCTGGAAATATGTTTCTTTCATTCTTCATGTACTACACTAATCTGCATTTATAATAGCAGATTTATAATATGTACAATCTATTTAAGATGCGTTTCAATTTCCGTACATACATGTACATGGTTTATGTATAAAGAGAAAATACATAGGGTGCAATACATTAAAAGCCAATTAAGCAAATTTTCAGTTTGGATTTTCAATTTTATGACCAGATAGAAAAACAACGTTCGTCGCATATTTAACCAGTGTAGATATATATCAATTATCGTATCCCAGTCTGATCTTAATTTCAAGCATTAGAAAATCAACAAGTTAACGTTTGAATTCAATTACATGATTGCATAAACATGCTTTTTAATACCTATATAAACGATACTGCTAATTCAGTGGGTATCTTGATTTTGACATGGATTGAGGTAATTGGGATATGGCTCTTATATCAAAATAGTTTGTATATCTTGGAATCGCTGTTTGTGTTGTTGTCTACTGATCTTGAAGCAACACTGATTCTAGATGTTGTGAAAATGCAGTTTAATAAAAGGATCTTGATCAGTTGTTGGGTTTATGCTGCATGCTGTGATTCATGTTGGATACTTGTACTATTAACAATACTTCTGTTAATACGGTGATAACATGTACTGTTTACTATGAATTATTTTTAGCAGTATTCAACTCATTATTCATGCTAGTCAACTGACTGTCTGTAAATATGTGGGGTGTTTTTTTCTTTTTAATATAATGTTATGCCGCCATGCAGCGGTGGTGTACACTATTTGTATGTTGTCAAAATAATGAAAGATCGGCCTCTGGTGGTTGTTATTTATCGTGCATCCAAATCAAGATGCTACATGGTATATAACATAGGATATTAAAGTAAAGTTATGATATAGTATTATATATATGGTAATATCATCTTCATGAATTTGCGACTAAGGAAATCCTGATAAGCTGATGTATTTGTTCAGCCTTGTCAGGATCGCCCTTGTCCATGAATTTTAACATTATTCCTGAGATTAAGTTAAAAAAAAAATTTAAAAGCAAGCTTAAGTATGAAACAAATATAAATGAAATGGGCATTGATTGAAAACATCAGACGGTCGGTTTGGTATTGCATGACACATCGACTTTTGTCGTTATTTTTGTTATCCCAGCTGTCATTAAATGCAAACTGTTTCATATCTGAATGTTTGATTTTACCAAAATACACCTGAACATGTTGTTATCTATTTATACCAACTGCCATGTCTTCCCCCACTGACGAACCAAGTGTTGTTTTGAGTATATAAAATTAAAACAGAATATTACATATCTGAATATAAATAAGAGAAAACGATAAAAAATATCATTATTTGTTAAATTCAATTTACTTATATAACAGGGCAAACTTCGATTATGATGCAACTTGTTGTTATTTGTTAAAAGACATTCAACAATTCAGTTATACAACACATACAGAGTTTTCTCTGTCGACTGAAACCGGAGCGTTCGTAGTACTATAAATACAACAAAAGAGGAATCGAGGTCGAGTGGTTACCGTTGGGGATTTAAAACCGGGTGTTCCGGGTTCGATCCCCAGTCGCGGAACTACGGTCATGGTGGAGTTCCCATGGGCAAGGCACATTTTCTAGCCTAATACTGGTTTATTTGCCCAGGGATCATGAATAAGTGAACTGTCGCCGTGATATAACTGAAATAATGTTGAAAGCGGCGTAAAACCCAAATAAAACAAACAAACAAACCAAACAACCAAAGAGTGGGTTTAACTATTGTCAATAGAGAATTGGTTGTTCACCGACAGGAACTCGGGCACTGATGAGATTGCTATAGTCAACAACCACACAGGTTTTAGTAAATCGGATACATTTGAAATACGACTTCGTTAAACGATTACTATCAGAAAAGTCAAATCTAAATAAATGCTATTCATTTCCTTCAAATAGAGTAAATCTTTTTTGCTTCTACAAAAATCAAATGAAAAGTATCCCTATAAATACCCGCGTATTACTGACAAATTAAGCGGAATGCTCGTCTATGTTTATATCTTAAATAATTGACGTTACCTCGGTGTGTCAGTTCGATCAACTGACCTAGGTACTTTTTCCATCAGACGCTTAGACATTTCTCGTCTATCTGTAATACAAAGTATAATCATGCACTGATAATTAGGTGTTGCATTTACTGAGACTTCAAATTTAATTAAATAGATTTGTTTTAAAGTCAATTAATTAAAGTTTATTGAATAAGTATAGCTATATTCATTTGTTGCCATCACAATTTGTTTGCCGTTATAACAATCCTAAAACGAATTTTGTAATGACTATTAAGCATCGGTGATGTAATGGTAAAGCATCTGACTCGGGTGCAAGGGGTCGCTGGTCCGATCCACGGTCGGGTCATACCAGACTTTTCACCTGAATGCAAAAAATGGCCCAGTAGTACTAGTAACTTACAAAGGACATGCCCTGCCATAACTGATAAAATTATATAGGTTGCACATCTTATGCTGTATACTCCTGACACATATAGTTTGTATATTGGCAAAATGTAAAGGAGAATAAAATATTTAATCAATCGAAACGTCTCATGTGAACGTCAACAAAATAACAATTTTCTTATTTCTTTTTCACTATACATTCCATACTACTATATATACACTAATTGTCTCGCTCTCTGCCCCCTCCCGCTCTCTCCCCCCTCCCGCTCTCTCCCTCTATATCTCTTTCTCTTACCCCATCTTTCTCTCTCTCTCTCTCTCTCTCTCTCTCTCTCTCTCTCTCTCTCTCTCTCTCTCTCTGTCTCTTTCTATCCCTCTGTCTATATATCTCTATATGTATATGTATGTATGCCTGCCTCTCTTTAGTTCTTGCTCTGTCTCTCGTCTATCCATGTGTGTCTCTGTCTGTCTCTCTCTCTTACCATCTTTCTCTCGCTCCCTCTCCATATCTCTCTATTTCTCTTTGTATATATTCAAAATCTAAAGGGGAATAACTCAATCAAAACGTTTCATGTGAACGTCCACAAACTAACAATTATCTGATTTCTTTTTCAGAATACATTCCATATATGCTACTCTGCGCTCATCCTCATCTCCCCCCCCTCTCTCTCTATCTTTGTTTCTCTCTCTCTCTCTCTCTCTCTCTCTCTCTCTCTCTCTCTCTCTCTCTCTCTCTCTCTCTCTTTATCTCTCTCTCTCTCTCGCTATCTCTCTCTCTCTCTATATATATATATATATCTTTTTCCCTCTCTCTCTCTTTCTCTCTACGTCTATCTCTATCTCTCTCTATGTATGTATGTCTGCCTTTCTTGAGTTCTTTCGTCTATTTATGTCTTTCTATCTCTATCTCCCTCTCGCTCTCTCTCTCTCTCTCTCTCTCTCTCTCTCTCTATCTCCCTCTCTCTCTGTTTATGTATCTTTCTCTGTCTCTCTGTCTGTCTGTCTGTCTGCAAAATCTAAAGGAGAATAACAAAGTATTTAGTCAATCGAAACGTCTCATGTGAATATGAATATGTGTCCCTCTCTCTGTCAGTCTGCATGTCTCTCCCTTTCCTTATCTCTCTATCTCTAATCCCCTCCAATATGTCCCTATGCGCGCGTTATCTCTCTTTTACACACACACACACACACACACACACACACACACACACACACACACACACACACACACACACACACTCTCTCTCTCTCTCTCTCTCTCTCTCTCTCTCTCTCTCTCTCTGTTTGCATGTTCATTTATTTCTCTTACTATCTCTATCCGTTCTCTCTCTGATTCTCTCAATACCTCCACTATTTCACTGTCGATGTCTGTCTGGCTGCCTGTATTTTTGTCTCTGTCTTTCTGATCTCTGTCTTTCTTATCTCTCTCTCTCTCTCTCTCTCTGTCTTTCTCTCATTGTCTATCTCTCTCTCTCTCTCTCTCTCTCTCTCTCTATATATATATATATATATATATCACTCTCTCTTTCTCTCCCTGTATGTCTGTCTCTGTATGTGTCTGTCCATCTCTGATTATCTCAATACCTCCACTGTTTCACCCTCGATGTCTGTCTGCCTGCCTGTATTTCTGTCTCTGTCTTTCTGATCTCTCTTTTTCTTATCTCTCTCTTTCTCTATATATATATATCTCTCTCCCCCTCTCTCTCTCTATCTCTTTCTTCCTGTCTCTCTCTCACTTTCCCTCTGTATCTGTGTCTGTCTGTCTGCCTCTCTGTGTCTGTATGACTGTCTCTTGGGCGGTTTGTTTGTCTGTCTTTCCGTCTTTTTCATAGTTATCTTTCTCTCTTTATCTATGTCTATCTGTCTGCCTGTCCGTCTATTTCTCTTACCATCTCTCTCCCTCCTCTCTCTCTGATTCTCTCAATACCTCCACTGTTTCATTGTCGATGTCTGTCTGTCTGCTTGTATTTTTTTTCTTTCTGTTTTCTCTCTCTCTTTCTCTCTCTCTCTATATATATATATATATATATATATATATCTCCCCCCCCCCTCTCTCTCCTTGTATGTCTGTCTCTGATTCTCTCAATACATCCACTGTTTTACTCTCGATGTCTGTCTGCCTGCCTGTATTTCTGTATCTGTCTTTCTGATCTCTGTCTTTCTTATCTCTCTCTTTCTCTCTATATATATATATCTCCATCTCTCTCTATCCCTTTCTCTCGCCCTCTCACTCTCTCTTTTTCTCTTTTTCTCCCATTTCTAAAATTGCATTACGACTAACTGGCTTGTGTCAGGAAAATTTGTACTAGTAGCTTACGCAGGAATCGCCGTAAAATAACTTTACTTGTTTACTCTGCTTTTAACAGATGTATAGTTATACCGAGGTGACAAACGTTGTTGTGAACACTTTCATATTTTGTCTGTGTTTTACTGTGCTATCAGCACTTATATATTTATGTCTCGGAGCATGAAAGCTTGCTCTGTTCTCAACATAATATTTAATATATCGATAACAAATGTGTTATCATCCAAGGAGGACATCGATTTAAAAGGAAAATGTCAAAGGAAGAAAAGAAATCCTAGCAAAGACTTGTTAAATGTATTTACAATTCAGTTTGAATAACCTAACACTTCATGGATAAATATCAAACAATTCTTCATACCTTCTTCGTTGTCTGTCCTTTGTGCTATAGCTTTCATGTCTGTATACTTAATCTTCTTCCTATATCTGTCTATAAATAAAAATAAAGTGTATTGATATACTGCAACAACCAATTAAAATCGATAACAAACTTGTTACTTTTCAGTAGTTCAAGTCACGTTTCACAAGTACAGGAATTGTCACAAATACTGATTTTCTAATAGTTACTCTTATTTTCGAAATTCGACTGACTCTGAATCGACACATGAATATCTTTTCTAGAACCAGGACTCTGATTAAAAAGACATATAGGTCATCTCATACGGAAACTCACGTTTCTAACTCAGCGACAAGCAATGAACCAACATAACGCTGCGCAGTCCATGATCTGATCTCAGCCGGATCCCGGTAGCTGAGTCGATATCGACGTGTGTTGTCAATCCCACCCCCTAGTCGGTGAGAGTTAGAAGCCAACATTTTACTCGGCGTTTGACAAATGTCAATATTACAAGCGTCACATTATCGTCTTCCTGCAATATGCTAACAGTCTATGTTGAAAAGCAACAAGTTTCTTCAAATAACTATTAGAGTACTGGTATGAGAAAGCCATGAAAAAGATGGGAAGGTGAGTTGGCTGCCATTTTATGACTGAAACGTTGTTGAAACGGCATTTAACTACAATCAATCAGGGTCTGATATATCCGTTATCTATTAGATAATTGATTGGATCTTAACGCCGTTTTCAACATTTGTTCAATCATATAAAGGCGACAAGTTAACCTATTCATGTGTTTCTATGCTTTCTCACATCAGTACTCCACACAAAAAAAATACCAAGCAACTGGCTGCTTTTCCACATAAATTGTTTGCCCATTGATGGAAGCGAATGACGCTGTTCACAGTGACTTTTGTCTAACGACGGAGAGAATGTTGGCCGAGCCGGGGTTCCAACTCACAACCCCTGGATTGACAGCCCGAGTCGCTACCGACATAATTACCGGAGCTCGGCTGTTATCTAGTAGTACAGGGACCTTGGAAGCCTCTGCAGAACGTCTTTGACAAAATACCTAGTATACAAATATGAATTAAGATCGACATCCATAGCCATTAGGTCGTTTTGCGTGTGAAATGACGCATAGAATACGTACCTTGATATGGACTAGCCTTCTCCATGTTTCCTGTGATTATCAAGTTGTCTAAGCCATACAATTGTTGGAATGCTTGTGATAATTTCTCCAGCTTTTTATTAAATCTACCGGAATGGCAAGCTTCCCACAGTTGTTCGGCCTGACTGAAAGTTGTTGGTTGAACACGAAGCAACACCCTAGTCCCTTCGCTTGTTCTGCGTTCAATAGGCTTTACAGTATGGCTTTGAAATAGTGAGGGGGAACCCATGACATCGTCAGCAAGAGAGGCATCAGTTATTTCATTAAATACTTTTTTCTGTTTGGCATTGACGTCAGCATTGTCTAGTCGTAGAGTCTGTTCAATTGCCATAACTATTTTTGATGGAACGGAAGTATAACAAACACTTTATAAACAAACTCTGGACACAGACCATTCAGCATCAGGAAATGTAATTAACTATGAAAAGGAATGTGAATTTATCTAAACACTCTAATTAAGATCTATATTCTCACATGTGTTTACCGCAACAATGTCGGGTAAATGTATACCTTAACAAAAGACAAAACATTGAAGTTAAGATAACTGCTTTAGCATGTACATATAATTAAAAATAAATGTTCAAAGAGACGCATATCATACATATATTTTACAAACAATGGCAGTTTCATCCATGCGTTGAATTGTTTAGATAGTGTTTCGGTAGAATTACTATTTTTGTTCCTAAATTAGACTTGTTTTTACACTAACATGATGTAACGGATCGATTCTTTCAGAGCCCTAGATAAGGCATCTTTACATCTTTTAATTTCCTTATGTGATACTCAAACCCTATGGTGTGTGCGTACTCAAAGGAAGCGTCTCAGTGAGACGATTCTTTTGAGTAAAATCAACACACGGCTTGGTTGAGTAATGATATATAATGTGGCGAAAAGACTAGTTTACTCCCCTTTAGCTTGTCATCTGCTTATAACTTTATTTCGACATTGAGTTCTACTTACCTGTATCTTCGAAAACTCGATAAAACTCACAATGAGTTATTCCCACCTCCAGTTCCAAGGCTGGACATTCTGTTAGTTCCCGGATGTATTTTTCTACCGTATTAAACACCCTGGTCATCTTTCCCGTCATGCAGTCTATCCACATGTCCCTCATGTTTGCAAACGTCGGACATTTAATCACAAGGATTACACATGCTTGATAAAGGTCGTTGAGTTCCCGACCACCTGTTAACAGTTCCGACATCGCTTCTTTCACAGCCTGAAGAATTTTTACTTTATCTTCTTCAGGCCTGTCCTTTTCTATCTTAGAATTCAGTAGTTTAACTAGATGGTCGGATATCACCATTTCTTTGTCTTTGCTGCAGTTTGTAACTTTAAGCTCGACGTTTGTATCTAGAATTAAATAATTTAAGGGAATTATATTGTACAATTACTAACGTTCTGTAAGCTTATTATGTTGTGAGGTATGTATAAATACGATGTGCTATCAAAACATACCAGGTCAGTTGGACACCTGGCACATACGCTAACAATAGTAAAATAACAATGCAAATTACAGATACTGATTAGAAAATGAATTTGGTTAATTGATTCGCAATCAAAAAGTTATCTGAACGCATTTCATCTTCTAGATGCCAAAATGACCCTTAATATTCACTTCTCATAGGGACTTAATGAAGTCGAAAAATATCATTATTATGACCTAAACAATGAACTGTTAACATCTACTACATGTTGTTGAAAAACAAAGAAAATTAAGAACATATCATAATAACTTACACCATCTTAACTTTCAAAGTATGAACATATGCTGCACACTTTCCACTTTAAAAATATTGTATTGCATTCAATGAAACATTCACTGTTGTCAATAGGTGATTATTAATGAGAACTTTAGCCACGTTTTAAATTGATATGGATAATTAAACGATTCTTAACAAAAGGAGGGTAGAATCACAATAAGTATTCAGTAACTTACCTGTAACAATTAACAATTTCTTTTCCCTTGTCATTGAAACGAAAAATGCTAAAGACAGTACTTCTTAGTAATATAATTCTGAATGTTTATGTCTTATGAATGGCGATGCTAAGGTAGCACTTGAATAATCTTTGAGAATATGGTATAAACGGGTTTACAAACTGTAATTGAATCAACTAAGAAAGTTTTCATGTACCAAGTGTACACACGTTTACCTGGAAGGACAACTCCTTTCACTCCATTTGTCTTCAGCAAATTCATCATATCATCAAGTTTGTCTAACATCATTTTGTGATCTAAAAGATAAATAAGAAACAATGTTTATTATCATCTTTACTAAATGCCTAGGCTAGGTTAGTGAAACTAAACAATCCCTATTAAGTTAGTCCAAGTGTCCCATACACATCACAATATTTTTTTCTTTGAGTTTTATTAAGTTAAATACTGATATAAAATAAAAATATAGTAAATTTATATTACAATCCTATAACTTTAATGTCGAACTATATAAAACATATACACTTAGTCTAACGATTGTATGCCACAATGCATCTGCATACAGTGGAGACTCAGACAAAAAGAACTAGTAAGCCCATTAATTTTAGTCAATTAGTCCGTTCGTGTTACGCCAATTTACCTCTATATGCTTCCGTTACGAAGTCAAATGATATGGAATCGCATGACGGATCTTAAATAGAAATATTGCGGCTTACCTTCTGACAATCCATCCACTTTGCAGAGAAGTTCAGAAACCGGGTCAGTTTCATACCAATGCCGAATTTTCTGTAAGTCTTCATCATTTCTGATTATTTGTCCCTTTTTGAAGTGGTTCAACAACGTATCCATCTCGAGTGTAAAATCAGATTTGTTGATGAAAGCACAACACCTTTGAACAACGATTTCTATAATGTCCACGTGTCGTTCATATCGTTTAATTTCGATATTTGTATTTCCTATGTGGTAGAGTTCATTTCGAATATTTTTCAGTTGTTTAATATCTTGTATGACATGCTGATTTTTTGAGCAAGTCATTATAACATGACATAACATATGGAGGTCCCAGTCTTCCATATTTGCCTCTTTCTGAAATCCGGGAGAGAGCTGCTTCCATATCCTTTCATTTATGTTACGTGCTAGAAGCTTTGGCATATTTGCATTCAATAAATCGTCTAGAGACCAATGTTTATCTACCGGTGTATGGTCCTTCGGTTTAGATAATTCAACAAGTTTGTTGACGAGTTTTCTCGCCAGTTTCGTGCATCCATTGGCAAGAAAGTAGACCAGCCGTATGTGGCTTTCTCCAGCTTCATCGGCCATGATGGTTTTGGCGTCTTTGACCTTTTTGATATGACGTCGGTTGTCACGTGAACTTATACTCCGTATGTAAAGTCTACTATCAGTCTACCATGATAACTCTTATGTCAATTTCACACTTACATCACGCCTTGTGATTTCATACGGAAAGGTGTGTGTCTTGTATTGATCTGCAATCGTATAATAGAAGTAATTAAAAACGTAAAGAGAGAAAGAACAAGAGGGAGAGAGATAAAAATGATGGAGAGAGATGGAGAGAGATGTAAATTGGCGAAAAAGATATGGAGAGTGAGATAAAGAGAGATGGTGTAAAGGTTCACCATGGTTACAGGTATTACCCCTTGTTTATCAGCGATATATACAGAGAGAAAACGAGAGGGAGATAAGAGAGTATGTGAGAGAAAACGAGCGAGAGATAATGGGAATGGGAGACAGAGACATATAGAGAGAGTGAGATTGCCCGAGTGTGTGTGTGTGTGTGTGGGGGGGGGGGACAGAGACATGGAGAGAATAAGATATACGAGATACAGATAAAAGGACAGACAGAAAAACAGAAACAGATTATTAGAGAGAGAAAGACAGACGGACATACACAAACAAAGAGGAGGCAAACAAAACAAGAGACATGCAGACAGACATACACAAACAGATAGACAGAGAGATAGACAGAAATAATAAAACAAAGATACAGATACAGGGCGAGAGAGAGAGAGAGACAGAGAGAGAGAGAGAGACAGAGAGAGAGAGAGAGAGAGGGAGAGAGAGAGAGAGAGAGAGAGACATGAGGGAGAGAGAGAAAAAGAAAGAGAGAGGGAGAAAGAGAGAGTGAGAGAGAGAGAAGAGAGAGAGAGTGAGAGAGATAGAGAGAGAGAGAGAGAGAGAGAGAGAGAGAGAGAGAGAGAGAGAGAGAGAGAGAGAGAGAGAGAGAGAGAGAGAGAGAGAGAGGGATGGGGTCATCGTTACAGGTATGACCATTGTCTATCAGCGATATATACAGGTATTCTGTGTTGCCCCTTACCGCTCTTTTCCGATTACGAACTGGTATCGATTAAAGTGGGGTATACAATAAACACTTCAATTTTATCCTTAGGCGAATTGCTGATATTGCATCTCATAGTGTCACATTTACACTTCTTAAGGAACAAAACCGTTTCCTATATTTTAATTGTAGTTTGTTTACATTTAAATAAGTCCGGGTGGGCAATGCAAGTACTGATGAGTCTGTATGTATACTAGAAAAGGCAAAACTACCAAAATAAGTAGACTGTGGTTCTGAGATAGAAAAACAAATTTGATAACCAATAAAGCTAACTAACAGACTTAATTGTGTATACATTACTTTTATACTCAAACTAAAACCTTTGAAGGCTTCCGATAATAAACAAAATGTAATTGTGAATAACACTTTTAATTAGAAGGTTGATTTTGGTTTTAACACTTTCTCTTTTTTGTTTATAGTTTTACACCGCTTATTTCAGTTATATCACGGCGACAGTTCACTTATTCATGATCCCTTGGTAAACAAACTAGTACTAGGCTAGAACATGTGCCTTGCCTAATGGCACTCCACCATTACCGTAGTGCCGCGACCGGGGATCGAACCCGGGACACCCGGTTTCGAAATCCCGAAGCTAACCACTCGAACCGAACACTGTGGAGTCCTCATACCACAATGATGCAGCAGACGACTTTGAACATATTTTATCAAAAAATAGAAAATCTCTATAATTGAATGGATAACCTATGACTAAAAGTGGAAACTCTAATGCAATAATAAAAAATGACACTGCACACTGCGATGCAAACCCTTTAGTGTAATATAATAGGTTTCACCGGATATGATAGAATATTAATCTTGCACTCGGGAATGTGTATGATAATTTTATGTTATGTATCTTACAACTGAAAGAGTAGTTTGTTAGACAATGCCCGTACGTCGCTCAATAAAGTGTTAGCATAATACATACATAATTATCAGATGAATTTCCAAGAGGAAATAACTATAGAATTCCTGACCGGATACCAATGTTTACAAAGTTACGATAAAGTAAACACAAACACATATCAACATAAAAGTACGGAGGTGAAGCCATACACGACTATTTTATAACTAGTGTCTATGACTTAACATCCGATAAATTGTTTTACAAATACTGTCCATCTAAGAAAACCCAATGCTTTGGTTGATTTGTACTGTTTAGACCCAGTCATTTGGTTTAATTATACTGTTTATAAAAGAAGATCCAGTCATTTGGTTTAATTATACTGTTTATAAAAGAAGATCCATTCACTTGGTTTATTTATTCTGTCTATGTAAGTAGACCGATTCATTTTGTTTATCTATACTGTTTATGTAATAAGACCCATTCATTTGGTTGATTTATACTGTTTATTTAGCAAGACTCAATCATTTGGTTCAGTTATACTAGGCACAATCTTTGGGTTTACATGTATAGTAGGGTCTACGAATATCGTGTTAGATCAAATAACAATGTAAACACAAAACCGGTGTTTTCTTTGTTGCGCGCGCACAACCGGATGTCGTATGAATCCATCAGGAAATCCCGTTATAATGTCTTTCAAGTGCTACCAATTTTTTTTTACCAACAAAAACGTTACTTTCACATTTGAACATGTTGTCTGTCTATTAACTGCTTATGACATCATGGGATTTATAAGTCACTGTTTATGTAAAAAGACCCTTTCATTTGGTTTATTTATACTGTTTATTTAAGAAGACACATTCATTTGGTTGATTTATACTGTTTATGTAAGAAGGCTCAATCATTTGGTTTATTCATACTGTTTATGTAGGAAGACCCATTAATTTGGTTTATTTATACTGTTTATGTAAGAAGACCCATTCATTTGGTTGATTTATACTGTTTATAAAAGAAGACACATTCATTTGGTTTATTTATACTGTTTTTGTAAGAAGACCCATTCGTTTGGTTTATTTATACTGTTTATGTAAAAAGACCCATTCATTAGGTTTATTTATACTGTTTATGTAAGAAGACTCAGTAATTTGGTTTATTGATACTGTTTATGTAAGGAGACACATTCATTTGGTTTATTTATACTGTTTATGTAAGAAGACTCATTCATTTGGTTTATTTATACTGTTTATGTAAGAAGGCCCATTCATTTGGTTTATTTATACTGTTTATGTTAGAAGACTCATTCATTTGGTTTATTTATACTGTTTAGATCCAATCCTTTAGTTTGATTATACTGTTTATGTAATAAGACCTATTCAGTTGATTTATTTATACTGTTTATGTAGGAAGGCTCATTCATTTGGTTTAGTTATACTGTTTATGTAAGAAGACCCATTCATTTGGTTTATTTATACTGTATATGTAAGAAGACCCATTCATTTGGTTGATTTATACTGTTTATTTAGCAAGACTCAAACATTTGGTTCAGTTATAATATTTCTGTAAGAAGGCACAATCTTTGGGTTTAACTTTACTATTTCTGTAAGAAGGCACAATCTTTGGGTTTACATGTATAGTAGGTTCTACGAATATCATGTTATCACGAATACCAAGGTTAACACAAAGCCGGTGTTTTCTTTGTTGCCCGCGCACAACCGGATTTCGTATGATTCCATCAGAAAATCCCGTTATACTGACTTTCAAAGGCTAAACCTTTTTTTTACCAACAAAAACGTCACTTTTTTAGTAGAAAACCTGTTAATGATTTTTTTCTTTCACATTTGAACTTGTTGTCTATTAACTGCTTATGACATCATGGGAATTTTAAGTCACATGATTACATTCCGTGAAGTATTCTCGACTATAGAAAACGTGGAAGAAATTAAGGACCAAAATTCTAAAAAATGTTTTTTGTTTTTTTGGCCTGTATGTTTGTGGTTGTTATACACTTTAACATATGCTATTTTTTAAACATATATTGTTTAACGAAAATTAAGGATGTTATTATTAGGGCTAAAAAACCCCACAGAAATGGGTAATTTTGGGAAAATATGATTAAATTGTGCCAATAAGAAAATTTAACAAATTGATTCTAAAAATATCTTGTAAATAAGTTCATAGTTTGGAACAGTTAATAAATTAACATTTCAATTAAATATAATTGTTCTAGTGAAAAATGTTTATAGGATAATCATTTTCACATAAAATCTCACAATCTTGTAAATAGTTGATACAACAGGACCACCATACTAATGCTTTTTGTAATTGCACCGTCGAGTGATTGCCTCACTTGAATGTCAATTTCAAGATGGCTGGGGATGGACCCGATTTTTGGAACTTTGCACAGAAGTGAATGAATCTGTTTTGTAAGTTAATTGACAAGGACATATAAAAAACAAGTGACACTGGATATAATTTACAGTTAAGTTTGCTTTTTTTTTAAAAAAAACACGTAATTACACCGATAAGAGGGAGTCCCATCCTACTATTTATGTAAGAAGACACACTCTTTGGGTGTACATGTACTATTTATGTAAGAAGACACAATGCTTCGGTTTAGATGTTCTTTATATGTACAAAGGCACAATCCTTTGGTGTACTTAAACTGCTTATGTAAATAGACCCAATCCTTTTGAATATTTAAACTCTTTATTCGCAACACTTAGTTTTGCTTAAACTGTTTATTAAAGAAGATCCAAGCATTTGTTTAGCTTATACTGTTTATGTAAAAAAAAAAATTGGCTTTCCTATACTGTTTATGTAAGAATGTACAATAATTTCATGCACTTAAACAGTTTATGTTAATAGACCAAATCCTTTGGTTTACTTATACAGTTTATGTAAGAAGACACCATTATTTGGTTTAATTACACTATTTATGTAAAAAGACCCAATCTTTTGGTTTAATTTTACCGTTCATGTAAAAGACCCAAATACTTTGGTTTGCTTATATTGTTTATGTAAGAAGATCCGATACTTTGATTTATTTATATTGTTTATGCAAGAAGACCAGCTCTTTTGGATTAATTAGACTGTTTTGAAGAAATCCCTCTGTCTGCGCTACATTGAAAAACCAGCTCTTTGATTAACCTGTTGATCCGCAATCTCCATTAAAAGCAGCGAGGGCCACAGCGGCTTCTGTACATTTTGCGCCATCATTGACCTAGTGGAAATCCACAAACTAAAAGTTATCGAACTGACGTTTAGGCAGCTTGTCGTCGAAATACATCATGTCACCCCTTTGGCCATCCCCCAACCCCTATTACGAAAAACGATATCGGGTGGCAGGTTGAAGGATATATGGCTTAAGACATTTACTATGTATAACCAAAAACCAGGATGCACTGATTCTGGTCTTACTTTCATATTTGACAAAGACTAGGTTATAGACATAAACTGTTTAACTGTACAATGTAAAACAAATATAATTGAAGGCAAATAATTTGAAATTGAATGTAATTTTGTTTGATTGATACATTCACTGCAATATAGAGATCAAAATCTTAAGGTCAATACAACTGGACTGTCGAGGATATGATATTTTAGCTGTTTTCTGGAATGGGGTCAACATTTAAAAGTACGGCTTCGGCTTCAAATGACAGATGACAGATACAGACAAAAACAATACACGCGATGTGACGAAAGCATCGTTGAACGGTTCTCAACAGATAATTTAATTTTCTTTTAGAAATGAAGTTATATTTTTAAGCAAATTATTGATATAATAATTGTCTTACCATAACATGAAGCTACGCTGATACAGAAACATAATTATTTATCTTTTTCAGTTTTACGGAACTACATTTGTGACGAGTCAAACTATCCTTTCCTACTGTTTCTGTTGTTTTCCTTTTGGTATTTATACTTGCGTTACAATGACGTCACATTTGGATGTGTTTACATCCGGTTATGCAAATAGAAAACGAATGTAATTACACGCTAATTATGACATATCAGTTTCCTTGATTTCATTCCTTTATCGAGTATGTATTGTCTTATTTAATTATTCCCTCTAGAAGTATTTTTTGTTTTGTAATTTACTTTGAATCCAATAAAAGCTAAGGAATACCGTGTATACGCCTGGAACCGGAAACCAAACAATGAAATGACGTCATGTCAGCGTTTTGACGTTATATTCCGTTTGTCACTTTGGCGCCAAAACCGGCAAATGTCATGTACATTTTTTTTTCAAATACGCCTCATTAATCTTATTATGTGATAATTAGAAGATCTCATTCGTGTTTATTTATCAAACTCCCGGCATATCATCTTAGTCAACTTGTTTATCAAAAGTTATAATAAATAAACACTAAAGAAATAACGTTTCCACATGCAAGAATTTTGCTGTTTGATTTGATGTTTTTTTCCATATACAGTTATTGTAGGTACTTAGGTCATGGAATTGTGCATACCCGATTATAATTTTTTGCACAAAACATGGTTCGTTAGATTTAATTTTCAATTTAAATATTGTTTTGCTATTCAAGCAAAACTCGTGTCCGACCCATTCCACTGGCATTACTTAATTACTTTTATACTTTGATTAACTTTCAGAAAATTTCATCAGACGGTTTTAACGAACATTTCAAGAAAAGCTTCAAATACGTAATAACATTTCATTTATAATCCACATTCAAAAACGAACTTTCACTGGTAGCAGCCATATGGAACAGATTCAAACATTCGTCTTCGTGTGTACATATATTCAATACAATGTAATTATAAAGGTCAAAATCATTAAACAGAGGTACAGTGTACATGTAGTCATCTTCAAGGCTTCAACCCTATGGATTGTTTATGTAAGAACAAGTTGAATCATTGTTTGTAACTGTTACTCCGCTTGACTCGGATATACCAAAGAAAATTAAGTTATCCTTCATGGATCTGCATTTTAAATAAATAACGTCCTCTTTTAGAGACTCCCTTTCCTTTGATAGTTTAGACGTTCCGTCTCCAAGTTCGAGATGTTAGTTTCTAGCATTTTAATGCTATCTGATACCGGATACACTGTCATAATGATTGCTAATAAAGGCATAACCTCTTTCAAAGTCGCCCATTTTCATGTCCGTGGAGTCAAGTTTAGTAGACATAGTGTTAATTTCATCGAGCTGGCCGAGTCATATATGTTTATCAAGGACGTCGATCGATATAATTTTTTCTGAAGAGCATCATTGTTATAGTTCCCTTGCGTGCATGAAAGTACTGGTTGATAATAAATGGGTGATATTAGTTTGGGCTCATATACGTCTGTGGGTACTTCTATGTTACAGGTGAAGAATATGATTGGTTACCCGAGTTCGCATGAGTTTCAGCTAGATGTGAGAGGTTTCTAAACTAGGGCACGCCATTTGTTATTGCCGCTTCTCTTTGTTTGCTATATCTGCTGGAGATATTGTATCCGCATTCCTTTTTCTCGACATTTATATTCTCTTATCAAATGTGTACATAAGCAATATCTATTTAGCTCTCGACAAAACGTTTGGATAATGACAAATTGGCCTGTTTTTATTTAATGTTTTCACCTGTGTTATAACTTGATGGCAATATTACGTGCATGCACTAACACTCTTTCCCACTAAGAGCAGACTTGCATAAGACAAGTTAGAAAATACCCATGCAAACTATAGACAACCACTATGAACACGGATTTTTTAAATTTTTATTGAAAAACAGAATTGGTAAAAGGAATATCTCCTTTTGGCACAATGTTTTCATATGTTTTCTGTTACATATGTGTATACATGATGTTGTCAATAGGAAACAGATTAAGAATGTCGACTCGAAGTCTTCTATGTAATATATGATCTAGTAAACAACTTTAATATACATGTATCTATATTGTAATAACAACCTATAGAAAATCTTGATTTAACACATTACCCAATACAGGCACCCACAGAATAATTCATTTGGAAACAAATAAGAAGGAGGGTGATCTGCTCATCAAAACTGTATAAATGAATGGTGTCGTCGCGGCTCGGGCGTGCGAGCGAGCGTAAATTTGAATATGTCAATTTCATGTCCTCCGCATTACTCTTTTTAGACTTGACTGATTCCAAGCACATATGAAGGTACATGTAGCTTTGATAGAAAAGGAAGCCCGGAATGATAGTACGTGTTTGGGTCAAGGTCAAGATTAAGGTCAGGGTCAATGAAACTACAAAAGGGTTGCCTGTGTTATAGTCACTGTTTAAAACATGGTCATGGGATGTGCCGTGTTTTTTGTTTGATAAATCTGTTTTACGAATGGATATACATGCATTTCACTGTTAATTTTCCTAAATTTCTTCAATCGCCATTGCTAAATTATAATTGATAGGTAATACTAAGTTTCAGTAGCGATACATAGCTTTGTATTGTACTACGAAGAGCGTGGACAAAAATGTTATATCGCAAGACCGAAGGACCATGCTTCCAGTAGATCATACAAAGTCAGGTATCGTTCCTGCATCATAATTGTCCTTTATATATATTGATATATATAAATGCTACATTTTTACTTAAAATGGTAAGTAGAAAATGAAAGAATACTGCATACTATGACCATAAACACCGGTTTTAATATTTATTGACTAGATGATGATAATATTCAATTTATGTTTTTGCATGACCACTATATTTTTGAATTCGTATTGCTGTCGTCTGTTAAGATGTACAGAACACAATACTGCATTTACACAAACAATGTTATACCATCAATGTTATTCTTCTATATCCATAACTTCGATTTAAACAATGATTTATTAGACGAAAAAAATTGTTCAACCTGTATATTTTGCATGACAGTAAATTAATACATATCGAAGAGGGCGGCCTCCTTTTAGCGAGTTTTCACTTTTTTCAGAGAAAGTATATCTTTAAAGAAAAAATACAGAAAACTTGTACAAATTGCTATGTTTTCAATAACGAGTACAATTTTCACATAGCATAACATTCATGATTGGCGTGTGAATCACGCCCCACTTCCGCATTTTGAATGACAACTATCCTCTATAATATGTTAAAGCAAAGGTCTTGTAAAAGCATGAACACAATGTTAAGTAGTGACGGTCCCAACAAATAAACAAATTCATAGTATAGAAGGTTCCTACAAGGATTTCTTTCCTCAAAAGTTCCATGTGTACACATCTGTTTTCTTTGTTATTTCTTGAGCCAGCATTTATGAAAGTTTTTCAAAAGGTTCACCGTACAGAGAGTAAATAACTTAAAACGCCTGGATTATAATGGTAAATCAATTTCGGGCGACTCAACAACATAATGGTTATATGCATAATGTGTAAAGATCTTTTGTTTGACGTGGTGTTTAACCATGCATTGTACTACACAGATTTGATTTTACTTTGAGCAACAGCTCATTACTGGTATATAAAAGTAAGTATAAGTATTTATTTTAATGGCAGATTCTGAGAAAAAGCGTGATTTTCATAACTGGTATATGAAAGAAAGCATAAGCATTTATTTGATACAGTGTATACCAACTTATACCTTTTCAGGTTCACATATGTTGAGATTAAAGTTACGGAACAAGTCAATCGTACCATTTTTTTACAGTGTAAGCAAGGAGTATAATTGCTATAAGGGAACATTCAAATACGTGTTTAGTAATGTTTTTTAACATGCGCGATTACTTTTATTTGCATTAGATGCTTTTGGGTTATATGCCATTATAGCAAGGCAACAGAACACTTTCAGTTGGAAATCAGACAAATATAGAAACTGTTTATATCTTATTTAAAATAAAAGTATTATGATCCTTTTAACTGTATTAACTAGATATACTCATAGATCCTCTTGTTCTGTTTTGAAATTAAATGAGCTAGTATCTTTAGTTTGATTTTTTTCTGATGTATTGTGACTGATAATAAAACTGTTTGTAGCATTTTTTTCACACCGATTGTGATGATTTTTTATTAATTTGTTGTTGTTATTTCTTGTTGTCTATATTAGTTCTTTACTTGGTTAGTGTGTGTATGTGAATATTTTTAATTTTGGTTTGTTGACTTTTGATTTAGTTGGGGGGAGATATTACTGTCTTTGCAATGAAGAACAGTGTCATGTTTGCCGCGCATACCAAGACATCTTAAAATTGCCAGGACTCATTCAAATGTGATTTACATTGTATGACTCATTCAATTTTGCCAGGACTCATTACAATTTGAATATATTCTTTTTTTTTTCCATTTTATGCGTCATTATTTTGTTAAAATCATATGAAAGGACCAATTGATAAATTGTTCAAAATAAAACACCGCTTTAGCAGAAGGTAAATAGTAAGAATCATTTTGTGGCGTTAGAATATTGAGACGGATAAAAGCTTAATAATCTCTGTAATATTTCTATTGACCAGCATTCTTAAAATAAAACACCGGTAGTAGAAGAAAAATAGTAGGAATTATATTGTGGGGTTAGAGTATAGAGACAGATAAAAGCTTACTAATCTTTGTAAGATTTCTATTGACCAGCATTCTGTTTTACATTGATAATAACAAATACAAAAAAATCACACATTTATGCCACCCTTAGCCGAGCCACTTTGTGAAGAATCTGCGTTTTTGATTTAGCCAAACTCGGTGATTATTTTACTGGAAACCATATTGCTCAATCTGGTTTTTGCGTATTAAGTCATGCGATTGCGTAAGTCTCGGTTTCTGTACTAGGAGTGCAATTTTAAATTTTGACTGTTCACATCCGATTACAATGCAATACGCTATGTATTGTTTCGTTAAAGTATTGAGATAAGAGAGAGATTGAGGCTCTAAAAGGGCAAACCGACCTGGGACGAATCAAGGGCGAATCAACCTGATATCAAATAAAAACGTTGCGATATTTCTTGAAAATGGACATTTTCTGAAAGAAAGGCTACAGATAACAAGTGCAGACGCAAACATAAACAATAACAACCATCGGCTGCTTCAACACATATCAGTATTTTTGGTAAACTTTCGTATAAAGATTTTGATATATGTTCGAGTAAGTGATCTCAGATCTCACAAACAGATTCTATTCAATCTTCTTTTGATTTGATGGCTCGAAGATACTCTCTCCTTTAGTTTCATTTTAAAAACAATTCCATTGTTTTTATAATATTAATGTCATGGGGCTGTTGAGGCCAATTTAATTTATTGTTTCTGGTTTTTCATCGAAGTGTTTCTCTAGAGGTGTCTACAGTAGCAGTGTCCTCTTGTAAATTAAATTGTCTATTTGGTGGAAGTTAAGATAAAACAGAACACAATTTGTCATCAAGAGCTTCAATGATATTACCACCCATGACAAATAATGGTCCTTCTGATTTATATGTTAAGCAGCCACAAAACATGACACTAAGGCAGGGGATAGAATTGTCAATACAGCCTTAGAAATCTTGGTTTCCACTTTTCATTTTTCCCGCAAACATAAACTTGTATTTTTTTCTACAAATTACCAGCCCAGACCGGTGTTTTATTAGAGAATATAATTCTTCTGATAAGCTGTTAACAAATAATAAAAACCAGATATATTTCCCTTGTCATTCAAAAAACGTTAACCCAGCGAAATGAATCCATACACGATAATTTACGTATAGCCTTATTTTGGTCGATTTAGACCACCCTATATTTCAAGGTTACCGCCGGGACGCAAGGATGTTCTCCTCGCATCGGAGAAGTACAAGACCTTGGTATGACCCCCACAGATAATTTCCATAAAGGCTTTCTTTTATCGGTAGACTAGATAACGAATCCATTTGTTAGATGGGCATACAGTATGGACTTTAACAAATTAAAAAAGTGTTCACATTCACGAGGATTTACTTTATCTCTTAGATGAGTCATCCAGAAGTCTGCTGAAGTACTTTTTCTCAAACAATCAAACTTGTGTGAAAAGTACAATGGGACAATTTGGAAAATAAAGACAACCTGAAAATAAGACTTTTTTAAAACTGATGTCTTTATAGCAATGTTATACTGTACATAAATTTAAAAAAGCCGGAAGTAGCTTACTTTGATTTATTTCCGTCCGTCATTCTGATATAAAGAGAATTTTGTTTTCAAAATCTGCTGCTGCTGCTGGTGTGTCCAAATGCTTCTGCATATTGGAAAAAGTTATTAAAGTTGGATATATTTGATATACAGCTTTAATTTACACCGAAACAAACACTAGACAGCTATATAATAACGTGTATTGTTGACAGTGATAATTGGTTATTAGAGTTTAAAATTTAATTTAAAGCCACGTAAAACAACATAAGTGTATAATCGAATTCGTTCTAAAATTAATTTAATTATATCAGTTTAGTCTGTATTCTGAATTAAAATTAAGTGTATTTCCTTTTTACTAGAAGTGTGCCTTAATTTCACACTGAAGTTCCCTAATAAAACTATTGTGAGAAGAACAATGGGATTTCCCTTGTTAATAAGGGCACTTCGCCAATAAGACCAGTGGTTTAAATAACTATTCGTTAATGTATATAACATAATACAACAATATATATCTTACTTTGATTCATTTCCGTCTGTCATATTTTTAAACAGCACATACATTTGAAGATAAGCCCAAAACTGATAAGCGGGTTTTAGAGTTGTAAATCGAAAAGGGTTAACAATATTTCATCATAAAGAAAAATCAAATAAAACATGGATTATTAATTGAAATATAATAGTCAGAAACAATAGAACTTTACTTATGGAGGATGATTTAAACGCTTATCATGATTTCTTTTTCCATTTTCCAAAAGGTTTTACAAAACCCGTTAAATATGATACAGACATGTGAAAGAGCGCCTTTTAAATTAGGGAAAAGGTTTTTATTAAAGATCTATTATAAACTTCTCAAAACTTGAAAAGGGTCAGTATGTGTTCTGTATGCCATATTTACTTGTTGTGGTAAATCATGATATTGACGTTAACTGTGAAGGTATATCGAATTTTACCTTTTACACCGTATAAAACGAATAGGAACTTTTATTTGCATTTTGAAGAATGGCACATAACTGTGCCTTTCATTTGTATGGTGTTTAACGTCGTTTCAAACAGTTTCGCTGTTATAATTTAGTGGGTGATTTTAATTAGCTGTTATTGAGTTCCAGTGTGCTCTTTATCTCATGTTCAGCAAAAACGAAGACATCTACCAACTAATGCAAGGATGAGTTAAGTGTCAAAATAAGACATTTTACAGGAGTATGCAGGGATAGGGGAATTTACAAATTTATTTTGAGGGTTACCTATTTATTTCTACATTATCGATGCGCCATTAACAAGCTGATATCAATGCACGCGGACATTACATACGTTACTAAATTTAAAAGAAGCCCCCAACCTTCAAATCATTTTTTAAATTTTTCCTCTCAAAATGCACCTATCATATGTCTTATTGTGAAACTCACTTCATGTTTGTGTCACGGTCTGAACTTGTACATAGTTGGAGAGACATGTAAGCGGTCCGGTTAGCTCAGTCGGTAGAGTACTTGCCCTTACAGCGAGAGGTCCCTGGTTCGAGCACCGGACTGGCTGCATGTTTTTCTCTCCTTGTGACATTGGCGCAAAATAAGGGACCGTGACAGCACTGCTTGGTCAGTCTAATAGCGCTTGCAGTGCGATTTATGATATCATTGGCACTTGATTTCCCAAATTCGAGGTCGAATTTCTAGTTTACCATGGGTGTATGTCACGGTCTGAACTTGTACACAGTTGGAGAGACTACATGTACGCGGCTAGGTTAGCTCAGTCGGAAGAGTACTTTCCCTGACAGCGAGAGGTTCCGGGTTCGAGCCCCGGAATGCCTGCATGTTTTTCTCTCCTTGTGACATTTGCATTCGTTACGCTTCAATAGTTTGTTATTTTAATCACGTTTGCTGATTATAAGGTAATAGAGAAATCATTCAAATTTAATCAAAATTATATGATTATTTCCACCAAAACAAGTAACAATTTCATTCAAAAACCACATTGATCCTTATCAAATTGTCAATGGTATCGTCAACCCGCATTGAATTTTACAGGTGTTTATATACATTTCTTTATTTGATTAACATTCTTTTCGGTGATGACACCGAAAGCTGTAGATACGGTGCGCAGTTCATGTATAATGTAGCGGGGAAATGAGAAAATGGGTGTTGTCGGTGCTTTCGTGGTAGACAGCAATAGTTCGTGCAACACTGTTACCTCAGCTACATTATATCATTCATGCCAACGGCCGTGCTGAGTTAGACCTAGTTTTAATATCCAAATATGTTTTCAATCTATTTAATAAACAGTCAAAAGAAAAAATAGTTTATGTACTTGATTCACATGAAATGGGTTAGCAGCATTTTGTCTTCACTTTGACACCCAGAAAAGAATGATTTGGGTAATCAGTTCTCCCCGAAACGTGCATGAGGATAATGCCATATGTACTGTACATAGCACATTTATTTTTGTTCTAGATTACTCATATGGTTGAAAAAAGGAGCTGAAGTTTCTCAATCAATCAAATTAACCTATCATGCAGCCTTGGATGGTTTTTAGTTGATAACATTCTCAACAAAACATGGTTCCACTCGATATTCAGTAATATAATTATAAACAGTTAGGGAAAACGAGCAGTTTAACCAGAGTTGTGTTGTTACATTATCTTATCTGTTTACTTCTTTATTATATATGCTATATATGTTTGCTACCTACTTAGCTATGTTGTTTATCTTTGTTAACAACATAGAAGCTGCTTGTATGTCGTATTCGACATGCTGTATTGGTTCACACATTTCTGCACTCAAAGCAGTACTTTAAATTGTCATATAATAACTTAAGTCTTTAACGTATGATAAAACAGAAAAGTGACATCATAAAATTGTACATACCTAGAATTGACAAAAGAAAACCCAAATACGTTTTTGGTCACTTCAATAAACGTACATTTGACGTAATATTGCTGACCGGTATATATATAAGCCTTTGCAGAACTGTAGATAAGGAGCAATTTGCATGTTTTTAAATCCTTATTTGATCCTCTATGAGACTATTCTTTTTAGTACCCATATGATAGGGTTTGGTTGGATAACAAGATATATGTTGTGGAGAAAATAGCTGTATGCCCCTCCTTATCTGGACCTTTGTATAACACCTTTATTTCCACGTGTCAAACTCAAGGTGTCAGTGTAGAGATTGACACTTCTTTATAAGTAATCAACAATATGTGGCTTTCGTGGAAGGTACACAAACAGGATTTATGACTTGATTGATAATTCACCTGTGGGACCTACATAGATATCCTCGGCATTGCGTTTTTTTTATCATTTCAACATGGTTTTTATTGTAAAATATATCTTTCAACGGTGCCACAGAAAGGCAAACTTTACGCGGCCAGTGCAGACCCTTATCGAAAGAAATCTTGAAAAACAATGCCAAGTTAGATCAGATCGTTTGGATTACACCTGTCACATTAAGCTAAGGTTGGCTTGTCTAGTACATCTTTTTGGGGGTGGGTGTGTGTGTGTGGGGGGGGGGGGGGATAAAGAATTTGTCGATATTTCACGGGTTGATATCATGTGCATTGTTATTGTATACATTGATATTGCTCCTTCTATTTTCCATTTGGTAAAAGCATTCAATATCAGTTGATATTGCACAGGTTGATATTGCACGCGTTGATATTGCACTCAGATATTTTTCACGTAATGCTAAGGACGAACTATTTCCGTACAGTAACGTTACAAAGCGTTCTCATCCAACCTTTCATGATTCAGAGACCAACTTTTACTTCTACTTTGTTACTGCCAGGGCTTAGTGCATCGCAGGCAAGTGAAGCCATCAAAATGGTTAAAACAACTCATTAGGAATATTTTAAATTTACAAATATAAATAAAATAAATTTTATCTGTGTTGTTTTGGCTATGTATCAATGTACACGGGACTTGAATCAGTTTACAAATGTGTTCTGCGCAATGTTTAACTCTCTGATAGTCCTAGGTAAAGCTGTGCTTATACGGTTCGTAGTACATTGTTTGGTACATAATTTATCTTGTATAGATGACACGTAGTGAAACATCGATAGACATACACAAAACCGAATCTGGTCTATTTATAGCCTTAGCTGTGCTAGTAAATAACTATGTAGTTTCTGACGTAATAATGTGACGTGTACATCTATAATGTTGCTCGATTGTTGTTTTGATTGTCGTTGACAATCTATTATAAGGGTATCAACAAATAAAGAGGGATTCATAACTGCTAGGATGAATAAGCAATTGATTGTTTTAAAGGTAGGTCTTCAGATTTGTTTTTTTATCCTCCGATGTGAAGTTTATCAACGCCGTAGCCTTTATATGTATATAAAAGATGTGCGTTTGCTTTACTGAACATACTGCGAGGTCAAAATGCCCTTTTAAAGGGGCACTTAAATCGTAATAAAAAAAACAAATATCCGGGCCTTGATACAATAATAAGAGAATACACGAGTTCGTAATGGAAAACACTGTCAGAAAAGGCGTTACACATCATTTTGTCGACGATTCACATTTCGAGTCGACAACGATGGCGGTTCGTAAATTATATTTTCCACGACCTTAGCAACCTTTGTAAAGGAGAGTATAATTGCGCGATATATCGTTAATGTTTATTTATCTAAACAATCCAAAACGAGTGTACATTTTCTAAATTTGTGACGTGTTTAAAATAAACAAAACGACAAATTCTAAATAGCCATATAAAATTATGCAATAAAAAGGTTATTGCATGATTATGGGAATCTATTGTTTTGGGACTCGTTCCTTCGGCGCAGTTCTGCCCTAGCAAACTCGGGCAACTCAGCCGTAGGAACTCATCCAACACAATATTTCCCCATATTGATGAAATAACCTATAATATTAAACTCAGATCTTTTTCACTTGCTGCTAAGGACGGATTTATTTCCATACATTAACGTTACAAAGCGCTATCATCCAACCTTTGGTGATTCAGAGACCAGCTAACGTCTACTTCTACTTTGTTACTGCCTAGAGCTTATTGCATCTCAGGCAAGTTATGCTATCAAAATGGTGAAAACAACAAATTAAGCATATTTACAAATAAAATAAAATATATCTGTGTTGGTTTAGGCTGTGTATGTCTGCAGACGAGCCTTGAATCAGTCTCAAGACGTGTTCTGCACAAGGTCCTGTGGAAGGGGGTTTCAGTCTCTGATAGTCCTAGGAAGAAACTGTGCTTATACCGTTCGTAAGAAACTGTGCTTATACCGTTCGTAGTACATTGTTTGGTACATCTTTTATAGATAACACGTAGTGACAAATTGATAGATATATAAACAACCCAGTTTGGTCTATTTATAGCGTCTGCTATGTTTGTAAATAACTACGTAGTGTCTGACGTAATAATGTGAAGTGTAGATCAATACCATTGCTCGAGTGTAAGGACGTACGCTATAAAGTTGTTTTGATTGTCGTTAACGATCTATTATAAGTGTATCAAATGATAAAGAGGTATTCATAACTGCTAGGATGAATAAGCAAATGATTGTTTTAAAAGTAGTTCTTCAGTTTTGTTTTGTTATCCTCCGACGTGAAGTTCATCAACACAGTATAGAAGACGGGAGTTCGTTTTACTGAAAATACTGCGAGGTCAAAAGGTGCATCTTAATTGTAATAAAGAACACAACTATCCCGGCGAAAATACCAGAATAAGATAATACACGAGTTCTTAATGAAAAACACTTTTAGAAAAAGCGTAAATACATAATTTCGTCGTCGTTTCAATTTCAAATCGACAACAATGGCGGTTCGTAAATTATATGTTTATACGACTCTATGATATATCAATATTTTCCACATTATTAATTATTAAGAAAATAAATAGACCACATAATTGGGAGTTTATCATTCGATCCACTGTACTCGGTAAAATATATTGTTGTGAAACTGTTTCTTCTGATCAGAGTTTACAGGGTTATTTGAGAATGGGTTAGGATAAGGGGGATTTACGAATTATCATGCTGATGCCACTAGCTTAATTGAAATGGATCAAGCCAGGACCTCAAGAAATCACAAACACAAATAATAAACTAAAAAATAATTATTATTATAATCCAAGTTACCTAAACAAATAAAAGTTGCAGAATGTAAATCAGGTATAACTGTTTACTTTATAGCAAGACATGGATGATATTTCTTATATTGTCTTAATTAATAGATGATTAAATACATATTTGCAATCAGCTTCAAATTATCATTAAAATGAGCCCAAACACTCCTACCTGTCTTACATTGTTAAATATTTTAGGGGAATGCCTTATATCAAATGTCCTTTCTCCATATATAGGGATGATTGGATAAATTTACTTCTTTATGGAAACTATAATAATTATTAATACATACATACAAACATTATATATATATTATCAATCATTAGAACATATTAAACATATAAATATGCAAAACACAATAAAGAGGTTCCTCTGCTAGCCCATAAGACGTTGCGCAAGTCATCAAAGGATTGTTGCCCACATGAGTCCCATACAAGCTTAACACTCTTTTGAGTAAGGCGAGTTAATGGAGTCCATGAGAAACCATCTCTGGAAAGTTGATGGGGAATTACAATGTCCAAACGGTAAGGTGTTATATTCAAACAATCCATATTTGCTAATAAACGCCGTTGTTGGTTTGTCCTGTTCCTCCCCATCCAATTACCAGTATTCAGCTTGATGGTCAAGTATTGAAAATATTTTAGCAGATGCTAAACAGTAGAGGCACATGCTCATTTTTGGTAACAGATACGCATCCTTAATAGTTACATCATTCAACCGACAATAGTCGATGCACCATCGGACTCCTCCGTCACGCCTTTGTACCAGGACAGTGGTCGAACTCCAGGGCGACTGAAATGGTCTAATTACCCCTGATTCCAGATGATTCTTCAACTATTTATCTTCTGCCCCTTCGAAACCATTAGGTGTACGCATCATCGGTTGACGGATGGGTTTAGGTAAGGCGGTGTCAATTGAACGTTTTATGATTGAGCATCTACCAAGATTATTCGAATTATTTGGAAGCAGTTACTAAATTGGTTAAGGCTTCCTGCAAGCTGGACCTTTTCACTTGCTTTTAAACCCTCAGAGTCCAATTCAAGCTCTTCTGATTCTGTTTCCTAGATAGACTATCCAATTGTAGCTCCGGTAACGGCAGGCCATGAGTTTGGTCTACATGGTTGCTGATTTCGTAGTTTGTCGAACAATGTGGTGATGCTTCTATCTTAATTTTGCAATCTGTAATTTGCAATGACTCCATCCTGAGCCTTGGAGTTGTTTATAAAAAGATCAATGTGATGAATTGATTCAGGTTCATGGAGATGTCCTAATGTTACGTTATTTTTTATACGAATTTGATTTTTCGTTGGATTTACTTTTCTCACTTTGACAGTTTTCTTATTTGAGTTGACTTTGCTCGGAGTAACCGTTTTTGGGAAGTTGGCTCAAATAACATGTCTCTGTATATGGTATTTTCGGCTTTGCAGCTAATAACAGCTTTCCGCCTATCCCTCACCAGAGTCCATCGTCTTAGTAGGTTGTCTCCATTTGTGTGGACATGATAGAGATATGTGTCCCTTATCAGTAAAGCTGTAGCAAATGATCTCCTTCCGTTTATGTTTGAATTGTTTAGTTCCTTCCTGGTCAGAGGTTTGGTAATTTGGGTTAAGGTCAAGTAGGTCATCATCTGGGCCTGGATCGCGCGCAAGAGCTTGTTTAGTCTTTGTGTCCTGCTAAGTTTGTGCTGGTTAACGCCGCCGCATGTCTATAGTTTCGTCTTGATCTGACTCGTCTTCAGAATCTGAGTACTCGACATATCGGACACCGGACGGTTTGGTAGAGTTTAGCCGGCAAGCTTCATGCCATATTAGCATTTCATCCGCTTCGGACAGATGCTTCTGTTTCCTGGTAAACACGTCATATGCAATGCACTGGTCTTGGAGTCCTCTTAATAGATGTTCAATAGAAAGAGTGTTATATAATTTGGAACCCTCAATTCCTAGATAAAAGCCCGGGACATACAGTGGCTAACTCTTGCACTGTACTGCTGAATGTTTTTTTTTTCTTTAGTAAGAACTCTTTCGAACATTGTAAAGGGTTGCTCTTTGATTCACAGCTAGCAGGCATTGGCCGAATCGCTGTGCAAGAGATCGTATAAGCTGATTGGTGTCTCTTCGGACCTGAAATTTCCTGTCCGACCAGTCATAAGTTTATTGCATGAACTTCAGTTGCATAAGAAAAGGCTCCCAGTTGTCTGGTTTACCTTCAAAACTCAGGCGTCGTGGGCTAAAATCGTTATTATCATTTCTAGGGAAGGTATGTCTGTCAGGATTTCTATGATAATGCCATCTGTTTACATCCTACGACCATCCATGTGTTGAAACATTACTCCTTTGCCGTCACTCCTACCATCTTCATGAAAAGCATGGTATCTCCGGGCAGGACTATCCATAAGCTCTCCTTGCAGCCAAGTCGTGCCATCGAAAAGGTCCTCTGGTCCTGGAGAGTGTGAGATTGGTGTCCTGGCTTTTTCCAAACTGAACGTGTTTGCCATGCAGGGACCCAGGTATATTGATGTTAGTTTCAGTTGAATCAAATATATACATCCTCCCGAAGTCCTAATTATGTTGTTCTGCGTGTGCCATGCGCGGATGATCGTCTCTGTATTTTGCTCAAAGTATGGCGGACTAGGGAAATGGGAGAAATAAAATATCTCTGGTGATTCTGGGATAACTGCCCCTTCCCTCGCAGGGGAATTGTGTACATAAGTTTCTTGGGTGTCAGGAATGGATAAATGTTCAGAATCAATTAGGCCTCACCTCTCCCTGGACATGCCTCTTGGTTTAAGTAAACTGCTTGAACGCAGTTCCATTGTTGTATAGCACTTATATAGCCAGTGATCAAAATACTTGAACCTCTAGCAGCTGTGAAATTTAGTACTGAACTCATCTTAGTCTGTATGAGATTTTGTTGTTTTTATTGGAAAGCCTAGATGTTATGCGAAATGACCTTTAACAATTAAATAATTGGTATTTTCACTCTGCCAAATCTGCCATACATATATATTTAATAGGGATGGGAACGAGTACCGATATTAGTACTCGGGTACTCGTCTACTCTTCCGATCGAGTACTCGGGTACTCGCAAGAAATCGCATTTTGTTTATTCGTTCATCAAATGTCTTGTCTCTCGGAATAGTATTGTCCTCGTGCACGAAATTTGAATTGTTTTTATAAGAACAAACATACGTTTGTTTTCACCTCTACATTTCATTTTTGATATTTGAAAGAAAATTAGTTGTTTTATTTTAAAAACAAAATAATTCAACAAATACATCCAGAATTTGCATTGGCGTAAACATCCAAACGTTTGTGTGCGGCTGTATATCTCTTTAAAATCGCAAAAATAAAGCAAGTCAAACGGTGAAAGGAAGACAATACCAAGAATGATAAACAATACGTTAAATAAAAGAATATCTTTATCATCAATGAAAATAAGGAATATAAATCAATAATCTGAATGTTTTTTGTTCTTTCGGTTTTCGAATTAACCTGTGTTCGTAATATTTGCACTACATAGCATGCATTGAACTGACTTGGCGTCTGCTGTGCGCTTGAAATGTTTCCAGACGGCGGATTTAGCAAGACGCGTGGTTGTAAATTTGTTGATTTCCTTTCGTTCGAATAGATACAAATGATAGAGGATGGTTCTAATGATTTGACAATCAATTACATAAACAATTGCAACAGTTCTTATCCAATCGTATTGATGTGTATTTCTTACAACTATCCAATTAAAACGTGTTAACAATTGAAAACACTATTACGACGTGTGAAAACCCGACGGCTCTCTATGTTTGACATATTGTTTGACATATGGTTGCTAATTGACTTGAGATTATATTCATATCGCTGACTTCCTGTGTTGTCACATTGTTCGAAGTTGACTCGTGATTGCAATCAAATCGCCAATTAAAATGGAATAGTACCATCTTCAGACGAAAAGGTGTTAGCTGTTTGGTTAATTTACCTTCACCGCTGATTTACCGACTTCTTTAGTAACTCATTAAGAAAAAGAGATTCAATCCCTTTTAAGTTTTTATTTACTTTAACATACGTATATCAGATGAAAGATAGAAAAATGGAAAATAAATATAATCGAGTACTCGAATACCTATTTTGATAACCGGTACTCGGACGTCCGACCGAGTACCCGGGTACTCGCGTACTCGGTCCCATCCCTAATATTTAAACATAAACATTAAGTTAGCACAAATGTTGTCTAGGGTGGGCAGTTCGAACACACACAAAAAAGGGTCAGATTATTTAGAATCACAGCTTATGTAATAATAACACAATCATGTGTAGACAGAATAATTCGAGATTGAGCTCAGGCTACTTGAATGCAATAATTCTAGCCTGCAATTGTTTAAGACATTAAACTCAGTTACCCTAAGGGCCGGGTGCTCTGAAGTCAATACCAAATATCCTAAACAACTAAATGTGGTACCAAGCAAATGCAGTGTTTTTCAAATACCAAGATTAGACAATCCTCAGTCTAAAAGTTTGACCCAAACATTCACGATAAGACCGAAATAGGGAAAACAAAATTGTGATTAACCTGCAATTACAAAATGTATTTTCAGCAAAACACCTTATTAAATGCTTGGAAAGTACAGTGAGATAAGAGAAAATAAAAAATAGAAAGTGCCTCATAATAGGCATATAGGTTATGTAAATTATTTCACATTATTTGACTCACACAAAATACAAACTATTCTAAAAAACAAAATAAAAAGACAAAACAAAATTTCTCTCAACCTAAGCGGAACACAAGTATCGACTTGACCCTAGGTGTGTTACTCTCTCTGACAAAATAAAATGTTAGGGGAGATCTCTTAAGATCAACAAGCTAGCCGCCCAATAGCAACTACCGGATGAGATCTGATCATCAGCGATATAACATGTACAGCGATAGAAAACAAATTATTTCACTCATCACTCATACGATCCACAAAGCACAACTAATCTAAAAGCAAATAAATCATTTAACACACACACACACACACACATTTACAAAGAGCTGAAGATTTTTGCTGAATTTATCTCTTTATTTCTGCATTCTGTTTTTAATAGATTTGGCGATCTTAATATTCATATTATTCACGTTAACTGTGAGGATATATCGATCTTTACATTTTACACCGTATATATCGCTCATAAACCGTTATTTGCAATTTTAAAGAAAGGTACGCCTGTTGTACGCCGCTTGTAACAAATTCGCCGTTATCATTTATAACGGTGTTTCCTTGGTAAGTTGCCAGTTCTACTGGTTCATTTATCATAACACCAACGAATCAGTCGTTATGATAACCCAACACTTCAAGCACACGAGGCTTACGCTCTACTAGTCTACTACATCACCGAAGTGTTCAAAACTATTTGCAAAGACTTCAAACAATAGTCTATCATATGATATTAATACACGGTACAGGTTGTGTTATGCACATTATGTTCGAGCCTCCCTATACAACCAGTAATCGATAGATTTGGAAGATAAACCGCTGTTTTCATCAGCCTTTCAGGTACATCACAGCGAACAGTTTACCTACTAACGTGTTACTTTCCTTCATCACGTGTTTACGTTAGCTTTTGTGTAACGATTTACTGACCTCGGCGAACAGTTCACTAAATTGTACGTTTCGTTGATTTCTCGATTCTTCTCATGCAACTGATTACCTTTCCAAATAGATTATTTATCCCATATTTGGAAGATGAATGACTCTGGTCGCAATGATATTTATCAATCATGGGATAAATTTAATGATTGAGACGGGATTTTCATTCATGACCGTTGGATTGCAGATTATATGGCTATTAAGAAACTGCAAACAAAATATCCACATCTAATCCAGAAATCATTAAGAGTAAAGGAGAAACCCTCACTAGGACCAGTTTATCTTTTTTACAGAAAACTCTTTTTGTTCGCTGTAGAGTAATAAAATGATGTCTTTATTATGATCCAAGTGTTTGTCTGTTGCCTTAGTTTATGACTGTGGATTAGTTTTCGGTTATAAAACTTGTTTGTTAGCCACTTTAACCATTTCCCACTTACAACAAACCTTCGTAAGACGTTTTTGGAAATAACTAAATAAAACTATAGACAATCTCTATCTACAGACTTTTAATAACATTTAACACATAATGATAAAAGGAGAAAATGCTCACAGTGAACAATATCTCTTTTTGTAACAATGTTTTCAAGTGTTTTGTAATTCAGATGCGTCCAAATGCCTCTGCACATGGGGACAAGGTTAAGATGGTGTATACGATCTAGTAAACATCTTAAAAAAAATATATATTTTAAAAACAATCTTTAAACAGTCTTGATTTAACGCATTACCCGATACAGACATTTTTGACGCACCCACAGAATAATTCATTTGAAAACAAATAAGGAGGAGGGGGATCTGCTCATGAAACCTGATTACATGAATCATGATGTCGCTACTTGGGTGCGCGAGTGGCTTGACTGGTTCCAAGGACATAGGAAGGTACATGTAGCTTTGATAGAAAGGAAGCCCGAATTTATAGTTGGGGTATGGTTCAAGATTAAAGTCAAGTTCAAGGTCAAAGATACTTCGAAGAGATTGCCTGTGTTATGGTTAAATTTGAAAATCATGGTTTTAGTTTCTTAACTTTGCATTGCAAAAAAACATGTTATTACTAGGTAATACTTTATTGCAGTAGCGATACCTGGCATTGTATTGTACTACGAAGTGCGTGGACAATTGATATCTCGAAAGACCGAATGTCGACAGATGTCAGTTTATCTACGCTGTTAAACAATATACATAAAGTATTTAATACCATAAGTGTCATTTTGTTTAAAAGTTTTTCGTAAGAATATTAATTAAGGAAATATATATGTCTATGTCTATACATATCAATTTTACAAATGATTGACTATACGACGATATCTTTAGTCCATGCTTTTTATTATATACACGTATTTATATGTCTCTGGTATACTTCATTGAAAATATAGATAGATCGTAACAAAATAATTCCTCTTTATTATAAAAAATATTGTTGACAAAATCATGTTATCAAAAATGTTATCAAAACTTTTAAATTGACATTCGCCTGTCGGTTATGAAAATATCGAATTTATTTCAAAGTCAAGAACTTTAATATAAGTATATGGTTCAATGGATTCTCTAATTGAGTCAAAAAGCAACATTTTTATCAAAAATGTATTTTGTATTCTGAAATAAACAAAAATGTATGCACATTACTAATAGTCTGTCTGCCTAAGTTTAATTTTTTTTAAAAAAGCTATGAAAAGTACAACGTGACAATCTCTGATTAAGGTCACCCTGATAATAGGACAAATCAGAGGTTTTAGTAGCAACGTTATACTGTACATCAATTATGATTAAACACAAATATTTAATTTTGATTTGCTTCGGTCAGTCATACTGATGTAACGAGAATTGTGTAAAAATGTTTTCAAAATATTTTGCTACTGATGTGTCATAATGCTAATGCATATTGGAAATAATTGAAGAAGTTAGACATATGTAGACATCAGAAAAAAATAAATAAACGATCTGGAATACGACTTAAATCAACACCGAAACAAAGACTTATCATCTATATATAAATGTTTATTGTTGACAGTGAGAATTAGGCATTGATTTTATCAAATTTACTTTAAAGCCAATACAACTAAAAGAATATATTCACATACGTTCTACACTTGATTTAATTAGAATAATGTTTCTATAGATAAATATATTCTGTATTCTAAATTAAACAAAAGCGTATGAGTATTATCAAAAGTGTGCTTTAATTTAACACTGAAGTTCTTTAAAACAAATAATGTACGGAAGTACAATAGGAGTACCCTTGGTAACAATAGCAATGTTTTACTGAATATAAAATAATACAACCATAAATATCTTACTTTGAGTTGCTTACGTCCGCCAAACTGATGTAGTGCGAATACACATGAAGCTATATCCGAAACTGATAAGCTGATTTAAAGTGTTGTAAATCTAAAAGGATTTACTATTTTTCATTCAGAAGAAAACATTAACAAAAGCTGGATTTTTAATTGAAATATAATTATCAGATACAACACATGTTACTTAGGGAGAAGGATTAAAGCGCTAATCGTGGTCACTTTCTCCATTTACCGAAATGTTTACAAAACCCGTTAAATATGATAGAGATTTGTAAAAGAGCGCCTTTTAAATCAGGGAAAGGGTTCGGTTAAAAATCTATTATAAACTACTCGAAATTTGATAAGGGTTTCTATGTATTATCTATGCCATGTTTACTTCATGAGATGGGAATTGGTGCTATATATTATGTTTTATTATATGCCTGTACATTTTCCGGTGGAAATACATGCAGATTGACATGCGCAAATACACCACGACAGATTAAAATTCCGTATCTACATGCGGTGTAAATACAAGATTGTGACGTCAGACAGTGCGCGGAATACTTTCAGCGAGGTATCCCCAATAAACAATGTATTGAATCTGTATATTTAATAGTTTTTTCGCTCTTCATAGATCGTAGGTATATAATAAAAGGAATATGTCGTTGCGGGAGCGATAAATGAGCATATAACAAGGACAGTGTAGTCTTTTAAAATGAAATTCTGGCCCATAGCATCCATCACTTTACGTTCGTACCTTACAGTCGTAAGCGCGTATACGTAGTGCTCTAGAATATGCATGGCCGTCTTTCCATGGAATCTGATGCCGCCCAAACCATAACTGAACCCACGCATTAACTATACAGAGAGGCGCAAATCGCGGTATTACCCGTGGCAATACGTTGTAGGTTTCTGGCAACGATTCCGTCGAGCCAGGAGGACTATCAACCGGTTATGAAAACAGGCTGTGTGACCTGGCGTGATCTCCCCGTATGACATTACGATGTGTCTGATAACGTTGCCACACATTATACTAGCGACGATGTGTGACACGCCAATGTGACGTGCAATTTTTCTTCGAAATGCCACTACCTCAAGCAAACCAATCCCTCTATTCGGTTATGCATGCTACAATATCGATGCGCCATTACCAAGCTGGTATCAATACACGCGGTTATAACATATGTTACTACATATAGTAGAAGCTCCCCCCCCCCCCCCCCCCCCTCGAACCTCCTTTCTTTTTTAAAGTTTTTAATCCCAGCATCCACCTGTCTTTTTGTGACCATCACTTCATTCTTGCATTCGTTACGCTAAACCACGAGTAAAAATGCCAAACCATAGGGATCCCTGTCGAATTGTAAGAAGTATCGATAACCCGTATTGAATTGTACAGGTGTTTATGAATATCCTTACTTGATTAACTTTCCTTCTGGTGATTACATCGAAAGCTGTAGATAAGGTGCGTGTTTCATGTATTTTGTACTGAGAAATAAGAAAATGGGTGTTGTCGGTTCTTTTGTGGTAGACAGCAAAAGTTCGTGCAACACTGTTGCATGTAGCCTAGCTATACTTTATCCGTCAAGCTAACAACCACGGGTTCGAAAAGCCGGGTTACTAAACAGAGTTAGATCTGGATTTGACAGAAGAAATATCCAAATGTGTTTTCGATCTATTCATAAGCAGTCATAAGTAGTAATAAGTTATATACTTTGTTGACATGAACTAGGTCAACAACATTATGCCACCATCCAGACATTCAGGAAAGGATGATTTGGGGAATTAGTTCTCTCCGAAACGTGCATGATGATAATGCCATATGCACTGTACACAACACATCAATGTTAACCAATACAAGAAAGCAACCACTATATAAACCTTGGCAGAGCTCTAGTTAAGGGGCGTTTCGCACGTGTATTAATCCTTATTTGATCAAAGTCTTAATGTCAATACAAATGGACTTTCGAGGATATGATATTTAAGCTGTTTTCTTGAATGGGGTCAACAGTTGAAAGGACGGCTCCGACTTCAAATGACAGACGACAGATACAGACAAAAACAATACACGCGATGTGACGAAAGCATCGTTGAACGGTTCTCAATATAATTTTCTTTTAGAAATGAAGTTATATTTTTAAGCAAATTATTGATATAATAAATATCTTACCATAAAATGAAGCTATGCTGATACAGGAACAGAATTATTTGTCTTTTTCAGTTTTACGGAACTACATTTGTGACGAGTCAAACTAACCTTTCCTACTGTTTCTGTCGTTTTCCTTTTGGTATTTATACATCACTTGCGTTACAATGACGTCACATTTAAATGTGTTAACATCCGGTTATACTCGTACAAATAGAAAACGAGTGTAATTACACACAACTTATCACATATCAGTTTCCTTGTTTTCATTACTTTATCGAGTAGGTATTGTCTTAATTAATTATTCCCTCTAGAAGTAATTTTTGTTTTGTAATTTACTTTGCATCCAATCAAAACTAAGGAATAACGTGTCTGCGAATGGAAGCGGAAACCAAACAATGAAATGACGTCATGTCAGTGATTTGCCGTTATATTCCGTAAATCACTTTGGCGCCAAAACCGGCAAATTTCATGTACATTTTTTCAAATACGCCTCATTAATTTAATTATGTGAAAATTAGAAGATCTCATTCGTGTTTATTTATCAAACTTCCGGCATATCAGCTTAGTAAACTTGTTTATCAAAAGTGATAATAAATAAACACTCAAGAAATAACGTTATCACATGCAAGCATTTTTCTGTTTGATTTGATGTATTTTTTCATATACGGTTATTGTAGGTACCTAGGTTATAGAAATGTGCATTTTCAATCCAATTTGTTCCACAAAACATGTTTCGTTTCATTTTATTTTTAATTTAAATATGCTTTGCTATTCAAACAAAACTCGTCTCCGACTTATTCCAATGGCATTACTATAATTACTTTTGTACTTTGATTAACTTTCTGAAAATTCAATCACACAGTTTTAACGATCATTTCAAGAAAAGCTTCAAATACGTAGTAAAAAGTTCATTTATTATCCAAACTCCAAAACGAACTATCACTTGTATATATGGTATAGATTCATATATTCGTCTACGTTTGTATATACATTCAATACAGTGTAATTCTAAAGGTCAAACAGGTCAAAACAAAGAATCATTAAACGGCGGTGCAGTGTACATGTAGTCATCTTCAAGGTTTCAACCCCATGGATTGTTTTATGTGAGAACAAGTTGAATCATTGTTTGTAACTGTTACTCCACTTGACTCGGATATACCATTAAGAAAATTAAGTTATCCCTAATGGAACTGCATTTTAAATCAATAACGTATTCTTTTAGAGACTCATTTTCCTTTGATAGTTTAGACTTTTCGATCTCCATTATTGAGATTTTAGTTTCTAGCATTTTAATGCTATCTGATGTGTCCTTAATGTAACCGGATACACTGTCATAATGATTGCTAATAAAAGCATAACTTGTTTCAAAGTCGCCCATTTTCATGTCCGTTGAGTCAAGTGTGGTAGATATAGTGTTAATTTCATCGAACTGGCCGAGTTATATATTGATTTTCTCCAAATGTTTATCAAGGACGTCGATCGATACAATTTTCCTGAAGCGCTTCATTGTTATAGTTCCCTTGCGTGTATGAAGGTACTGGTGGAGAAGAAATTGGTGATATTAGTTTGGCCTCATACATGTCTGTGGGTACTGGAATATTGCAGGTAAAGAATATGATTGGTTACCTAAATGTGCATGAGCTGCAGGTAGATGTGAGTGGTTTCTAAACTTGGACTCGGCATTTTTTATTGCCGCTTATCTTTGCTTACTCTATCTGCGCGAGATATCGTTTCCGCATTCCTTTTTCTACACATTTATATTCTCTTATCAAATTTGTACATAAGCAATATCTATTAGCTCTCGACAAAACGTTTAGATAACGACAAAATAGGCCTGTTTTTATTTATTTTTCATCTGTGTTATTCCTAGACGGCAATATTACGTATATTACATTTATTAACACCCTTTCCAACTTACAGCAAACCTGCATAAGACGAATTTGAAAACCCTATGCAAAACTATGGCCAAATACTATGAATATAGATTATTAAATATATAATTGAAAACAAATTGTGGTAAAAGGAATTTCTCATTTTGTCACAATGTTTTCAAATGTTTTCTGTTATAGATGCGTACAAAGGCTTCTGTAAATGGAAAACAGGTTAAGAAGGTCAATTCGAAGTTCTCTATGTAATATACGATCTAGTAAAGAACTTTAATATACATGTATATATATTGATATAACAACCTATAGGAAATCTTGATTTAACGCGTTACACGATACAGACCTTTTTGACACACCCACAGAAGAATTCATTTGAAAGCAAAGAAGGAGGAGGGGGATCTGCTCATGAAACCTGATCACATTAGTAATGTACTTGCGGTTTGGGGGTATGCGAGTGAGCGGGAAGTTGAATATGTTAATTTCATTTCCGCAAAATTTCTCTTTTTACACTTGACTGGTTCCAAGGTATATGTAGCTATGATAGAAAGGAAGCCCATGTTTGGGTCAAGGTCAAGATTAAGGTTAAGGTCAATTATGCTATAATATATTGCCTGTGTTATTGTCACTGTTTAAAACATAGTTAATGGGATGTACCGCGTTTTTGTTTTTGTTTAACAGAGTGTGATACATCTGATTCAACAATGGATATACATGCATTTCACTGTTACTTTTTCTTAATTTCTCCATCATGTAATTGATAGGTGATACTATGTTTCAGTAGCGATACCTAGCTTTGTATTGTACTAGGAAGACCGTGAAAAAAAGTTATCTTTCTTGCGAGATCACTTTTTTTAACGGTCTTCGTAGTACAATACAAAGGAGATTGTTTTGCGGAAATGAAATGAACATATTCAACATTTGTTTTTTAATTAGTTTTTGTGTGCATGGTGGTATTTTTAATTTTGGTTTGTTGACTTTTGTTTTAGTTGGTGGGATTTATACCTGTCTTTGCACTTAAAAACAGTGTCATTTTTGCTGCGCATACCAAGAGATCTTAAAAGTGCTAGGAAACATTCAAATGTGATTGTGTTTTTACATTTTATAACTCATTCAATTTTGCCAGGTCTCATTACAATTTGAATACATTCTTTTTTTACATTTTATGCGACATTATTTTGTGAAAAGCACATAAAAGAACCAATTGATAGACATTTCAAAATAAAACACCGCTAAAGTAGAACGTACATAGAATAATTGTATTGTGGGATTAAAGTATTGAGACAGATACAAACTTACTAATCTCTATAAGATTTCTATTGACAAGCTTTCTGGGAAGAAAAACACTTCTAAAATAGAAGGTAAATATTAAGAATTGTATTGTGGGGTTAGAGTATTGAGACAGATAAAAGCTTACTTATCTCTATTAGATTTCTATTGACCAGCATTATGTTTTACATTGATAATAACAAATAAAAAAATCACTCCTTTATGTCACCCTTAGCCGAACCAAATTGTGAAGAATCTGTGTTTTATATTTAGCCAAACTCGGTGATTATTTTCCTGGAAACAATATTGCTTAAATCATACGATTTAGTAAGTCTAGGTTTCTGTACTGGGAATGCAATTTTATATTTTGACTGTTCACATCCGATTACAATGCAATAAGCTATGTATTGTATCGTCAAAGTATTAAGATGAGAGATAGATTGAGGCAATTAAATTGCAAACGAAACCGGGACGAATCAAAGGAGAATTTACCTGAAATCAAATAAAAACGTTACGATGTTTCTTGAAAATGAACATTTTCTGAAAGGAAGACTGCAAATGACAAGTGCAGACGCAAACATAAACAATAACAACCATTGGGTGCTTCAATTTAATTCATTCTTTTTGATAAACTTTGATATAAGGATTTTGATATATGTTCAAGTAAGTGATCTCAGATCTCACAAACAGATTATATTCAATCGTGTTTTGATTTGATGGCTCGAAGATACTCTCTTTTTCAGTTACATTTCAAAAATAATTTCATTTTTTTTTTATAATGTTGATTTCTGGTGGCTGTTGAGGCCAATTGACTGTATTTTTGGAATATTGTTTCTGTTTTTTCATCGAAGTGTGTCTCTAGAGGTGTGTACAGTAGCAGTGTCCTCTTGTAAATTAAATTATCTATTTGGTGGAAGTTAAAATAAAACAGAACACAATTTGTCATCAAGAATATCAATGTACTTTTAAGAGTTGATATTACCACTCATGACAACGAATGCTCCTTCTGATGTATATGTTAAGCAGCCAAAAAACATGGCACTAAGGCATGGGATAGAATTGTCATACAGCCTTACAAATTTTGGTTTCCACTTTTTATTTTTCCCGCAAACACGAACTTTTATGGGTTTTTTTACAAATCACTAGCCCAGACCTGTGTTTCATTAGTGAACATAATTCTTCTGATAAGCTGTTCAAATAACAAATATTTTTCCCTCTTTGTAGACGATCGATGTTATGTAAAAAACAGATATATTTCCCTTGTCATTCAAAAAACGTTAACCCAGCGAAAAGAAACCATACACGATAATCTATGTTTAGCCTTATTTTGGTCGATTTAAACCACCTCATATTTCAAGGTTACCACCGGGACGCAAGGATGTTCTCCTCGCATCGGAGAAGTACAAGAACTTGGTATGACCCATACAGATAATTTCCGTAAATGCTTTCTTTTATCGATAGACTAAAAAACGAATCCATTTGTGAGAAGGGCCTACAATATGGACTTTAACAAATTAAAAAAGTGTCCACATTCACGGGGATCTATTTTATCTCTTAGACGAGTCATCCGGAAGTCTGCTGAAGTACTTTTTTTTCTCAAACAATCAAACTTGTGTGAAAAGTACAATGGGAACATTTTGGAAATAAAGACAACCTGAAAATAAGACCAGTTTTTACAACTGATGTCTTTATAGCAATGTTATACTGTACATAAATTTAAAAAAGCCGGAATAGCTTACTTTTATTTTTTTCCGTCTGTCATTCTGATATAACGAGAATTTTGTTTTCAAAATCTGCTGCTGGTGTGTCCAAATGCTTCTGCATATTGGAAAAACGTTGTAAAAGTTGGACATATTTGATATACGGCTTTAATTTACACCGAAACAAACACTAGACAGCTATATAATAACGTGTATTGTTGACAGTGACAATTGGTTATTAGAGTATCAAATTTAATTTAAAGCCAAGTAAATCAACATAAGTGTATAATCAAATACGTTCTAAAATTGATTTAATTATATCAGTTTAGTCTGTATTCTAAATTAAAATTAAGTGTTGTTCCCTTTTACTAAAACGTGTGCCTTAATTTCACACTGAAGTTCCCTAATAAAACTTTTGTGAGAAGAACAATGGGATTTCCCTTGGTAATAAGGGCACTTCATCAATTGATTGATTAGGGTTTAACTCCGTTTTTAACAATTTCTCATTTATATCACGGCGGCCACTCCACCAATAAGACCAGTTACACAAGTGGTTTAAAAAGCTATGTTTTACTGTATATAAAATAATACAACAATATATTACTTACTTCGAATTATATCCGTCTACCATACTTTTAAAACGTGAATACATTTGAAGATATGCCCAAAACTGATAAGCGGTTTAAGAGTTGTAAATCAAAAGGGTCCACTATATTTCATCATACAGAAGATATCGATTAAAACCTGGATTATTAATTGAAATAAATGTAATTTTCAGAAACAATAGAAATAAACTTATGGACGATGATTAAAACGCTCATTATTATTACTTTTTCCATTCTCCAAAATGTTTTTATACGTCATTAAATGTGATACAGAAATGTAAAAGAGCGCCTTTTAAATTAGGTAAACGGTTCGATTGAAGATCTATTATAAACTTCTCAAAATTTGGTAAGGGTCAATATGTATTCTGTATGACATATTACTTGTTGTAGTTGTGGTAATGGGCGATTTAAATTAGTTGTTATTGAGTTCCAATGTGATCTTTACCTAATGTTCATCAAACACGAGGACATCAACCAACTAATGCAAGTGTCAAAATTAGACATTTCACACGAGCATGCAGGGATAGGGGAATTTACAAATTTATTTTGAGGGCTACTTCCATTTATTTCTACATTATCGATGCGCCATAAACAAGCTGTTATCAATGCACAAGGACATTATATACGTTAATAAGTTTAAAAGAAGCCCCCAACCTTCATTTCATTTTTTAAGTTTCTTCTCCCAGCATGCACCTATCACATGTCTTACTGTGACACTCACTTAATTTTTGCATTCGTTACGCTTCATTGGCTCATTATTGTCGTTTGCTGATTATAAAGTAAAGAAAGAGAACTTAAATAAAACAGTGATAATTTACACCACAAAAAGATACTATTTCATACACAAAACATAGGGATCCTTATCAAATTGTTAGTAGTATCGATAAACCGCATTGAGTTTTACAGGTGTTTATAACTTTATACATATCCTTACTTGATAAACTTTTTTTTTTGTGATTACAGTGAAAGCTGTGGATAAGGTTCATAGTTCATGTATTATGTAGCGGGGAATTGAGAAAATGGTTGTTCTCGCTGCTTTCTTGTTTGTGGTAGACAGCAATAGTTCGTGCAACACTGTTAGCTACACTATACCACGAGTTTGAAGACACTTAGAAAATGGTAAATTTAAGAATTAGCTCTTTGCAACAACATTATTCAGTTTAATCTGATAGTTTTTACAAAATAGTTATGCCGGATCATACTAAAGACGTAGTTAGATGTTAATAATGGCTGCCCTCCTTGGCGTTCAGGGTCAAAATAAATGACAATGACAAATATTTATTGAAAGTAATTAGGTCAGCGGTCCATAGTACAAAGCCTTATATTTAACAAATATTATAGAGCTGAGAATGATGTCCTTATCATATTTTCATTAACATATAGATGAAAGATGAAAGTTTTTTATTACATCAGGATTGTCGTTTTATGTATACAAGTCATCAATGTTGGTGTCACCTACATAACAATCAATTAAAAATACAGATCATAATTTATCAATCTTTTGGAATTGAAATAATACATGCAAGTCACATTCAACAATGTTTTTCTTTGCAATGTTTACTAGTTAATTATATTGCAAACACTATTTATGTAACTCATGACAACAGAGCAGCTGTAAATCCCCATTAATCCTTCTTCGATATCCCGTAATGTGAGATTAAATCGGAAATGAAAAGTTAGATCAATTTTTTCTCGTCTGATTACAAAATAATTATTCTCCAAACAAAAGTTACCTGAGGATAGGGTTTAACTGTTTTGCACATGTTTTTTGACAAATATGCAGCAGCAATTATTTAAACGTTGGGGAAATGAAAAAGAAATACACAAATATATCTTAGCGCCCATCATGAGTAATCTTCAGTGCTTTAATATCTGTATCATACTTAAACTTATAACAAATATACATTTCTCTTATATATCCAGAGCTGACGATATGAGGAACGGTGTCTTGCCTATAATTCACAAACCCTTTCCCACCTGCAATCGCATTTTTATGCTTCAAAAACAGAAGACTTTTAAACATTATGTAGCGAAAGGAGAATAAACACTCTCTCCTTTTACCACAGTGTTTTCATTTATATTCTATAATAAAACATCCATATATGGGAGTTTCCTCTCTTTTATCTAGATATTTTAAAAATCGTTGGCTGCTTATTTGTTGCAAGTGGGAAAGGGTTAACAAGGATAATAGTATAAACAGATCAATACATCAATATCCAATACACATCTGTATAACTGCAAATTGTAGATAATGTGTATCTATATGTTTGCATAGCTTACAGGGATTATAATTTAAATCAAACCGCTCAGTGGCGCTGATATGAAGTATTATGTTATCTGCTCTGGTAAAATCATCTATGCTATATCTTAAAAACGCGCTGCATAGTTTTGTTACAGAGTTGATTCAGTTGAAATAATTAAAACTATCCATCTTCTGAACAAACATTAAGAAAAAGGTTAAGCCTTGAATGTTATAGATTATCAATATCTGTATTGAGTTCCCGGTCTGGGTTTTTTAACCAATGACCTTCTCTGCATTCACCTAAACAGCCCACAGTTGCCAATACACCAATCAAATAACAGCTTCTGTAAAGTATATGTAATTTAATTGATAGATTAAGATCGTATAAGCCCTGTGTTTAAAGAAATAGTTTGAAAGCTCACATTAGCCAATCCACCATTAAAACACTATAAAGTAGCTGTAATGTGATTCGTGAATTAAGCTCATCAATAATACAGTTTCGTAGCTCACGGTAAATAGCTCTAAAAAATAGCTGTAATTTGATTGGTGAAACAGTTTGGAATTGCGCGGTTGCCAATACAATCACATCTACTATCTCACAGCTACTATAGAGGTGCTTTTTTTATTGGTGGATTAAGATCATATTAGCCATGCGTTTCGAGGAACAGTTCGGTTTCACGATTGCCAATCATATTACACCTACTATAAATACTCTGTAATTTGAAACAGTTTGGTAGCGCAAGGTTGCCAATCCACCAACAAAATACATAACATACTATATAACATATTTAGATGAAGGTGCTGGTCATGTTTTATGTATACACAGGCTCACACGATTGTTCGCTGTAAGCAGATTCAACAATATCCCTTCTCCGCAAGCACGACGCGTATAAACACGATTAGCCGACGCCTCTTTTGTTACATGAAGGCAAGAACTACTCTTTATTTAGTCATTCAGAATAAAGACATCTTTGTTAACAATCTAGCATATTAAATGTTCGGTCTATAGAACAACGAATCCAACCGTTTTCTGTAGTTTCTTACAGAAGTATATACATGCACCTTGGAAGAAATCAATACAACGACTGACACTCACAACATAATGTAGATGCCAAATACTAAATATCCGGGTAGAACATAAATTCAATTATGCACTATGAATACATGTGTTATGAAAATAAGTGAAACTAGTTACATTAGGTCCAAAATAGACATACTCTATTTGCGAAAAGGGGCATACCGTATACATGTACATATAATGTCATTTGTTTTAATGTCAACCATACCTATCTTTAACCGCATGCAACACGCAATAACTCTTTTAAAAAATTGAAATTCTCTATGAATTTAAGTATGATTTGAATAGTGTTGAAATTATCTTGGCAAATAGAGAAATAGCTTATTTTAAACAATCATTTTCATTTTTTCTTTTGCCACAATGATTACAAGAGACGTCATAGGCATCTGTTTATCGGAAAGTGATTAATATTTCAAGTTTTCATCTAAAAATAGAAAGTCTCAAACACAGTTTATTAAGTACAATTGCATGTTTTGAGTCTGTGCTTGATCTACATTGTTTTAAAATGATATTACATTTAATTATGCATAATCCTATGAGAAATATGTTCGCTGACTGTATGCCTTTTTTTTAGGATATCGATAGTGAACTGCAAGGTATACACTACTAGAGCATTTTCCAACAGGCCAGTTCCACGAACAAGCATATAATTTACCTTGATGAACGCATAACATAGACATAACTTATTCGAATATCACCAACATAACACATGCATATAATTCATTTGTTTTAACAAAGTCAACAAAAGTATATTTTATCGTATTCTTCCGACATACAACACATCTGAAGCAGACGACTTTGCATGTATAAATAAAGAAGCACTTTAATTTAATTTGAGTAAAATTATTGAATAGAGTCGAAATAATTATTGCAAATGGAGCAATTGCTTCTTGTGAGTAAGTTATCCTTTTGCTACAATGGTAAGCTTCTGCATGTTTGAAAGGGTAAATCAATTTCAACTATCACCCAAACACAAATAATATTAAACAAAGGTCATTCAGAATACGTCAGATGGCATACATGAAACGCAACATGTGATACTTTCCTTCTTGATACAACCGACTTTTGGCGCACCTGCAGCTCCTCTTTCTCCAAGCATATACCCCATTTGACTCTCTGAAGCAGACAACTTTTGTAACCATTGTACTTCCGATTCTACAAATATCTTAAATTCTTTTTCTATTTAAAGACGAACTTCCACGCATCTGCAGCAGACGATTGATGCAAAATGAGAAGTTTATTATTATATATAAGTAAATTCTCTTTTTGTTTTCAACCCTAATGATTACGTTTTCAAAGTCGTCTGTTAAAGAGTTGTTGTATGTTTGAGTGGATTTAACTTTCCTATCGGTTAGGCAGTGTTTATGTGTTAGAGATGTCTATTCTTTCGTGCTGATGTCAACAAATTGTTCAAAACTCGTATATCAGCTAAGGAATAATATCCAATTTTTTTTTAAGAACATTCTCAGGATAAGTTATCACATCAGGCTTAAATGGAACTTATTGCAAAACACCTTTTTATTTTACTTTTTATCAGATTAGGTTTTTAACGTGTTTATTTGCAAGATAAGTTGATTTTATTCAGGAAAAGAGGAAACCTAGCTTACTAAACAAATTGTTTAAACAAAATAAAATAGCTGAATAATAGTTAAAGTAAGATAACAATACTTTGAATCTAGAACAAATACTTGTATATAAGTAAAAACAAATTCTCTTGATAACAATAATACAACCTAATTCAAAAGATATCTCGATATTCGAAATTAGCTCTTCAGATTGTAAATTAAGGCTCGTCGGGTAATGTGCGAACATATTTGGTTGCCTAAAGATTATGTTTGTGGAAAAAAAATACGAAAATGCTAGGAACCACAGCTAAACTGCTCGCCTTAATTTACGTCAAATACAGTAGAACATGGCGATAAAATCCAATAAGCCCTGTTTTGTCTGACGAAGTTAATAGATACCATAAAAAACCATGAGTGGCACTAAATCAAATTCAATCATCAAATTTGCGATCAGCGTCATTCAAAATCCCCAAGCTTCTTCGTTAAGTATTTCCTCAATTCGCTCTTAAGCCAGCAAGATTTTAAGAATCCACTAGCATACAGTATTATGACTGTAAAATGTGACCCGTTTTATACACTTGAAAAAATAACTCTAATGTTGGTTTTCGTAAAACACGAATCCGTGGTAGAATAGTATGCGATTAGGGCCTTAGACAGGGCGTCCCGAGATAGATCCCGGCTAGCGCTGATCATGGCGGAGCGCCCTTGAGGCAAGGCACATTTCAAAATTAATGAAATTTTGACACCAACGTAATCATGAATAAGTCTTCTACTGCCAAAGTATAACTGACAAGCTGCTGAACTCTTCATTCAACCAAAGAAACGAAACAAGTTGAAGAGCACTGCGATTCTCTATATTATGTTCGATGAATTGTGAAAGTATTTTGTCCCCGGTTATAAATGTTTTCAATGTAAACAGAACGAGAATGTATTAGACCTTTGAGACCTAAATCGTCTGCTACATGTATGCCCATCGTCAAGGTATGCATAGTTTTCCTATTATTACCTAGTCATACCTACCAAAGCAGTCGCCCGGGCGATTGCTCTTGGTTTAACACTGTATTCAAATACATGTTAGACTCTGTGGTAGGGTACGTGTTAGTATTATGCAAATTAATCAATCGATCGTAGTGTGTTACCTACTAGTTGTTATGTGATTGGTGGTTTAAATGATGTTATCCTACCACTCGTTCAATGTGTTGTTTTCTTTCATATCTTAATTTATATTTTTACTTATTTCTACAGAACGTCTCAAACGTATTTTTTTTTAATTTCCCTCTTAACCTTTAATTTGACATTGTCTTTCGGAATACATCGTTCAAAAGGAGGACTATGTGCCATTTTGCTGCGTTGTGGAATGATCTCATTATCCAAGATCGACAAAGAAATTGCCAACCTTCTATTGTCCGATTTTCTTGTATCAGCATCCATCCTAATAAGTTAAAGGCTGTTTCAATATGATAAATAGATTTGTCTTCTTTGATAATATGTCGAAAAGTTTCCATAATACGTCTTCTTTGCCCTGGTTTATTTGTCTTGATGAAACAGACGTATTGTAGAAAGTACAGATACACCTTGGGATTCACTACGACCCAGTCAAACCAGAAATCAAAATCTTCGTTTCTAGACCCAGCTGATGTATACACAGAACGGTACATCTCATACTGTAGAGCTGGATGGACAATGTTAGCTTGTGACTGCAGAAACACCATGCAACCTGTTGTATATTTTTCTATGAATTGTTTGGTGTTGACGTTTTTTATATCAGTTAATAGTTTTATTTTTTGTGCAGTACCATCACATACAAATATACTGTTGTTACAACTGCATACTGAAACAATATGATGTTTAAAGCTAGTAGCAACTTCGAGTAGAACCTGCGCACTAGCTTCTAGCATTCCAAACTGAAGATAACATGTTGCTAGCGATAGTCGTACAGCAATACGACTAGAGGTTGAACTTTCCATAATGTTCATGATAACTTCCAGAGGAAGCATATTGCTAGTATAATTGCCCTTCCGTCTAGTTTCGACAGATGCCATACTTTGTGCTATATGCAAATGTATATGAGGAATGACATAACTCATTGCCATCCTTACATCTCTTGTGCTATGTTCTTCGACGTGGTTTATTTCTTGCATATGTGTCAGAAGCCTTTGTAATGTAAGGAGACTCTCTCTGGCTTCCACCGGTATTTCGTTCAGGCACATATCCCTGACTATGTAGTTTAAGAGTACGAAGACACTGTTTCTATTGTACATATTTGTCATGAGGTTGTCTGAGTTAATCAATCTCATTTTTTGTTTGTATTCGATTATTTCATCAGTTTCCCTTGTATTGCAAGACATTACATTTGGGTGTGTGTGAAGAAGTTGACCAATATAGTCGCATTTCAACGAAAAGAGAAATTCTATCCCTTTCGACAAAATTGATGTCAGTGCTGTTTTTACATTTTCGAGTGTCTGCTTATCTAATCTATCAAACATGTTTTCCTCTTGTATGAAGTAATTCGGACAGTTTCCATTATTTGACCAATCTAAAAGCCGCTCGAGACACTTACGTGTACACAGAATGAGGTTTTCTGGAGTCCATGTACTACTCTCTGATGTTTCGATGGTGTAAAATAAACATGTTTTGCAATGGTAAGAGGAAATAGATTTACCCGTTCTCGGCTCTATAAGATCCTTCTTTATCATCTTGAGGAGAATATAACATTTATGCTGCGTTGGGTTAAGACCAAACATCAGTTCTCGTTCTTGCAGTGAAAAGGAAATCCTCCATTCTATAGACATGTTGTTGCTCTTTGGATGTGCAACACCAACAAGGAAGCACCCAAAGGATTTCATTTTTTGTATCTGTTTCTGTGATGGCCAGTCGTATTGGCGTGTTCTATGTATCCATGAATTTGCAAAAGTTGGCACTTTTCGACATCTTAAAGCAGATACACTATCAACGCTGTGGTAAGTTCCAAACGGCACTGTAAATGCAGGGCCATTTCTAGTTGCAGAACCCTTTTCATACCATGGTAAATGATTTATACACAGATTGCCATAGTCATCATATTCCTCCTTGCCATGAATAGCCGATCGGAGAGATTTACATTGTACGATGCTGTCAAAAACTGTTTGTATGTGAACATATCCGGGTCTTGTGTTGTAATCCTTAACCATTAGAAAACATAATCGATCAGTTGTGTCGTTAATATTGTCTATGACAAATACTCTATCTGAGCAATACAATCTATCTACGTCACTTTGCAGTCCTAGCGTTGTTGTTCCCTCACACGAACTTCCAAACACATAACAAGTTGCTTCGTAACCAAAAAAGAGGTATGTGACAGTTTCTGCAATCTGACCTGCCATAGAAGACTGCCTGTATAACTGTCTCACATCCTCAGATGCCCCAATAGTATCGAGTACTTCGCAAAGGTGTAAAGACACATTAGGATGATATGTATCCATACTCATCAGTTAATCTGTAACAAAAAGGGGTAGAAATACTGCAAACACCTTGGTAAATAAGTCACAAAGAGGTATAGAACGACTACAAATCACTGGTATCAATCTGTAACTAAGAGGCGTAGATATACTACAACACACGTTTGTTAATCTTTTCAAAGATGTACTACGAAACACATTTATAAATTTGTATCTAAGAGGCGTAGTCATACTGCCAAACTGTTCAGTTAATCCGTAATTAAGGGGCGTAGTAATTCTTCAAAACTATATAGTTAGTCTGTAACCAAGAGGCGAAGATAAGCTGCTAGACAATTTACCTAATCTGTAGCACAGAGATGTAGATATACTACAAACAAAATGTGTAAATAAACAAGATATAGGCATAGAGATACTGCAAATCAGTTGTATCAACCTGTACCAAAGTGTGTAGATACACTACAAAATATAAGTTAATATCAAACAAAGACCCGTAGTAATACTGCAAATCACTTTTATTAATATGTAACTAAGAGGCGTAGTAATATTGAAAATCTTTTCAGTAAATCTGCGATACAGAGATGTAGAAATGACACAAAATACTTTAGATGATCTGTAACAAAGAGGCGTAGAAATACTGTTTTTCCCCCTATTTAATATGTAATACAGCGGCGTAGTACTTCTGCTAAACAATATAGATACGATGTAACAAAGAGGCGTAGAAATACTACAAACACTTTACCTAATCTGTAGCACAGAGATGTAGATACACTCCAACAAACTTTGGTAAAAAAACAGCACAGAGGCAACGAAACCATGATCTGTAATAAAGAGGCGTAGTAATTCTACAAAACTATATAGTTAATCTGTAACAAAGAGGCGTAGTAAAACTGCTAAACAGTTTACTTAATCTGTAGCACATATATATAGATACACTCCAACAATCTTTGGTAAATAAACAACACAGAGGCATAGAAAGACTGCAAATCATCTTTATCAACCTGTACTAAAGTGGCGTAGATATACTACAAAACACTTAAGTTAAACCGTAACAAAGAGGGATAGTTATACTGCAAAACACTATAATCTGTAACTAAGAGGGATAGTTATACTGCAAAACACTATAATCTGTAACTAAGAAGCGTAGTAAAACTGAAAAACACTTTAATTTATCTGTAACTAAGAAGCGTAGTAATACTAAAAAACACTTGAATTTATCTGTAACTAAGAAGCTTAGTAATAATGCAAAACACTTTAATTTATCTGTAACTAAGAAGCGTAGTAATACTGCAAAACACTTTAATTTATCTGTAATTAAGAAGCGTAGTAATACTGCAAAACACTTTAATTTATCTGTAATTAAGAAGCGTAGTAATACTGCAAAACACTTTAATTTATCTGTAACTAAGAAGCGTAGTAATACTGCAAAACACTTTAATTTATCTGTAATTAAGAAGCGTAGTAATACTGAAAAACACTTTAATTTATCTGTAACTAAGAAGCGTAGTAATACTAAAAAACACTTTAATTTATCTGTAACTAAGAAGCGTAGTAATACTGCAAAACACTTTAATTTATCTGTAACTAAGAAGCGTAGTAATACTGCAAAACACTTTAATTTATCTGTAATTAAGAGGCGTAGTAATACTGCAAAGCTTTTAAGTCAATCTGCCATACAGACAGGTAGAAATAATACAAAATACTTTAGATGATCTGTAACAAAGAGGCGTAGTAATTCTACAAAACTATATAGTTAATTTGTAACAAAGAGGCGTAGAAAACTTCTAAACAATTTACTTAATCTGTAGCACAGAGATGTAGATATACTACAAACACAATTTGTAAATAAACAAGATATAGGCATAGACATACTGCAAATCAGTTGTATCAACCTGTACCAAAGTGTGTAGATATACTACAAAACACTTAAGTTTAGGTCTAACAAAGAGGCGTAGTAATACTGCAAAACACTTTATTTATCTGTAACTAAGAGGCGTAGTAATACTGAAAAACTTTTCAGTAAATCTATAAAAAAGAGGCGTAGTAAAATCTGCATACAGAGACGTAGAAATAATAAAAAATATATTAGATGATCTGTCACATGGGCGTAGAAATTCTCCAAAACATTTTAGTAAATCTGTTACAAATATGCAGAGAAATACTACAAACACTTCAGTAAAATTGTAACCAAGATGTGTAAAAAAAACTACAACATACTTTAAATAATCTGTTATAAAAGGCGCAGAAATACATAAACATACATCGGTTGTTCTGTAACAAAGATGCGAAATTATTATCAAACGATCTCTAATCTGTAACAAAATGCATAGAAATACTACAAAACAATTCAATGAAACGGAAACTTTGACTAGATCAGTTTCAACTTTACTTCACAGGAATGTTCCTTCGATGGTCCGCTTTTAATTTGTTTAAAGTCTTACACTCTGAGTACAACTTTGACGAAAATAATCCAGGTACATGAATATAGATATGTGTTTGAATGTGGTTTTACTTTCTAACACCTACCCGGGTATACCCTTAACAGATTTGTTGGTAAATATACACCGGGAGTAAAAGCGTGAGTCAAAGTAGCCAAGTGATTCACGCTAGATATTTGTGATCGGTCGTATCGGGTTCGATCTCAACTTGTGACGTTCCTAATAGCTTTTCCATGAACATAATACATTGTGTAATCTAGCTTTGGTTATTCACTCAGGTATGATGAATAAGTAAACTATTGCCTATAAATAACACAAATACTCTTGGAAACCGCGTAAAACTCCACTAAATACAAGAAACATTACATTTCTTGCAATGGATCTATATACTTGATCGTTGATATTGCTCACGAGTACAGGTAGAACATAATGTATAAACAACAAAGCCTCAACAACAAATTTATCTTTAAGAAAATAAACAAGAGGACCAAAGGCAATCAATCGGCAACAAGCGTAATAGCATACAAGCAAATGTGAAAGCCCTAATGTATTGAAACACAAGGCAAGGAGTGGGTGCTGTAAATGAAAAGGATATTTATAATACGAAATAACAGACAATCTAGAGGTGGCCAAAAGCAACACATATTTATACAAAAAAGTTTAATTTTATATCTATTAATGCCACTCTTTGCTTTGTTTCTTCAACCAATCAATATGGCTTGAACAATTTATTTAAACACTTTCATAGGAGAAGAATGTTAAATGATTTTACTTTTGCACCTTTTCTGATACCAAAGGGCGGCCATGTTTTTAAACCATGCATTATTTGCTTGAATAAGGTTTATAAATAATCTAACATTGATGTACAATTATCTAGAATTCACACAAGCAGGTTCAGAGAAAGAGAATTTTTATAGAATTTGAAAACATTTGTAAGAGAATCACCTCACAGGGTGAAATAGGAGATGTCGTTTGAAGCTAAATGTTAACGACGGATGTAAAATTAGTTTAAATTTATGTATTTTAAGTCGATTGCGAAACAAGCTTTCATCTTAGATTAATAACGCTCGATGTCTGCTTCCTGGAGACTTAACCAGTAATCGCGCCGTTAGTGTGAACAAATCCCAGAGTCAGGACCCGCTCATCACGGGACTTGAACCAGGGACCTTTGATACGAGAAGCCGACGCTCTATATCTTCACCACTGTCTTCCACAGTAAGATTGAAGATTGATGTAATAGACAGATAAGAGCTGGAAGACTTTTTGAAATATGAGATTCGTTTTTAAGTGCGCTATTATGTTTATACAAAAGAAAACAATTCCATTTACCTGAAAAATAATAGCAAATACCATCACACCATATACTTTCATACTCCTCTTTCGAAACTGAACTGTCGATGTTATTAAAATAGAACACTTTAACTTTATATGTTATCTGACCATACATGTTAACATATGACATATTTGTATGTACATGTTTATCGGGCCGGTTTGATAGATACGTGTGGATATATTGATCTATAAATAGTTATGTACATTTCAAAATCGCGATAAACCTGATTATGTGTTGTTTGTTTATATCGTGCTTTACCTCGCTGTCAACCGTTCTTCAGTTATATCACGGCTATCTGTGTGTAAGTTACCAGTACTACTGGTCAATTTATCCTGAAACCACCGAGACATTCGTACTGCCAATCCAACTATCCTGAACGCAGAGGAGAGAGAGAGAGAAAGAAAAAAGTAGGAGAGAGAGAAAGAGAGAGAGAGAGAGAGAGAGAGAGAGAGAGAGAAAGAGAGATAGAGAGAGAAAGAGAGAAAGAGAGAGATAAAGAGAAAGAGAAAGAGAAAGAGAGAGAGAAAGTGAGAGAGAGAAAGAGAGAGAGAGAGAGGGAGAGACAGACAGAGCGACAGAGAGACAGAGAGAAAGAGACATTATTATCATTTTAAAAACCTTGGTAAAGCTGTGGGTCTAACCGATATAACCGATAACAGTGCAGTATGCTTTTCGGTTCAGTATCACTTTGCCAACTTTTTATCTATTAATTTCAAAATGTTAGCCTAGCTTTGTCAACCGAAACGGTTTGTACACCTCTGACTAACATGTTATTACAAATGAGGAAAATTGAAATCTCTTTTTACCTAGTACGTTGTAAGATATATAAATAATTTGTATAGGAACAAAATGAATAGTGATAACATTTATTTTTCTATTTTAAATGACATGCATCAAAGAAATAGTGTAATGTATTGTAAAGGTAACATATTTAGAATATGCATGATAGTTCTGTTCTACATCCAGACTCATCTTGATGAATTCGCAGGCGACGAATTCTCCACTCTCTATAAGCATTTACATCTATGTAGCATGGTCATTTTGAAAACGATTCGGGGAAAACAAATATAACAATGCTAACAATTTGAGACTTCTTTACTTTTCCTGCAGTTTTCATATCTGTATCATAAATGTAAATTCAAATAAACTTTTCACATGTTGCATTCCTTTGGATGATTACAAAACATTAGACCCACGTAACACCTCAACCAGTTGAAATAAATTCGTTTAAATTATATATACCATCGTATAAGATAAAACATTGTTCCTACATTTCAAAATTCACAACTATTTTCTTAGAGTTTGATGGCCGTTATTTTTCGATACGTAACATTTTATTGCGTTCACTGCTTGATTTATTTATACATTATTTCTATTAAACATAGTTGTGCGTGGAAACGGTTGATATGATAATAATGTCAATCCTCGATGTGAACGTTATGTGTGGACCGCCACCGCCAGGTAGATTGCAATGAGATTCCCATTCGCCATCTGTTTTGTTACATAATCTTTACACATTATCTTACTGTTAGGAGTTACTTTTACTGTTTTATTGGGCGAATAATCTCCAACATTTAATATTAGGTAATATTTTGTTCTGAAACCTTGTGGGTCTATTTCATAAGGTGATTAATTACGAATAATTTCCCGCTAGTAGGGCTGAGGGTTTTATTGTAAAAATGAACAAATGTTGTACGATTAACGACTCAAGTCACCACAGGGTTATTATCTTCTTAAGTAACACAGGAAATAAATTAAATATGGGTCAAAAGGTTTTCAGAAAATAATAGGTCGTTCGATGCTCTGTTAGTTTAGTTTTTCTAAAGGACGGATCACTTTTAATGCAGCTTTTGTTTCACACAATTTGATTGATATTATTTTATGTTATTAAATAGAATATACATGTAACACATTTGTTTAAACAAAGTCAAACAAAATTATCTTTAACTCTTCACCCACAAACAACAATCTGCAGCAGGCGACTTTGCAAATATCAATGCATAACTGTTGAAATTCTCTATTAATTAAAGTAGAATTATTGAATATAGCTAAATGGATCTATTGCTCATTGTTATCAATTTATCCTTTTGCCACAATGATGCCAATAGTTGTCTGATTCATAGGCGTCAGAAATCATCTGCATGTGGAAAAGGGTTAATCAATTTCAACTATTATCCCACAACAGATTATATCAAACAAATATCATCAGATTACATGTCCTTGCCTTGTCCGGAGTCAAGCCTTTTTTGTGGCCTCTGTAGCAAATCTTTCTCCAAACATTTATCCAAGGCTATTGGGGCCTGTGAAGCTAATCTTTCTCCAAACATTTAAAACTTTCCCTGATAAAAACAACTTTTAGTGCCTCTGTAGCTCATCTGTCTCCAAACATGTATTTTTTCACTGAAAAAAAACAACGAGTTGTGGTGTCTCAGTAGCTCGTCTTTTTCCAAACATTTATCTTTCCTAGATAATAACATGTTTTGGTGTCTCAGTAGCTTATCTTTCTAAAACAATTGATCTTTCCTAGATAATATCGACTTTTAGTGCTTCAGTAGCTTATCTTTCTAAAAACATTTATCTTTCCTAGATAATAAAGACTTTTAGTGTTTCTGTAGCTCATCTTTCTCCAAACATTTATCCTATCCCTGATTCAAATGTTTTTTGGATTCTCTGTAGCTCATCTTTCTCCAAACATTTATTCTTTTCCCCGATAAAACTAATTTAAATGCCTGTAGCTCATCTTTCTCTAAACATTTATCCTTTCCAAGATAATAACGACGTTTGTTCCCTTTGAAGCTCAGTTTTCTCCAAACCGTTATCCTTCCCTGATAAAACGACTTTTAGTGCCTCTGTAGCTCATCTTTCTCATCTTTCTCCAAACATTTATCCTATCCCTGATTCAAATGATTTTTGGATTCTCTGTAGCTCATCTTTCTCCAAACATTTATATTTTCCCCGATAAAACTAATTTAAATGCCTGTAGCTCATCTTTCTCTAAATATTTATCCTTTCCAAGATAATAACGACGTTTGTTCCCTTTGAAGCTCAGTTTTCTCCAAACCGTTATCCTTCCCTCATAAAACGATTTTAAGTGCCTCTGTAGCCCTTCTTCCTCCAAACATTTATTCTTTTCCAAATATAACGACTTTTAGTGCCTCGGTAGCTCATATTTCTCCAAACATTTATCCATCCCTGATAAAATGACTTATAGCGTCTCTGTAGCTCATCTTTCTCATCTTTCTCCAAACATTTATCCTTTCCCTGATAATACTGCATTAAATCCCTCTGTAGCTCATCTTTCTCTAAACATTTATCCTTTCCAAGACAATAACGACTTTTGTTCCCTCTTAAGCTAATTTTTCTCGAAACATTTATCCCTTCCCCGATAAAACGACTTTAAGTGCCTCTGTATCTCATCTTTCTCCAAACATTTATCCTTTCCCCCATTAAACTATTTTAAGTGCCTCTGTAGCTCATCTTTCTCCAAACATGTATCCTTTTCCAGATATAACGACGTTTAGTGCCTCAGTATCTCATCTTTCTCTAAACATTATCCTTTCCAAGATAATAACGACTTTTGTTCCCTTTGAAGCTTTTTTTCTCCAAACATTTATCCTTTCCCTGATAAAACGATTGTTAGTGCTTCTGTAGCTCATCTTTCTCCAAACATTTATCCTTTCCGTCATAAATCGATTTTAAGTGTCTCTGTAGCTCATCTTTCTCCAAACATTTCTACCTTTTTCTGATTTAACGACTTTTATTGCCTCTGTAGCTCATCTTTCTCCAAACATTTATCCTTTCCCTCATAAAACGATTTTAAGTGCCTTTGTAGTTCATCTTTCTCCAAACATTTATTCTTTCCTAGATAATAACGACTTTTAGAGTCTCTGTACCTCATCTTTCTCCAAACATTTATCGTTCCAAGATAATAACGACTTTTTGTGTCTCTGTAGCTCACCTTTCTCCAAACGAGTTTTGGAGACTCTGAAACTCATCTCTCTTCAAAAATGTATCATCTTACTGGAAAAACAAAACGCTTTTGGTGCTTTTGTGGCGCATGTTTCTCCAAACAATTATTCTTTCCTTGATAAAACCGACTATTTGTTCTTCTGTAGCACATCTTTGTGCAAACAATCTGTTACTGATAGAAACGAATGTTTACTCTCTGTAGCCCTTTTTTCTCCAAACATTTATCGTTTACCAGATGAAAACGACTTAAGGCTTCTTTGAAGCCAAACATACATCTTTTTCCTCATAAAATCGACTAGTTTTGCATCTGTAACTCATTTTTTTAAAAACATATATTCTTTCTCTGATAAAAAAGATTCTAGCGGCCTCTGTAGCTTATCTTTCTCCAAACAGTTATCCTTTTCCTGATATAAACGACTTTTGGGGCCTCTGCAATACTCTTTCTACATGCATATATCCTTACCCTGATAAAAACTAATTGTTGGGTCTCTGTAGCTCATCTTTCTACAAACACATCTTTTTCAAGATAAAAACAATTTCAGGGATTACTGCAGCTCATTTTTCTCCAAACATATATCCTTTTCCTGATAAAAACGAATTTAAGGGCCTATATAGCTTTTCTTTCTCTAAACTTGTATGCATTCCCTGATAAAAACGACTTTATGGGCCTCTCTATAGCTCATCTTTCTCTTAACATGTATCCTTACCTTGATAAAAACGATATTAAGGGCCTATATACATATGTAGCTCATCTATTTAAAAATATTTATGCTTTCTCGGATAAAAACGACTTTATGGGAACTCTGCAGCTCATCTCTCTCCGAACAGTTATCCTTTCCCCGATCAAAAACTTTACATTTTAAACCTCTATAGCTCGCCTTTTTTCCAAACAGTCATCATTTCGCTGATAACAACGATCTTAGTGCCTCTGTAGCTCACATTTCGACATACAGTTATCCTTAACCTGATAAAAAAAACGACTTACCAAACAAACACCTTTATCCAAACATATATCCTTTCTCTGATAAAAACGACTTTACGGGACCTCTACAGCTCCCTACAAACATGTATCCTTATCCTTATAAAAACTATTTTTACCCCCATACAAACGACTTGATGGGGCCTCTGCAGCTCACCTTTCTCAAAACAGTTATCCTGTCCTGGTAAAAACGACCTGAAGGGGCCTCTGCAGCTCACCTTTTTGCAAACATATATCCTGTCCTGGTTAAAACGACCTGAAGGGGCCTCTGCAGCTCACGTTTCTGCAAACATTTATCCTGTCCTGGTAAAAACGACCTGAAGGGGCCTCTGCAGCTCACCTTTCTGTAAACATATATCCTGTCCTGGTAAAAACGACCTGAAGGAGCATATGCAGCTCACCTTTCTGTAAACATATATCCTGTCCTGGTAAAAACGACCTGAAGGGGCCTCTGCAGCTCACCTTTATCCAAACATATATCCTGTCCTGGTAAAAACGACCTGAAGAGGCATATGCAGCTCACCTTTCTCCAAACAGATATCCTGTCCTGGTAAAAACGACCTGAAGGGGCCTCTGCAACTCACGTTTCTGCAAACATTTATCCTTATCCGTATTCTGACGTTTGACAAAATAAATTCAATGAAATAAGCGAAAGTTGTCTACCACAAAACGACCTATCAATCTATTTTGAAGCAGCCAGTTTCTTGTTGTGTTGGATACTGGTGTTAGTAATTCAGGAAACACATGGGTAGTTGCACTGGCAACTGTGATATGACTGAAATACTGTTGCAAACGGCGTTAAAACCCAAATAAACTAACCAATCAAAAGTGTAATTCGAAATCAAGAGATATTTTGTTTCATTCTTGATAGTTTAAAGCAATGACTCTTGAAACTGCAGTACAATGTACATTTAGTTATCATCAGAGGTTGTGGGATTCACCGGTGTTACGATGAAATTAACTGACAACTAACCCTATTGAAACGACCATCGAAATGAAATTTTGAAAAAAAAATCCAATAGTGTTAAAAAAAATTCAAACACAGAGACAACATAAAACCGACGATCATATCAATCAACGACGTTATTAAACCTATTATATACGATATAATTCATGCATTAAATGCGTAGCAGAATATATAGGATTTCGGGATGTAAACATATCAGGTGTCATAAGACAGAAATAACTGTTCCTTTCGACGCTTTCATAAACAAACACTTTGCTTTTAATTTACTTATCAACGTTGTAATTTAAGGTATTTCAATGGAGGACTAAATACGAGAGTGTAAACTGTTCCTTTGCCCAACAATAACTCTCTCATTACTCAACAAAACGCCGTTGTGTGTACTCAAAAGATACGTCTCACTGAGACAATTATTTCGAGTACCATCAATATAGGGTTTTAGTGTTAAATTTGAACTTTAAAACAGGAACAATGACGTTATATAGAGTTCTGCATCACGCAAAAACTAACCTTCGGGTATCGGCAATCATCGTATTCCAAGATCAGCACGCGCATGGATGTAGTCTTGTCAAAGTCTTCCATACCTAGTGGCTTATTTAATGAAGCGATGCATTACCTCTTTCCCACATATATCAAATATTCACAGTGAAAATATTGAAAATCTCTGTAAATGAAATTATTATTATTGAATAGTGTTTAAAACAGTGTAGCTAAAGAAATAATAGCTCATTATAAGTAATTTCTTGTTTGGCCATGATGGTTTCAAAAGTCGTTCGAAGCAGACGTGTTCATAGACGACTGCATGTGGTTAAACATCGCCGGAAACTCACGTTTAGAGAGTATCGGAGTCAACAATCTTGGGTGTCCGACAATTATAGTAAATGGTTATTTTTCGCCTCTATACACGTATATGTATGGTAAAGGGTCATATCTGCTGTAGACACGTTAATAGACGTCTGTATGTGCTAAATGGTTATGACTACCTCAGACGCGTCAATATGTGTCTGTATGTGGTAAAGGCACAGTGCAAAGACACTTGAAACTGAAGTACAATGTACATTTAGTTATCATCAAAGATTGTGGGATTCAACGGTGTCATGATCAAATTAACTAATAACTAACCCAAAGAAACGACCGTCGAATTTAAACTTCAAAAAAATCTAATAGTGTTAATCATTGTTCAAACACAAATACAACACAAACCGTCAATCATATCAATGAACGATCTTATCGCATATATTATATACGGTAATATTCATGCTTTAAATGCGTGGCAAAAAAGATAAAATAAGCTATAATAAACAAACTCTTTACTTTAACTTGACTTATAAACGATGTGATTTTAAAGCACATCACAAGAGCACTAAACAAGTTGGAGTAAGCTGTTCCTTTTCCTCACAATATCTCTATTATAAATCAACCAAACACTGTTGTGACTACTCAAACAATGAGACTCACTGTGACAAATGAGTACCGATAATATAGGGTATCATTGTCTCATAAAGTATTTTAGAACATGCCAAATTCCGTTTTCTAGAGCTCTGCATTACGCCGAACCGACATTTGGGTAATCAGCAGTTATCGTATACCCAGAACAGCAAGTGCATGGATGAAGTCTCATTAAGGTATTCCGTGCATGATGGTATATTTAATGTAGCGATGCATTACCTCTTTCCCACATATATCAAATCCGCAGCAGACGCCTATGAAAACTTCTAAATGAAAATATGAAAATTCTCTGGAAATGAAAGTGCTATTATTGAATAGAGTTGAAAACGTTTTAGGAAAAGAGTCAACAGGTCATTATGAGTAATTTATCGTTTGGCCACAATTTTGTTAAAAGTCGTCTGCCACAGACCATCTCAGACAACCACGGTTGTTGACTCCGTTACGCTCTATACCTATAGTATCACGTATGGAGCGTAGCGGAGTTAAACCTTGGGTGTCCGACGATGGAAGTAAAGGGTTATCTCTGCTACAGACGAGTCAAAAGACGTTTTTGTGTGGTAAAGGGTTATGTATGTTACAGACGTGCCAATAGACGTCTGTATGTTGTAAAAGGTTATCCCTGCTTCAAACGACTCAATAGATGTATGTATGTTGTAAAGGGTTATGTCTGCTCCAGACGCGCCAATAGACGTCTGTACGTTGTAAAAGGTTATGTCTGCTGCAGACGTGTCAATAGATGTCTGTATGTGATGAAGGGATATTTCTACTGCAGACGCATCACTAGTCTGTATTTGCTAAATCTTTATGTCTGTTGCAGGTGCGTCAATAGACGTATGTATTTGGCAAAGGGATATGTTTTCTGCAGACGTGTCAATAGACGACTGTATTTGATAAAGTCTATGTCTGCTGCGGACGCATCAATAGTTCACTGCATTTGGTAAAAAGTTAATATGAAAATACACAAATGAGTCGCGTCATACGACGTTTGACCTACGCGGGTTTTGTATCATCTATTTTACAGTCCAATCTTAAAGAATACCAGCCTTTTTCATCCGTATTTTGAACTATTTTCCATTTCATCATTTTCTAGGCGTTGTTACAGGATTACTATTAAACTGTCTTTCTAAGGAGTATTTTGCTCTGAACAGGTTTCGTTTCGACAGACTTCACTATAATTTCTACTTGAAATCGTGTCATTTTCACTAACAGCTCTAAACTATATGAATGGTCTGTCTGTCGAACGGGTTGAATTCATCTTCTGACTGTGTGGAAGTCAGATCCATGTCTTAAATGATAGAGAGGGTCGTAAGTCGGTTACGGTGTGGCGAAGCTCAAATATCAGTTTGAATTATTAATTTTGTCCATAGACATCATGAAGCTTTTAATATTCATATTATGCATGTTAATTGTGCAGGTAAATTGATTCAATTCACGTGAATAATGCAAAAAACGTATAAAATGTACATACATTGTAATTTGCATTTTGAAAATGGCATTTATAAATCTAGGCCCAAATGCGACACACAACAGTTTATGTAAATGCTGATCCCCTCAGAGATGTAGTGTCCACCTCGCGTTCTGGGTGTCGCGGATTCGATTCACGACCGGATCGTACCAGACACTTCAGACCGATGTGGCATAATAGCAAGACAAAAATCGGTGTTTGGTCCATGAAGTAAGTTAATACGTGTGTGTGGCATGGAGAGCCGGCCCAAGCCGAACTGCTAAAATAAATAAAAAAAGGCCAGTATATATACTACTTGTAAAGAGTCTTTCATCACATGTGCAACTCTAACAGTTTATGTTGGTCACTTCCAATTGTAAATGGTCCTGGCATACCAAATAATGTCTGGAGGAAAATAGCCCTGTCACCTGAAATAATGTTCATAATGACTTTCCCGCCGTGGTCCTATGGATTGTGGGGTTAGCAGTAGTACTGGTAACTTACCAAGGAAACACCGTGATATAACTGAACATTTGTTGAAAGCAGCGTAAAACACCATACAAACAAACTTTGTTTATGCTGACGAGACGCACACAGTTTGACTTGTTCGAACCTCCTAATACAACATCTTACAGGGACATCACAAAAACCAGTTTACCTACTAACGAGTGTCCGTGCTTCATCACGCCAACAGTACGTTCAGTTACGGTTTACGCTAGTTAACGATAGCATATGTATACAACATGGATTAACAGCTGTAATTTGATTGGTGGGTTGGCACCTGTTTGCAAAAGTAAATGGATAATTTTACTGAAGTTTAACGTTATCTTCTTACCTTACGTGTATTTCCTGGATATCTTGCACCAATATTCCATCCAACTTTCTTGACTTCTCTGATGAGTTCAGATTCTATGTTGATTTTATGAGATTGGTCGGGCGATTGTCTGGGGAAAGATATTTTCACGATCAACATGATCGTTATTCCGGGGGTTAAATTATGGTATTGTCGGTCATCAGCGTTCAAGGAAGACGGATATGCATATGTTTAGTAACTAATCTCTTACGGGTGTACGTTACGTAAATAAATTATATTGATGATTATGAAGGCGCCCTTGACCAAAGTTTTATTTTTAAGGACGACATTGCCCATGTACAGTGGATACGTTTAACCGACTAGTTTATGAAGACAATCATTCGAGTGCATGGATTGGCCTGTTCGATCCCCTGATCTTTATACGACATAGCACGCCTGAGACATATAAATACAGAGATTGGCAACTCAGATTATGCAAAGAACGAATCTCGCTAAAATCTCACGGGTATTGCGAGATGTGTACCCTATTTATAGCACCAATTTCCATCTCATGAAATTAGCAAGGCATATTGATCCGTATCAAATTTCGAGTAGATTATAATATATCTTTAACCAAATCCTTTCCTTGATTTAAAAAGCGCACTTTTACATATCTGTATACTTTTTAACGGGTTTTTAAGAAGAAAATGGTAAATGGAGAAAGTGTTCCTGATGAGCTTTCTAATTATTCCCCAAAGTAAATTCCTTTTGTATTTGACGATTGTATTTCAACTAATAATCCAGTTTTTATTCGATGTTTTCTTTAGAATAAAATATAGTGAATCATTTTCGATTTAAAACTCTTAAATCAGCTTATCGGTTTTGGAGTTATCGTAGCATGTATTCGCGTTACATCGGTACGGTGGACAGAAGCAAATCAAAGTAAGATATTTATTGTTGAATTATGTCATATTCAGTAACTTATTACTAATGAAACCTCCTTTTTTACTCGTCTCATTACCGAAATGCCACTATTACCAAGCGTAATCCTATTGTACATCTGACAATATTTGTTTTAAGAACATCAGTGTGGAATTAAGGCACAATATTGATAATACTCATACGCTTATGTTTAATTTAAAATGCAGAATATATTTATGTATAGAAATATTTGGTTGTCGTTAAAGTTTTACATTTTATTCTAATTAAATCAATTTTAGAACGTATTTGAATACATATTTTGTTTATTGGCTTTAAAGTAAATTTGATAATTAATTGACTAATTAACATTGTCAATAATAAACACTTTTATATAGTTGATAATTGTTTGTTTCGGTGTGGATATAAGTCGTATTCTGGATCGTATATTAAATTTGTCTAATGTCTAAATATGTCTATGAAAACATTGTAACAAACTTCTCGTTACATCAGTATGACAGACGGAAGCAAATCAAAGTAAAATATTTCTTTTTTATCTTATTGTATGTCATTGTTCATGTGCAGTGCAAAATTGCTTTTAAGACCTCTTGTTTTGTCCTATTGTCAGGGTGTCCTTATTCCGAAATGGTGACATCGTAGTTTTCACAGCTTTTTTTTAAAATTGAACTTCAGTACACTATTAGTAATTTGCATACATTTTTGTATATTTCAGAATACACAATATATAAAAAAGCTTTGCTTTTTGACATCAATTATAGAATAAATTGAACCATATACTTAAATTTAATTAAAGTGCTTGGCTTTAAAATGAATTCGATTGTTTTATTACCGACTGGCGATAGTCCATTTAAAAGTTATGCATTATAATGAAGATGAAAGTTGTTGTTCTGGTGCAAAATTTATCTATAGTTTTAATGAATTATACCAGAAAAGGGTTATTTTCAAATTGGAAAATCATGTAATATAAATATTTGTTACATGTTTTAGTGGGTTATCGAGCACTTATAGAAAATGACAAGCTTTTTATTAGTGTCCGATGCAAAGAGCCTACATGCAGATTGTCACGCGCAAATGACACATTGGCAGAGTAAAATTCTGTATTTGACGAGGTAAAATACGGCACCAAATAACGATACTTCACTGAAACATAATGTGATGTCAGTGAAATTAGATTTTTCGTCATTAAAAATGCGGTAGTAGGAAGTGATACACACTCCATTTATAATTTCATTTTATGTTTAAATTGTATTATTTCATTTTTGAAATGTAGAAAATTGTGTATATTTTCTTTATTATGTATTTAAAGCTAGTTATACTAGCTTTATAAAAAAAAAATATATATAACACTCAGGAAAAAAAATAAAAGATAATTCTGGATAAGTAAAACAAAAACCGATGGTAACCGCCATTTTAATATATATTTAATAGCGGTCATACAAAAAGCACAAACTAAAAATATCGACGTCTAGTCAATCATTTATAAAACCGATAGTTATGGACATAGAAATGCAGTATATTTTTCGTCAATTAATATTCTTACGAAAAACTTAAACTTAACAAAATGACACTCATGGTATTAAATACTATATGTATATTCTTTATCGAAGCGTCGACAAATTGACATCTCTCTCGACATTCGGTCTTGTGATATATCAATTTTTCCAAGCACTTAGTAGTACAATACAAAGCCAGGTATCGCTACTGCAGCAGAGTATTACCTATTAATGACATGATTTGCAATGGAAAGTTGAGAAACTAAGACCATTGTTTTCAACGTTGACCATAAAACGGGCGATCTCTGTGTATTATCATTAACCTTGAACTTGACCTTAATCTTAGCCATACCCCAACTATTATGCCGGGCTTCTTTACTGGAAAAGCTACATGTAAATTGAAATGTACTTGAAACCAGTCAAGCATACAAAGAGTAATGTGACGGAAATAAAATTGATTATTCGATGGGTGCGACAACAATGTCTGTATCGGGTAATGCGTTAAATCAGGACTATATATAGTTTGTTATTACAATAAAGATCTATTAAAGATGTATAAACCTTTTAAACCTTTTCCCCGTTTGCAGAAGAATTTGGACGCATCTGTAACAGAAAACATTTGAAAACATTGTTACAAAAATTAATATTGTTCATTGTGAGCATTTTCTCCTTTTCCCATATTGTTTGCAATGTTATTAACAAGTCTGTTGAAAGAGATTGTCTATTGTTTTCCTTAGATATCTCCAAACTCTTCATACGCAGGTTTGTTATAAGTTGGAAAGTGTTAAAGTGGCTAACAAACTAGTACTATTAACTAAAACTAGTTAACAGTCAATAAAGAAGTAATAGACTATGGCAACAGACCTTGATCATAATACAGACGACATATTATGGCTCTACAGAAAACATTAAAGATTCAACTTGGAGAAAAATGATAAACTGGTCATAATGAGGGGTTTCTTCTTTGATCAGGATTAGCTGGGATGTTTTGTTTGTAGTTTTCTAATAGACCAAGAATTACCAATCAAAATCTCATGATTTAGAACCCCGTCTCGACCAATCAATTTATCCCATGATTGACACAACAATCATTGCAACCAGCATCATTCATCTTCCAACAATGGGCTAAATAGACTATATGAAAAGGTAGTCAGTTACCTGGGAAGTATCGAGAGATCAAACATTTTAGATGAACAGATCGACAAAGTCAGAGTTAAATTCCTGTCAAGGAATCCATTCTGCACAATGCATTGAACATTCGCATGTCGTCGAGGAAGTTGTTTAAAATCAATCTCATCTGGACAAGGACGTGACGACAATATATTGAATCCTGGTAAGACCACTCACGTCAGTTATGGTTGTATAAGGAGGCTCGAACATGATGAGTTTTGACAGCCTCATATGAGTAGTGTTAGAGCGTAAGCCTCGTGTGCTGGAAGTCTAGGGTTCGATCTCCAGCCGAGTCATACCAATGACTGATTCGGTTGTTTAATGATAAACGGACCTGTACAACTGGCAACTTACCAAGAAAACACTTTATAAATTATGAAAGCGATTATGTTGGAGGCGACGTAAAATGCCATGCAAATAAAAGTTATGTGCTATTCTCAAAATGCAAATTACAGTTCATGTGCGTTGTTTACGATGTAAAATTAATCGATTTACCGTCGCGATACAATACAAGCACAGTTAACGTGAATACTATGAATATTAAATCGCCAATTCTATTGACAAGAGAATGCAGGAGTAAGGAGATAAGATGAATGATTTGAGCTCCACCCAACGGATCATGACCTTTGGGATTTCATGATCGAGAAAGACATTGATCAGACTTCAGCCCAGTCTCGCTCGTTTGACAGACATACAGACACAATTACACCGTTAATAATTAAAGTAAAAGTAAAGAGTACGTTTATTTTAGTGTTCCTCTTATAAAAGTACCAATCATTGTTTCCCTAAGATACCAGCTGATTCGTTTACCTCTCTTTTGCCAGGCATCTAATATATGAATAATAATCGTATTCATGTTTATAATTGATTCACTGATATAAACATCGGTCTTTGTTGTCTCTGTTTTTTTAAATGCTTAACAATATCTGGGTTGTTTTTTTGAAAAATTTCTTTCGATGATCCTTTCATTGGGTTAATTGTCACTTCATTTTATGATGAAGACTATGAACAACACAACCTCACATACTTAACGAATACTGCATGTTCGCTGTTTTTTCGTTCCAAGACTGTTTAAGTATCGAACCATCGTTCTTCGGCTTTCGAATAACACTGTATTTGATATAAATGTATATACACATATACACACATGTTTGAATAACTAACAGGTGATTTAAAATGTACCAATGGGAATAAGCAACGAATACGTTACCGGTTTTTAATTTAACAGGTGATATCAAATATACTAATGCGTCACCGTCAGCATCTACAACAACAAAAATATCAAAATTGTGGTTGGCAACATCAATATATTGAATTCGAATGGTATTTGTGATAGCAAAGGCTTCTTTTCTTGAAAAAGGCCGAATAAATAACAGGCTTTTGAATAAGTAACAGGCAATTAAAAATGTACCAATCAGTTTATCTTATCATCTACAAAAACAACAACATCAAGCCATACATCCTGAAGTCTTTGTACCTATTGTAGGTAGCTTGAAAGTATATTCTCAAATCTATTATTGACAGATGGTTTAGAATACATGCAAAACGCCCCTTAACTATGCAAAGGTTTACATATATATCGGTTACTTTCTTGCATTGGTTTACATTGATGTGTGTGTACAGTGCAAATTGCATTATCATCATGCACGTTTTGGAGATTCCCCAAATCTTCATTTTCTGAGTGTCCGGATGGAGACATAATGTTGTTGACCTATTTTTTGTAAATAAAGTACATAAACTATCACTTCTTATGTCAAAACTAGCTCTGACACTGTTTTAGTAACCCCAATTTTCGAACCCGCGTTTTTTAGCATGAATGATATAGTATAGCTAGGCTAACAGGGTTGCACGAACTATTGCTGTCTACCAAGAAAAGCACCGACAACAACCATTTTTTTCATTTCCCCGCTACATTATTCATGAACTACGCACCTTATCTACAGCTTTCACTGTATTCACAAAAAAGAAAGTTAATCATATGAGGATATTAATAAACAACTGTAAAACTCAATACGAGTTATCGATAAGACTCACAATTTGATAAGGAACCCTATGGTTGTTGTTTGGCATTGTCACTTGTTGTTTGTCGTATAAAGCAGCACTGTCAACAACCACGTTCTCATTACCGGCTTCATTACACATGAACGACGCACTTTATCTAGAGCTGTCTTTACATCCTCGGAAAGAAAGTTAATCAAGTGAGGATATTTATAAACACCTGTAAAATTCAATACGAGTTATCAAATTTACTAACACATTGATAAGGATCACTATGCTTTTTTATGCTAGTCTTACTTGGTGTGGTGGAAATCATCATATAATTGTTAAATAGTTGAATGATTGTTTTACCTTATAATCAGCAAACGTGATGACAATAACGAACCATTGAAGCGTATCGATTACAAGAATGAAGTGAGTGTCACAAAAGGACATGTGATAGGTGCATGCTTTGATAAAAAATGCGAACAAAAGATATAGAAGTGTGTTGAGTGTGTGTTGGGGAGGATGTGGGGGGGGCGGGGGGGGGGGGCTACTTTTATATCTATTAACGAATTAGTGTGTGATGACTGTTTACAATGATAACAAGTTGTTAATGGCGCATCGATAATGTAAAAATGAATAGAAGCATTAGTTGGCTTGATGCAGAGTTTTCTCGAAGACAGGTTGCGCGTCATTTTGGAGTTTGTCAGAGCTTCGTTAAGAAGTTGTGTGACAACGTTACCATACACATGCTAATGGCATGCATGGACACGGGGGCGGTCACACAAGGTCAACAGCCTTGTTTCAGAACCGGCTTATAGTCGTCCTGCCACGACGGAATCGTTGCCAGAACATAACAACGAATCTCCAATGGTAATACCGTACCTACACAAATGGACCGAAAAATCTCTATGGTGCTCGTTTCAGTGCTAGAATGCGAATCATATGCATGCCTATGCAGAAACATTGCATTATGGAGCGTCGTCTGGACTAGACCCTTAATATCGGGATACCGATTCTCTTCTCTGATGAGTTCAAAATCAGTGATTATTTCACAGGTACGCGGGCGACAATCTGGAGAATGAGAAATGAGCGAGTTGCGCCTATCTGTGTACATCCATAATGATCGTTATGGCGGGTAGACCTTTATGATATGGCTTCCAGATAAGGAAAGCCATGCATATTATTGGGAACTACACATAAAGCATTTAAATGTAATAATCGATGCTTATGATCTCACTTAAGAATGCACAATTAGCCAAGATATCATTTTTAATGAGGTCAATGATTTTGTACACATGGCGCATGTAATCAACGAGTACCTGGAGACAATAATTCGGTTGCATGGACTTGCTCGCTCGATCCCCTGATATCAATACGATAGAGCACCTCTTGGACATGCTTCGGAAAAGCCCGACCTCTTCAGAAAACAATATACAGGCAACTCAGAGACAAGCAACACTGAATGAATCGACTCGAATCCGACAGCAAAATATCCGAAGGCGTATTGACAGCATGAGGAGGCGAGGTCAAGTGATCATCTATGCATATGATCCTCATACACGAAGACCCTCAAAATAAATCTGTAAATGTTCCTATTTACTCAATTGATTTGATTGCTCAAAATAAATGTCTAATTTTGACACTCACCTCATCCTTGCATTCGTTACCCCTCAGTGGTTAGTTATATTAACCATTTGCCTGAAATACAGGCAACTTATGTAGCTGCTGCATGTCATGACTTTTGAAAATATTATAGGAAAAGGAGAAATTGTTATAAACTGACAATTGTACCACTATATTATAAACTGTGTATCAAAAATATACTTTTAATTTTACAGAAACTGTTCCTCAATACTTAAATGTTGTCAAAGTAAACGACCCTTTCCCACGTGCACAAAATATAGCAGCTGATTATAAAGACTTAGAAGGTAAAAATATCTAAAATAATATGTAAATTGAAGGATTAATATTGAATAGGGTTAGAAATATTGTGGCAAAAGAAGAAATTGCTCATCCTTCTTTACAACAACATTATTAAAAGTTATTTTCTTCAATTATGTATTGCATTAGGGTCTTTAGCTGATGTACTTATGTCAGAATAACATACAGAAAGCAATTATTAGCTCGACTTTTCGAAGAAAGGCTAGCTATACTACTCGCCTCAGCGTCGGCGTCTGCGTCTGCGTCTGCTTCGTCATCTGCGTCAGCGTTAGTGTCACACCTTGGTTAAGTTTGTTGTACCAATTCACTGTTTTGTCAAAACCATTACAGATATTGCTTTGATTTGTAAAAATGATGGCCCTTTTTAGACTTAGAAATTTGGTTAAGTTTATTGTACCAATTCACTTTATTTCAAAACCATTACAGATATTGCTTTGAAACTTACAACTCCTTTTCACCATCATCATTTCCAAAAGAAGACAAGAGTACCTAACTCTGTTCATGTTTGTGTAAGAATTATGGCCCTTGTTCGACTTAGAATTTTAGTTAAATTGTTCGTACCACTCCACTTTTGTTCAACCTTTCTAAAATAAATGAGCTTGTTGCGGGACATACACACACAGAAATGTATTATGGCCTTAATGAAAATCCCAACGAGGGACATTAGTAACTTTCCCAAGAAACGCCGTGATATGACTGAATAATTGTAAAAAAAGGCGTGAAACACCATACAAACTAAAGTACTAATAACGTAGAATAATTAAAAAAAGGGTCGTTAGTAAGATGGTTTGAGAACTTTAAGTGGATATTCAAGTGCTTATCCTTACCTTTATTCCATCTTAGCGTTTAATGACTTAGTATGCGATAAAAACGAATATAAAAACGGTTGAAAACCAAACTGTGACGACAAACTTTCTGATTGAAGGATTTTATATCATTCAGTACTTTTCGTTAAAAAACACCGCCTTTTATCCTATACGTTTTAGTCAAATCAAAACGCGTACATCGCCGTCTGTTCATAAAAAGGGTCAACATGTATGTGGAAAAACTGTATATGGGGTTAACCCTTTTCCGCATACACGGAAATATATATAAGTATTGAAATCATTGCTCCAATAAGCAGTTTATGCATTTGTCACGATGTTTTTCTATGCAGTCTGCAGCATAGGCGTCAACATGCGTTTTCAAACGTGTTATTCATTTACTTGATAGTAACGAAAGATTTTGAAATATTGTGAGAAATCCATTTGTTTGCCTAATTATTTTCAAAGTCAAATGCCGTATAGTTGGTCCATGTGATTTGGTTATGACGTCACGTAGCGTCGTTTTGCCATATACGGTATGAATGGTTCCGGTGACGCTATCGAAATATTATTTTCCGTGCTAACTAAATAAGGTAGGACTGTTTCCGGTGCTGACGTCAACATATGATTCGGTGATGACGTCAACAACGACTAAAAAATACAACTTAAGTCATTTCCTGAAATATGTGCAAAGTGACGGGATTGTAATTACTGCAGCAGACAACTGAAATCATCTGGCAAAAATATGGAAAATCTCTATAAATGAAAGTTTAAATATTGAAAAGAGTTGAAAATATTGTGGCAAAAGGAGAAATTGCTCGTTTTGACCAATTTCTTCTTTTGTCACAATGTTTTCCAAAATTCTTCTGCTGCAGAGGCGTCGGAAAGCGTATATATGTGGGAAAGGGTTAACACACTATTCGTATAGCTACAAATCGATAATGGTTACATTTTAAATGATTTTCAAAAACAGTATCTTTAGTATAAAACAGATGTTTTCTATTTAAAGTTTTGAAATAGTAGTATGGGTGAGTAGTCATGCTCCTTTCGCCATTATGTTATTATAGAGTTGGCATTCCATGCCCCACTGTATATTTTCATGTTTTTATAATACAAGCAAACGCGAATGTATCTATAAATACATAATATTATCGTGTATTAATTATTTTTTTCTTTTGATTGACAAAAGTCATTGTGTCTCGCGTCATTTGGGGAGGTAGATAGTTGCCTGTGAGAATGATGTGTGAAGTCCTGATGCTAGGAAGCCAGGAAAACACGTGAATCGGTGAACGACCTGAAAATCTATTTGCAAATGGCGTTACACTTCAATCAGTCAATCAATATAAATAACTACTGCTGTTGTGTAATTTGGTTGAGAATATATCTTAGCATATAACACGGATACTTTGATATCGACCTCAGGTTGTGCGGATCTATATGAGCCGTTCCACGGGAAAACAAACGTTGTGAACTCTGCGTAAATGATCAACCCTGATCAGCCTAAGCATCCCGCTCAGGCTAACACGGATGGACCCTTTTAGCCTCCTTTGGATTTTTTGTTTCAGGAATCCTTACTTTTTACCTTTATCGCCCTCAGTCGGAATGTGTCGGCTTAAATTAGCCTGCGCGGATTACGCAGGATGTTTGTTCTGTGTCGATACATTACGCAGAGGCCATAATGTTGGCTATCTCGTGGACTGGCTGACTGATCTGGGTCGATACATTACGCAAAGACCATAATCGTGGATTTCTCGTGGAACAACTCATATTCATTGACTTCCTGAAAGATACTGTTGACTACTTTATTCTTAAGTTTGAGTGTTTGTCAAATCTCAAACAAAAGCATCTATCGTCTTTTTTGTTAGTCCACTGTCCGTATTTCAGATTAAACATCTTGTAACCTCTTATATTCGTAAAACAGTGCGAGTCCTTTCGTCGGCATTGTCGTTTGCGTGCATCAGTGTTAAAAATTCAACCAAAGTGGAAGTTCATGCAATACACCACCAAAGCGGTCCCTTAGCCTAGTTATTAAGGTTGTAAAACAAAATCCGACCTGTGTGTTCATGCATTGCAACCGAAAAAAACAATGTTTATCAAGCGAACAGTGTAAAATCAGATCAAGCTGCGCTGATGCAAAACAAGACCTGTTTCGGGTCTTCTTGTGAATAGTGAAGACTACGATGAGCCTGTGGTTTCACTGTCCGTCCATTTGTTATATGGCCTTACGATTGAAGCCAGTTTTGTTGTCCACCCATGCGGTATAAGGCCCTGGAATTGAAGCTATACCTAGTTGTCCATCCATTTTGTTATTTGGCCCAACGATCGAAGCCAGGGTAGTAACTGTCCATCCATTTGTTGTATGGCCCTTCCATTAAAGCCAGGCTAGCTGTCCATCCATGTGTTATATGTCCCTAGAATTGAAGCCAGGCTGGTTGTTCATCCATTTTGTTATATGGCCATACGATTGAATCCAGTGTAGTTGTCAATCCGTTTGTTATATGGCCCTACGATTGAAGCCAGGCTAGTTGTCCATCCAATTGCTTTATCGCCCTTCGATGAAGGCCAGGGTAAATGTCAATCCATTTGTTATATGGCCCTACAATTGAAGCAAGGGTAGTTGTCCATCCATTTGTGATATGGCCCTACGCTTAAAGGTAGGGTTGTTGGACCCCGAAGTACCTTTAAATGATGCAAAACCAACCGGAGAGTCTTTAAGACCCCAAATCACAAGACATGTAAATAAATACTATACAGCTCAACTTTACTATTTTGTAGCTCATAACATCAAGTCAAAAAGGATGTCACGAAAGCAAACTAAATCTCCTGCTTTTACATTAAGCATCTATAAAGGGTCCGACGCCCATCCCAATGATATACCGAACGGACAAGACTCACAGTTTGGAATAACACGTAAGAAGTACCTATGTTACTGTGTTGTGCTGGTTCTTTTCATCGTGATTGTGAGTGGTGTGTTTGGGGGTATATATGGAGGAATATATCTAAAAAAGGGACATAAGAACGACTGCGTTGTATCACCAGGTAAGGAACGCTTACATTTTGTTGAAGATATTTCGCGATGATATTAACCTGATCCTTATCCTTGAGGAAATGTATTAATTATAATGACATACACGCGTATTTTTTCGGACTTCAACTGTGGTCTTTTATCTAACCATTGATGTTAGTAATTTGCGAATAGTAGTCTATAATATCATATTGACAGTGTGTGTTGCGTGCTATATTGACGTGTGAATGGTTAGGGTGTATGTTCTGCTGATTTATGAATGGTTATGCATTTTTTTCTTGTTTTTGTGAATGAGTATGCAGTTTGTTTTATTTGTGAACGGTTATGCAGTTTGTTTTCTTTTATTTGTAAACGATTATGAAGTTTGTTCTCTTTTATTTGTGAATTGTAATGCAGTTTATTTTCTTTAACTTGTGAATGGTAATGCAATTTGTTTTCAATTATCTGTTAATGGTTATGTTGTTTGTTCGATTGACATATGAAGGATTATGATATATGTATTGACTCTGCCACGCGAATAATTATCTTGAATATCCATTTAAATATGAACGATTGCATCTTATTATGTTATATGTATAGTCTCTTGACAAACACATACTTATGTTGTATGTATGGTCTCTTGACAAGTGAATGAATATGTAGCATGCATGGTCTCTTGACAAGCGAATGAGTATGTTGTATGTATGGTATCTTGACAAGCAAATACTTATGTTGTATGCATGGTCTCTTGACAAGCGAATGAGTATGTTGTATGTATGGTCTCTTGACAAGCAAATACTTATGTTGTATGCATGGTCTCTTGACAAGGAAATGATTATGTTCAATGTATTGTCTCTTGACAATCAAATGCTTATGTTGTATGCATGGTCTCTTGACAATCGAATGATAATGTTTATGTATGGTATCTTGACAAGCGAATGAGTATGTTGTATGTATAGTATCTTGACAAGCTAATACTTATGTTGTATGCATGGTCTCTTGACAAGTGAATGATTAAGTTCAATGTATTGTCTCTTGAAAAGCGAATGATTATGTTGTATGTATAGTCTCTTGGCTTATGCTGTATGTAAGGTCTCTTGACAATCCAATGATTTTGTTGTAAGCAAGGTCTCTTGACAATCGAATGATTATGTTGTTTGTGTTGTCTCTTGACCTGCGAGTAGTTATGTAGTAAGTATGGTCTTTTGACAAGCGAATGATTATTTTGTATGTATGGTCTCTTGACAAGCGAATGAGTATATTCAATGTATAGTCTCTTGACACTCGAAGGATTATGTTGTATGCATGGTCTCTTGTCAATCGAATGAGTATATTTTATGTATTGTCTCTTGACAAGCGAATGATTATGTTGTATGTATGGTCTCTTGACAATCGAATGAGTATCTTGTATGTATGGTCGCTTGACAAGCGAATGATTATGTTGTGTGCATGATCTCTTAACATGTTAATTATTATGCTGTATGCATGGTCTTTTGACAATCGAATGATTATGTTGTATGTATGGTCTCTTGAAAAACGACTTATCATGGTGTATGTATAGTCTCTTGACAAGCGAATAATTATCTTGTATGTATGGTCTCTTGATAAGCGAATGATTAGGTTGTATATATGTTCTCTTGACAATCGAATGATTCTGTTGTATGTACCTTCACTTGACATGTGAATGATTATGTTGTATGAATGGTATCCTCCCTATGTGAATGATATCGTGTTTGTATGGTTTCTTGAAATTTAACTTATTACGTTTTATGTATGTTCTATATATATGTAAATAATGATGTTGTATGTATGTCTTCTTGATATATTAATAATGATGTTGGATGTATGACCTCTTGCCATATGACTGATTATGTTGTTGGGAGTTCTCTTAACATGTGAATGACTATGTTGTATGTATATTCTTATGTTATTGGATTGATTATGTTGTATGTATGTCTTCTTGATATGTTAATAATTATGTTTTAAGCATGGTATATTGCCATGTTTCTGATGGTGCTGTGTGTGAGCTCTCTTAACATGTGGATACAAGTGTAGAATGTATGCTATAATGCTATGTGAATGATTCTGTTGTATTTATGATTCAATTCAATGTGAATAGTAATGTTGTTTGTATGTTCTATTGGTATGTGAATGATTATGTTGTATAATATCTTCTTGATATGTTAATAATTATGTGGATTGTATAGTGTATTGCCATGTTAATGGTTATGTTGTAAGTATGTTCTTGTGCTTTGTGACTGATTATGTTGTATGCATGTCTTCTTGGTATGTTAATCATACGTAGTATGTAAGTTTTCTTTATATGTTAGTAATTATATTGCATGTGTGGTCTCTTGTAGTGTGACTGATTATGATGTATATGTGTTCTCTTAACATGTGAATGATTATTTTGTATGTATGATATTTTGCTATGGACTTGTACATAGTCATTCAATGTTTGCAAAAAAAAAGGTAGCTGCTTGGGCGTAGTCGCACGTTAATAGATATGTTTAACACCTGACTCCATATTCATTACAGATGCGTGGACAGACTGGAGTTCCTTGGGCTCGTGTAGTGTATCCTGTGCAGCAGAGAAAAGGATCAGAAACCGGACATGTACCGGACATTTGTATGAGGATAATGGCAATGATAAGGATGTGTGTTCCGACGTTGTTTGTATTGGTAAGCGATATCAATCCTTCGATAGCTCACGGTTGCAAATCCTAATCAAATGTTATCTACAATAAAGTCAGCCCTGCGTTCAGTCTGATATCTCATAATTGCCAAGCTACCAATAAAAAAACAGGTTAAATAAAGTCAGCCCTGTGTTCCATGACACAGTCTACCATTTAGTCAATTGGTTACTGGTTCATATTTCGTAAACTGTAAGACTTGCATATTACTATTTTCATATGCTTATACATCTCATGAATAGATGTGTCGCGTGCCAAACGTATGTCTCAGTAAACCCTTGAAATAACAAAAAAGAAACACTTTATCCTTCCTTTATTCGTTTTTGTTTTATATCAGCCATGCTCAAGCAATAAAAAAGCCTTTGAATTATAATTTCAGTTGCAGATACTGATCTGTGTGCACATCTTTGTAATAAAGATATTTAACATTTAATATTTCATGTATTTGATTATTTCTATGATTTTATAATATATGTATATGACTAGGCTACTCTGTTTACTCTGTTTACGGTGGACTTCATGTACAAATAAAGTGAATTGTAATGTTTTGTGGGGTTGAAAATCTCGGGGCAATTTCCGTATGAGCATTTCCGTGGTACAAAAGGTACAAGTTCGCATTTCTGTACAGTGTAGGTTCAGATCACGCTTTTCAGAATCTAGCCTACCCAAGTTGACATAATCATTTAACAATCTTATGTATGTTAAACGTGAGCAAATATCAATATCATAATTTGCAGATTCATAAGTTAATCTGGATCTATTTTGCTTAAAATATCCAACAGGTCCCTTTTACTATTCGATATCAATCCATCCATAGAGACCGCCTGAGTGATGTAGACGTCATGTCTAAATATAAATTCAGTAAAACATGCGCACTAATGCTTTCCATTTGAACGGTGTTTCCTCGTCTTAGTAGTAAACCATTCGGAACTCTCGGGTAATTCCGTAATCCTTCATCATCCATTGATGAAGCATTCATCACCGAGGTATTCCGAATGAGTATTAAACATCGTTGGTCGTCATTTTGAAATGCTAGTAACCCCAGGCTTGAGGTGGGTTACTCGGATTCGGGTCAAAAGGTCAACATGACGTCACTAAGGTTAAAAGTATCACCGTTCAAATGGATTCCGAGTGCACTCGGGCTGTTCTCGGATCCCATATGAACTCGCCCTATGATTGATTCATACGGAAGGACAGACAGTATGCAATATTTATGTTAGTAGTATGTTCATGACAGTCATAGAGGAGTGCACTTGGACAAGGCATGATTACTAGCCTAGTACTGCTTTGTTTACCCAGGGATTAAATCATGTTCATTGCAGTGATGTGACTGAACTTTTGTTGAAAACGGCACAAAGCCTAATGAATCAAAACAAATGTGTAGCTTATACCTTCAGACGACTGGTCAGACTGGAGTAGCTGGAGCTCGTGCAGTGTGACATGTGGTAACGGCTCCAGAACACGGGATCGCAATTGCACTGATAAATACTGCGGGGATAACAACATGGACATGGACCTGTGTTATAACCCATTATGTATAGGTATGGGAAAAACCGTTGTCATAGACTCATGAAGATCATCAACATGTGAGCCATTCCACGAGAAAATAAACATTGTGGCCTCTGCGTAATGTATCGATCCAGATCAGCATGCGCAGTCCGCGCAGACTAATCCGGCAAACACATTCCGTCTCTAGGAGATAGAGGTATAGAGTAATGATTCCTGAAATAGAAAAATACACAAGAGGCGAAAATTGTCCATTACTATTAATATAGTTTTGTCATATTTGCATCAAGATATTGAAATATGAGCTCGTAAAACAAAGAATTCAAGATCAACATTTCCAAAGCTGGTCCCGGGTTCGAGTCCCGTGATAAGCGGTTTCTGACCTTTAGATTTTACCACACAAACGGAACGAGTACTGGTTAAGTTTCGAGAAAGCAGGAATCGAAGGTGTGATTAATATAAGCTGAACGTTTGCTTTGCAATCGCTGTAAACTAAATAAGTTTAAACTAAAGCTGGTATGCAAATAAAAGTTATTCCAAAAGATTAACTACTTATTGAATATTACTTCCTTTTCATCTGCAATGCATTCTCTGAACTGGATTTTATTTTTGAAAAAATACTATTAAACTCGGCCAAATTTACAAAATAAATAAAATCTGCTGATGTCAAAAGATGTTGAGGAATTGTTGAATTTAAGTAGTTATATATATTTTGCCTGTTAGAGCTAAAACTAATTACTTAAAGACGAGATATTGTATTGTATTGTATAATTTGTTTTTGATGCTTATTCTAGTTTGTTTTTCCATTGCATTCTGTTATTGTAAAATAATTTAATTGAATTGAATGATTATAATAACGTACGCTGATTTTAATATTTTACGGTAATATTAGACATTTCCAAACTTCCTTCTGTCGTAGTAGATTTAATACAGTGAAGAGTCAAGTTACTCGGAACGTTAATTTTTCCTTAGTAAACACGATTTGTGCGAACATTATTATTGGATAGTATTCCAGGAAAACGAACTTGAACATGACTGATCCGTCCCGCGAGAAAACCAAAAGTGTGGATTCTGCGTTAAGGATCGACCTGGATCAGCCTAAGTATGCCGCACAGGCTTACCCGGATAAACACTTTTTCTGTTTCAAGAATCATAATATATACCTCTATTCCCCTGAGACGGAAAATACCAGACTTTAAAAAGTATAGTAATGGCTGTCCGCCTTGGTGCTCAGATTTGCGGGGTTATCATTACGACTGACTGTCTGGTGGCAGGATAAATGGACCAGTAGCACTGGTAACTTACTAAAACAACGCCGTGATATAACTGCAAAAAAGGTTGAAAGCGGCATAGAACACCCGATTAATTAAGCCGATCTGCGTAAAGTGTAGTGATTATAAGAAGGTGTTTAAATCAGTGCGTTGTCGTTCGAAACAAGTACGGGTATTATCGTTGTTATTGTTGTCGTTGTTGTTGCTGCCATTTACAATATCATATTTACAAACCAGTTTGATTGAACTATGGCATGGTTTTGATTGATTCATACGGAACGACACACAGTATGAAATATTTATATAAGTAGTATGCTATTGACAGTTATAGAGAAGTGCACTTGGACAAGGCATGTTTACTAGCCCAGTACTGCTTTTATTACCCTAGGATTTAATCATGTTCATTGCCGTGATATAACTGAACTTTTATTGAAAAAAGCACAAAGCCCAATAAATCAAAACAAATGTTTAGCTTTTACTTTCAGAGGCCTGGTCAGACTGGAGTAGTTGGAGCTCGTGCAGTGTGACATGTGGAAATGGCTCGAGAACACGGAATCGCACGTGTTCTGGTGAATACTGCGGTGATATCAACATGGACATAGACATGTGTGATAACCCTCTATGCATAGGTATGGGTAAAGCAGTTGTCATAGACTCATAAAGATCATTAACATGTGAGCCGATCCACGAAAAAACAAAGAATTGTGGCCACTGCGTAATATATCGACCCAGTTCAGCCTGCGCAGTCCGTGCATACTAATCCGACCGAAACATTCCGACTCTGGGAGATAGAGGTATATAGTAATGATTCCTGAAACAGAAAAATAGACATGAGGCGAAAAGTGTCAGCCCGGGCTAGCCTGCGCGACATGCTTAGTCTGATCTGGTTCGATACTTTACGCAGAGTCCACAATGTTGATTTTCTCGTAATTCAGCTCATGTGTATTAACGACGTGTTATGACTAAAATACAATTTGAAACGGGCGTCAAACTCCGATAAATTTAATCAAATGTTAAGTTTGTTTTCTATTGCACATGGACAAGGCATGTTTACTAGCCTAGTACTGCTTTGTTTACCCTGGGATGAAATCATGTTCATTCATTGCCATGATATAACTGAACTTTTGTTGAAAACGTCACAAAGCCTAATACATCAAAACAAATATATACCTTCAGACGCCTGGTCTGACTGGAATAGCTGGAGCCCGTGCAGTGTGACATGTGGAAATGGCTCGAGAACACGGAATCGAACGTGCACAGGGGAATACTGCGGGGATGACAACACGGACATGGACCTGTGTTATAACCCCGTATGCAAAGGTATGGGTAAAGCAGTTGTCATAGACTCATGAAGATCATTTTAAAACATGTGAGCCGTGCCAAGAGAAAACAAACAGTATCACCTCTACGTAATGTATCGACCTAGTTCAGCCTGCGCAGTTTTCGCAGACTAAACCGGCCGACACATTCCGTGTCTGGCAGATAGAGATATATAGTAATGATTCATGAAACAGAAAACTACACATGAGGCAAAACGTGTCCGTCCGGGTTAGCCTACGCGACATGCTTAGGCTGATCCGGTTCGATACTTCACGCAGAGTCCACAATGTTGGTTTTCTCGCAATTCAGCTCATTTGTATTGACGACGTGTCATGATTGAAATGCCATTTGAAACGGGTGTCAAACTCCGATAAATTAAATCAAATGTTAAGTTCGTTCTCGATAAAAAAAGATTTCAAAAAAATCTGTTTACGTGCTTTTTAATTGGTGATTTTATTAATTGGAGAAATCATAGTGACTCTGCATGTTGTATGTTGTATTAAGCTTGATTTTAAACATTGGCAACCTATTTTATTTTTTAATTATTTAACGGTGAACAAGAAAGGTCCTGCCAGGACGCCTGAAAGTACGGTCGAATTTTGAATAATCATCATAAAGATCCGAGGTAACTTTATCCTTCACTGTATTCAATCTACGATGGTAGACGGACGGAGGTGAAGATATGTCCAACATGACACCTTCACATTTTCGTGCGTCCTTATAGTTCTTATAGATTTGACACCGGTTTGTGTAGATTTGTTTCCTCTCCTGATATCAGGTAATCTCATATATATATATATATATATATATAGATAGGAAACGACACAGGCTGTTCAAACTACCCACGAAGAGGGTTAAGCAATTCACCAATAATTAGTTTGGCTTATCAAATCGGGCAGAATTCTGGCCATGGAATTTCCCAAGACTTCAGACGAGACCTTTCAAACCAATAGCGTATGCATTTAAATGCACGAAAACTGATCAGTTTTAATTAAACTGTTGTTAATTATTCTAAACATGTACATTTTATATAAAGCGAAGAGTCTAAAAAGAGTCTAAAATTAAAATAAGTTTGACATTTTAGACAATTTGACATATCGCCAAACGTTATATGTAACGTTAAACTTGATTGGTTGACGTACGTCCAATCAAAACCAGGGAGCTATAATCATCTCCCCGTTTAACAAGGAATCATGTTACGGTTTGTGTAACGTTTATTGGTAAAATTCCGAACCATAACACAAACCCGTTGCCTGTCTGTATTATACAATGACGCAAGACGTCAGCATTAAGATGACGAAATCCTCTGAAGGCTATGTATTACAATGTAAAGTCTGCAGTTAAACATAATAATCAAATTTAGCGAATATAAATAGGTGTTTAAATCAGTGCGTTGTCGTTCACAACAAGTACGGGTATTGTGTTTGTTATTGTTTTTGTTGTTGCTACCACTGCCATTTAGAATATAATATCTAAAAACCCTTTTGAATGAAATATGGTATGGTTATGATTGATTCATACGGAAAAACAGACAGTATGAAATATTCTGTTAGTAGTATTTTCATGACAGTCAGGGAGCGCACTTGGACAAGGTATGTTTACTAACATAGTACTGCTTTGTTTACCCTGGGATGAAATCATGTTCATTGCCGTGATATAACTGAACTTTTGTTGAAAACGGCACGAAGCCCAATCAATCAAAATAAATGTGTAGCTTGTACTTTCAGACGACTGGTCGGACTGGAGTAGCTGGAGCTCGTGCAGTGTGACATGTGGAAATGGCTCGATAACAAGGAATCGCACGTGTACTGGTGAATACTGCGGTGATAACAACATGGACATGGACCTGTGTGATAACGCTTTATGCAAAGGTATTGGTAAAGCAGTTGTCATAGACTCATGAAGATCATTAACATGCGAGCCGTTTCACAAACATTATGACCTCTGCGTAATGTATCGACCGAGTTCAGCCTGCGCTGTCCGTGCAGACTAATCCGGCCGACACATTCCGTCTCTGGGAAATAGAGGTACATTGTATATAGTAATGATTAGAAAAATACACATGAGGTGATAAGTGCTTAGGCTGATCCGGTTCGATAATTTACACAGAGTCCACACTGTTGGTTTGCTCTAATTCGGCTCAAGTGTAATGCCGACGTGTTAGTACTTAAATGCCATTTGAAACGGGTGTCAAACTCCGATAAATTAAATCAAATGTTAAGTTCGTTCTCGATAAAAATATATTTCGAAATCTTTTTACATGCTTTTTAATTGGTGATTTTATTAATTTGGGAAATCATATTGATTCCACATGTTGTATGTTTTATTAAGCTTGAAGTTAAACATTGGCAACCTATTTTTTAATTATCTAACGGTTAACAAGAAAAGTCCTGTCAGGCCGCCTGGAAGTACGAACGAATTTGGGTAGCTCATGAAAAATATCCGAGGTAACTTTATTGTTCACTGTATTCAATCTACTATTAAACTCGGCCAAATTTACAAAAAAAAAAATCACATTTGCTGATGTCAGAAAATCTTTAGGAAATTGTTGAATTTAAGTAGTTATATATATTTGTGTCTGTTTAGAGCGAAAACTAATAACTTAAATACGAGATATTGTATTGTATTATATAATTTGTTTTTTCATGCTTATTCTTGTTTGTCTTTCCATTGCATTATGTTATGGTAAAAGATAATTATGTACTTACAATACTTGATAAAGGAATTGAATTAAATTGAATTATTGTAATAACGTACGACGATTTTAATATGTTACGGTCAGATTAGACATTTCCAAACTTCCATCTGCCGTAGTAGATTGAATAAAGTGAAGAGTCAAGTGTCTCGGAACGTTAATTTTCTCTTAGAAAACACGATTTGTGCCAATATTATTATTTGGTAGTACTCGAGGAAAACCAACTTAAACATGACTGAGCCGTCCCGCGAGAAAACCAACACTGTGCCGTAAAATATCGACCCGGATCAGCCTAAGCATGCCGTGCAAGCTTATCCGGATAGACACTTTTCGCCTCCTGTGAATTCTCTATTTTAGGAATCATAATCTATTCCCCCTGAGCTATGTTCATGCCTGTAATACGTAATTCGTATGTTTAGCACTTTGTTTTATGTATTTTGTACATGTGTGTTGCGATTGCATTAATGCATTTATATATATCACACTGCAAACATTTCTTGACAACCGCAACAACATAAATGTCCTCAGCCCTTGATTGTTTACACTTTATCGTTTCAGTTAGTGGTGCTGTTTCCGTCTTCAAATCCTCTGCATCCTTACACATTGTGTTGCTTATTTCTGGATGTTTGTTATATATGTGTATGGGCCGTTATTAGATGTGCTGTTCACCTGCTTTTTGCATTTGACTATAGTGTTATGTATACTCAGTGTGGAAACCAGTATGGATTTAGAATACCAACGAATGCTAGGCGAATTATGTGTTGATTGGTTGATTCGGCTATCACGTGTCTGAGTGCTCGGCTCGATGGGACAATCTGAATACGCGCATTAACTTTTGACTGAATAAATAGTATATAATAATGTAATATGTATTAAACTTGTTAGGTGTGAGTGTGGATAACCTCGACCCATCTACTACTCCTAATACGGGGTAAATAAACAAATATTTAAATAAAAAAAATACAACGGCGAAGCTCCAGGATACCGAATTATAACCATTTCCCCAAAGAAATATGAAAGAATGAGTAATTTGAGCCGTGATATGAGAACACCAACATTGCGTAAAATATCGACCCGTTTCAGCCTAAGCATGCCGCGCAGGCTAACTCGGACAGACACGTTTCGCCTGTTGTGGATTTTCTGTTTCAGGAATCAATACGCTATACCTCATTCCCCCTGAGACAGAATGTGGCGGCCCGTGCTATCCTGTGTGGCTGGATCTGGGTCGATACATCATGCAGATGCCATAATGATGATTTTCTCGAGGATCAGCTCATTTATCTTTTTCCCATGAAGATTTTAACTCCGTATGAAATTATTGTCAGTTGTTTTTAACCCTTTCGCTGCTAAAAACTTTTGTCTCCCCTGAAATAAACATTGTTTGCCACTTAAAGAAAGTGGTCCAAATGTTAACATGGAAGAGTCGAGTTTATGAAATTCGGCAGTGAAAGAGTTCAAGCAAGCGACTCTGAAAATCGCATATCAGGTAAATGGTTTGGGTCTATCTTAACCGTTCCCTATTTGAACTTTCACGTTTTGATTCATCTGCAGCAGAATACACTTGAACAATTGTGACATAAGAATGGATTGCTTATAAGGAGTAATTGCTAGCTCGAATCAGGCTATAGCATTCCCACTCGATTCAGCGTTGCAACTTGGTAATGTTTTTCGTACCACCTTACTATTGTTTCAAACCCATTAGTTATTGCTATGAAACTTACATAACTTGTTCACCATGTTTGCCTCCACCAACAGACAAGAGTACATGACTCTGTTAAGGATTTGTGTAAGTATAACAGCCATTTCTTTTAATTATATATTTTGTTCGTACCAGCGGTTGTTAGCATGAATGATACAGTGTAGCTAGGCTAACACTGTTGCACGAATTATTGCTGTATATATATAGAAAGCACCGACAACAAACATTTTTCATTTTCTATCTACATTTTCATGAACAACGCATCTTATCAAGAGCTTTTGCTGGAATCGCCAGGACAAAAATTAATCTAGTTAAACACCTGTTAAATTCAACACAGGTTATGATGATACTTCTCACAATTTGACTTTTAGCAAGAGGCTCGTTAGAGCCAATTGCCATAGTAGCTTAAACCCGAAGACACTCATTATTTTGAGACTGGAATCTAGACTGTGTTTTACAATATCGGCATTGAATTACTTCACATATGTCTTACTATATCAGCTGTCCGTTTCTGAAACCAATATGTTGCAGTAGCGATTTCTGGCTTTGTATGATCTACTTGGTCTTGAGAGATAACATTTTTTTCACGCGCTTCGTAGTACAATACAGGGCTAGGTACCGTTACTGAAAACATAGTATCACCTATCAATGACATGTTTTGCAATGGAAAATGGAGAACTTAAGGAAAAATAACAGTGAAAAGCATGTCTATCCATTCTTGAATCAGATTTATTACACTCTGCTCACTCGAGCACCCAAGCAGCGACATCATGATTCATTTAATCAGGTTTTATGAGCAGATTCTACTTCTCCTTATTTGCTTTCAAATTAATTCTTTTGTAGGTGTTTCGAAAATGTCTGTATCGATTAAGCGTTAAATCAAGACTGTCTATAGGTTGTTATTACAATATAGAGATATGAAAGTTGGTTACTAGATCGTTTATTACAGAGAGGACTTCTTTATTAGAAGAACTCTGTAATATGTTGGAAAAAAACAACTTTTATGAATCAATAAATTGTATTAACTGATTTTAGAAACAACAAGATGCAAAATACGTATGTCTTCTACCTTTATTACAAATCTTTAGACACATAAAAATTGTATCTAATAACTTTTCTCCAACTTCCTAGGCTACACTTGTTTTAATAGTTTGATTCACGGAAATGTCGACACGGTTCATCAAAGCTCAGAAAAAAAGTTCACTTTTCCCCAACTTCCTAGGCTACGCTTTATTAATTGTTTGGTTTACGGCCACAACATTCGGGGAATGTTTTTGCCTATTGATAAAATTAAGTTGTATTTCTAAAATTAAAACGTTCCCCCATACAGTTTTTTCATTCAGACCATTGTATTCTTGCTATGTGTTGACTATACATGTTAACTTTTTCTTTAATTTCATAAATGCTAAATTTTGATCATAAATTTCTTGAAACTTTAAAAAAATGACTTCGTATTTTATGTTTATATACTCCCGTTTTTGTTATCATACGTCTGTTAAACTGGAAGGAGAATATACTTCATCCTCTCCTTCCAAAGCTTGTGTCACACTTAACTTATAACTAGAGGCATTAAATGTTAATATTTAAGCACCTATGTGGTGTTTTTTGTATATAATTGATCTAATTAGAGCAAATGATTGTAAACGGTTTATTGGTAAAAAATTAAGAAACTACAGCTTGTATGACGCATTGTAGTTGCAGTCATTGTTAAGCAAACTGTAAACCAAATGGTTTAAGGTCTAAATTTGTCATTTCATGACTAAGCTTCACATGCTGAATATCACATAGATCGCAGCATATAAAGCGTTTAAAATCTACATCAAAATTGACCCTTTCGGCTTTTGTAATAGGCTATGGTAGCCAGGTACATTTGGTCTTCTTGTTCTAAATATTTACACCCTGTCTGTTTGCACACGTTATCTTAATATACTGAACTACATCTGCTTCATTTAACTCATGCTTTAAAGTTATGCGCGGCGTCTTTGATGATTTGCGTCAAAATTCGTCTTGTACACTTCTGTAACAGAAAATATTTGAAAACATTGTGACAAACAGAGATAATCATTTTACCACAATGAATTCAATTACATTAAACAATCTGTGTTCATAGTGGTTGTCCATAGTTTTGAATTGGTATAGTCTTACTCGTCGTATGCAGGTTTGCTGTAAGTGGGAAAGGGCGTTTGAGCTTGTACGTACTATTGCCGTCATTGAATAACACAGATAAAAAATAAAAGACCAATTTGTCAGTTATTGTCAAAACTGTTTGTCGAGAGCTAAATAGATATTGCTTATGTACAAATTTGATTAGGTATTTCGACTTTCTATTGAAAATTTAATTTAGAAAATATAAATGTGGAGAAAAAGAAGTGCGGATACGATATCTCGCATAGATATAGCAAACAAATAGAAGCGGCAATACATAATGGCGTGCCTCAGTTTAGAAACCACTCACATCTAGCTGCAGCTCTTTCAAACACAGGTAACAAATCATATTCTTACCTGCATTATTCCAATACCCACAGACGCATGTGAGCCCAAACTAATATCACCCATGTATTCTCCACCGGTACTTTCATACATGCAAGGGAACTATAACAATGATAAGCTTCAGACCAATTTGTCCCGTATCGACGGCCATGATAACAGTTTGGAAAAACATCCATATTTAACTCGGTCAGCTCGATGTAAATAAACACTATATCAACCACCCTTTACTTCATGGACATGCAAATGAACGACTTAATGCAGAAACAAGTAATGTATGTACTAGCAATATGTATGATTGTGTACATCAGATACCGTTACATAGCTAGAAACTAAAATATCGTAGATGGAGATCGAAAAGTCTTAAATATCAAAGGAAAGGGAGTCTCTAAAAGAAGACATTATTGATATAAAATACAGATCAAAGAGAGATAACTTGATTTTCTTTGGTATATCCGAGCCAACTGGAGTTACAGTTAGAAACAGTCGTTCACTTTGTTCTTATATAAACAATCCAATCTTTAGTTCGTTCCATCATTCGTTAAATGATTGATTCATTTTTTCTTTCGTTTTTTTTTCACTTTTTATATCCGTGATGTAATCATTCACTCTTACTTTTAATAATTCTTTCCTTTGTTATTTCGTTCGTTCGTTTGTTTGTTTTTTCGCTCATTCATTAATTCCTCCCTTACTTGAATAGAAATAATTAATCAATTCGTTCGTTCGTTTGTTTATTTCAATGATTCATACATTCAGTTATGCAATTTTCTTCTCATCCAATCCGCCATTTAGTCACTTATGCATTCATGCAGGCAGTAAGGCATTCATTTGAATTCATTCATTCAATCATTAATTCAATAACTTCTGGCATGAATCATTCATTGAATCAATCTTTCCGTTAAAAAGTCATTTTGGCCTTATTTCGACACTGTAATAAATTCAATTTGTAATAATTCGGTTTCGTTCGTTGTCAATGTTATTACATATATTCCTATTATTCTTATGATGATGATAATTGAGTTGTTTTTTCAATTGTTACAGGGCGAGTGTAATGGTTTCGGAGAAGTCCTCAAAGCCTACAATGAAGTAACACCGCAGATAGCTCTTGGGGAACTTACTAATTTAACTCCGCTAATAGTGAAACTTTTGAAATAGTTAAGAAGCGTAAACAGGTAAATCTCCGATACTATGACTGGTGTCTGTCAGCGTTACACGCACAATGATGTTATAACGATACCATGTTACTTTGAATTTAAATGTTGATTAACATGGGCTCAATTTAAAGACACGAGAAGCTCTTCCAGAACTCTGGTTGTTGTTGCGAGTGAGAGATAATAAACTATGTTCCCTATACACTAACATGCTGTTGTTTTACTAACAAATAAAATATGACCTTCTTTGAATATGAATTTTAAGGTATCTTTCGATTTTATTGTACTAGTCTAAATTGTTTTATGTGGTAATGTGTTATTAATACATGAACTCTTGAAACCTACCATATTTGGCATACGTTTGAACCCTGTATGTGACGTTCTGCAACGTAAAAGGACATTTCATGTTGGATTAAGCATTTTGAATTCATACAAAAACACCTTGACTGGCTGTTATGAAAAATTAACGTTACTTATTTCGATAAAAATGTTTTTGTAAATATCATTTGAAATTAAAACGTTAAAACATTAATTGTGTGAGACTGTTAAAAGTCATTCGTCTTTATACGAACGACGTTTGAGTAGAAAGAGGACTCATTATGGAACTTTTTAAGTTATGGCACAATACTCAAAAATGTGTTAAGTCCACTTTAAAGCTGCGAAATTATGAACATGATAAAAATAAAAATCATACATGATTTTCCTTTTTTTTATGATAGCGCTTTTCAGAAATAAATAATCTGTAAATATTAAATCTACTAGTTTCTTTTTCAAGCAGAACATGTTGTATGAACCTGTATTTTCTTTAAAAACTTATATTTCAAAACGGTTATTCGGAAACAGAACTCTACACCGTTTTCGGAAATGACATGTCAATGCAATCCTCCATTTCAATATATTTTCCTATAATTTCCGATAATTTGTATGTTTGCAAAGATCTGCGTCGGTGATAACTGCAAAATAGAGCAGTTTCGTTAATTCCACATGGGAGAAACATGTAAGCTATAAGTAGGTATATGGTTCAACGTTAAGTTGACACAATGTGTTTTAAATTAACAACGCTCGTCTTGCAAGAGTGTGGCCTTAGACACGGACAGTATAATTTGACATTACGTCTAGTCATTTTGGCTGGTCGTATGTTAATAAATACGTTACTTGTGTTGGTAATTAACTCCTATGAGTTGCCACATACTTACCACATACCAACTATGATTTGTATAACTTGAAACATCATCAGGTTTATTGGTCAATGCTAACAAGTGTTAACAACTGATTATGTATATTTGTTGACAGACAAAAGTGGCATCAGAAAAGGGGTACAATTAACTTTTAGCTTCAAATGACATATCCGCCTTAACCCCTCGACACATATAGAAATAGAAATGTAAATCCGGGAGTCCTCTTTCACATTAGTTCAAAGACAAAATTTCTATTAAGAACTTTGGTTGCTGCGGTATCAGACAGGGAGAACAATACAAAAACTTAAAAGTTCGTTTTTCCTGATTCCAAGATAATTTGGTAGAAATGTTCCTTAAGTGACCCTCTGAAAATGTGTTTAAGCCATATTGACGGCGACATCAGAAAAAGGGCAAAATTACAAAACTTCCTTTACTGACACTGTACATATTCTGTCCAAGCCATATTGATTGGTTGAATAAGATAGCTGCCGGGTAGCATGCCGGGTAGCATCAGGAAAGGGATAAAAGGAATTTTGAGCTTCAAACAACATCTCCTCTTAAACGAATGGAATAATATGCATCAAACTTCAAGAAAATGTTCCTGTGATGGTCCATAAGATTTAATGCATTATTATAAATGTCCTTAGCTGATAAGTTGTATAATTTGCAGTTCGTTTCCACTACAATGTTCACCTTTATAAGCATTAGCATTTGCTACTATACTAATAATCAGGTGATTTAGGGCCATCTTGGCCCTCTTGTTATCATATATAGCATTTTCTGTGGAAAAGCAGACAAAGGTTTATACATTGTTCAAACGAAATGTTTATATATACATTTATTTGATTAAAAAGTATTTTGATTTTTTACTGAATTTAAAAAGAGATTGATCCTCTTAATCTGCAGGTTTCAATAGTTTAATTTTATATTGTTATTGTACATTGCAATGTGTCGTAAACGGACCTTTTTTATTTTGCATTTGCTCTTCAAGTTGAAGAGTTCTATTTTCTATTTTCTATTAAATCATTAGTTGTTGTGGTCTCAAGTATAAACATACTGCTGTCAAAAGCTGTTGAATCTTTTGTAAAGCTGGTTTGAATACATACATGCAGTGTATTTTAAATAACCTAGTGAAAATGTAGAACTTCTTATTACCAAATGTGTCCCATCTGATATTAGAGTATGATCAATAAACACATTTAGGATAACAAAATCAATCTGCCAGAAATTCAGCCTGTTTTGTGATAATTTCATGTGTTTTTACTGATGCCCACATGTGACAGAATTTCTTTCAAACAATTGAATCATTTGAAGGCATGAAATGGTGTTCGTCTCTGTCAGATTATGTTTCTGATATTTTCCAATTAAAAACATTGCTCATAATGTTTGTGCATCAAATATTTATACCTAAAATCCAGGGTGACCTGATTCTGGTCATACAAATATATTTGGACAAAGAATTGGTCATAGATATAGCTGCTTTCGCTGTTAAACCATAGATCAAAGATAATGTTTGTGCATAAAATATTTATACCTAAAATCCAGGGTGACCTGATTCCGGTCATACGAATATATTTTGACAAAGAGTTGGTCATAGATATAGCTGCTTTCGCTGTTAAACCGTACAATGTTAAAAACAGATAGTAAATTGAAGGCAAATAATATGAATTAAAGGTAAATTGGTTGTAATTGTGAATGTTTGCAACATTAACTGCAATATATAGATCAAAGACAATTAAACTATATGTGACGACGTTTGAAGAAATGGGGCCAATTGAGGCGAACGTCATTTACGAGAAAACGTGTAATTTGTCTTAACGTTCAAATTGTGAAAATATGCAAACCGTCATATTTCACTTTTCAATCTTCAGTGGGCTTAAAATTCATGTCGGTTACACAAAATGAACCATTGCAATTGTTTTTTCGGAACAATAGTTTAGTGAAGATGGTCGATTTATTAACAATTTGTTGACGGAAAACAAAACACCCAAATACGACGAAATACAAATAAAAAACTCACAGTTAACACTACGACACTTCATCTTATGATGATATAGATTGTGTTGTTTGCATACTAACATTTTTAATAAATATATTGCGTTTCGAGGTTTATTAAATGTGAATGTGTGTGTATTTCGGTATGTTTTGTTGTATTCGGATATTTAGTAGATCTATACCTTTGACCTCATTTCGATGGAAGTTATTTCCCTTGCGTAGAAATCTATTTCCGGTACTCAAACATTAAAATGTTTGCCTATACGACAATGATTTGCAGAATTAAAGTATTGTCGCTTGGAGACACATCCTACGACGTTAAGGTTAGTATCTGTTCTCATTTTGTATCATGCATTTACCTCGAGAATAAACAAAAACTACTCTTTCGATCTGTTTATGACAGAGTTTCGTTGTCACGAAAACCCGGAAGTGATGTTTTTTTTGTTGTAGCAACGAAAGTGACAGTAGCTGGCGGTTAAATTTAACTGTTCTCAATATGAGTCAGTTAAGTCAGTTAAGCAATGCAAGCACTATTCCTTACGAACTTATTCATAATCAAGATGATGAATTTATTAATGAATTGGACATTGTTGATCGTTTATATTTTAATAATGCACAGTTCGAAGTTGAGTCTACATTATCGGCAGATCGTAGTGATAGCGACTCGGACACTAGTGTAAATTATGATTCTGATAGTGATAATGATGAGAGTGTTTTTTTTTTAACAGACCCATCAATAGTAGATGAAAAAGAAAACCAATGTATTGAAAAATTTAAAAGTGAAACTTGTAAATGTTCAAAACTGTATTCAAGACCATGTAGCCTTGTTGTTGATTTTGATGGTGTATTGTCACATAGAGAATCATGTAAAGAAATGACAACACCAGAACTTGACCTTATTATAAAGGCACAACTTTCTGCTCAAAGGCAAAGTGGAGGCACAACCTCTTCAAAAAAACATAAAATTAAACATCGTGAAAAGCCATCACAGAAGGTCTTTTTTGTTTTGCACATGGCATAGAGAGGAAAAAAATGCAGAGGATTGCTCAATCTCTAGACACAGATGGTATATCTGCCCGAGTGCATGGCCTAACCATGTCTGTTCCTAAACATGCCCTGACTGAACAAGACATTGTAAGAATTAAAACATTCATATGCAGGTATGCAAAAGATAATGCACTCCCATTACCCGGCAGACTTCCCAATTTCAGGCAGTCACATGTACTATTGCTTCCATCGGATAAATCTATTGCTGATATACATCAACTTTATGAGCAAACAGCAAATGATATGCAGCTCAGAAGTATCAGTTTAAGGACATTTCAAAGAACATGGCATAATTTTTGCCCACACATAAGTGTCAGTAAGCCATGCACAGATTTGTGTCAGAAATGCCAGGGGTATTGTGTTAAAGTTTTAAACAGTGGACAATTAAATGAGGATGAAAAAGCTGCCATGTTGGCTGACTACACGTGTCATGTTATTGAATCGAAAAAGCAACGTGACTATTACCGGTCCCAGTGTGAAATGAGCAAAACTTCATTTGATGAACTACCACCTGAACAAAAAAATGGTAATCATATCAGTAAATTAATTTCCTTTTCCTTAGCTGACCATAAAACTTTTCATTACCATAATGTTGTATCACATACATCATGTATTGGCATTTTAACATGAACCTCTGATATAGAGTGTAGTCTGACTCAATTGAAATTGTACCTGTTTCCTTAATCTACAAAATGAAAAAGTAGTAAATTATAGTGGGTATAAATAATTGACAACAAATTTTTACTAAATGGTTTATCTTTTTTCAGGTAATCCTCCATGTACAGTAAACAAAAAGTTACACTACTCCTGGGACTATGCTCAGCAGGTATACTACCCACACCACAGTCGTCAAGTTGGGCCAATATTTTTCAAGACTCCCAGGAAATGTGATGTGTTTGGAGTTTGCTCTGAAGGATCAGGTAATAAGTGCCTTTTATGAATGAAAATGTGTGTGTGTCTAAAGTAGTTTATACTATTGATATGTATTTTTGCAAAAATTTTCCCTCTTTTATTAAATAATTACTTAATTCCTACTTGCATTCATTTCATATTTGAGAGATAGCAACCTCCATAATTCTATGCAGGGGAAAAATTGTGTTCAAATTGTTGATTTTCTTCATTTCACTACTTTTGCAGGGAGACAGATATTTTACCTTGTTGATGAAGCTGAGTCAAAAGGGAAAGGGGCGAATAGTGTGGTCAACATGGTTCATCACTACTTTCAATATTATGGTCTTGGGGAATCAGATGCATGCATCCACTTTGATAACTGCTGTGGTCAAAATAAGAATAATGTAGTGGTCCAGTATGCAATGTGGAGAGTCATGACTGGTAAGTCTGAGCTGTTTTACAAGGAGACTGTCTAATCATCTTATGCCATAGATATCAAATACTACATAGAACAGTCTGGAAAGTATTAATGTAATAATTGTAATAGATAATATTTAATTGTATGAAACCTACAATTTAATGTTTCATTGAAATTCTTGTCATTGAAAGCAAAAATTCCCAATGATTGTCCAGGATTAAAACTTTTATTAACCAATACTTGATCTATTAAGATTTATATTTCTTTCATGTTTCAAAAACGAAATTGTGATTTTAAAAATTATATTTAAAAAAAATCACCACTTATAAATATTAGGTTTTAATGTTGACTGTCTCAGTCTTTAATATGAACAATTTGTTTGCAATGAGACTGATGACCCCTTGTACTCTATTCATTCATACAAGTTATAAACTTACACTCTAACAGGAAAATATAGTGTTTGAGGATTTCAACACTTTGTTATTTTTTCACATGATACTGATATTTTAAGTAAGCATATATTTTTTTCAGGACTACACCAGCAGTTAGAACTGGCAATGATGATAACTGGCCACACTAAATTTCACCCAGACTGGCACTTTGGTGTCTGGAAATGCAGGTAAATTTTCATACATTTATCAATGAACATTGAACATGTGTTAGTTTGATAATACCTTGTAGTTACAAATACTGATTGCTTTAAATAAACACAAATGCCATTGAAGACAGTAGAATGATTAAGATCAAACATGATTTGTTCCTCCATCCTGATATTGACTGTACTGGTCTGGTAATCAATTAAATAACCAAGTACATGTATTTGTCTTTTGTGTACTCAACCTGCAACATGTGGTAAATGTAGCAGGTATTTTAGTGCAAAAAGTTATAAACTGTTTTTCTGAACTTTTACAACTTTATAAATGATTTATTGTTTTCCAACAAATCTGCAGCAGAAGGCTTTGAAAACATTAATTAGATAATATGGAAATTATCCTTAAATGTAAGAACAACAATTGAATACAATTGGAAACATAGTGGAAAAAGGAGACATTTAAATGAAGCAGGTATAAAAAAGGCATCAAAAAGCCCCTGTTTGTTTGAAAGGGTTAAATAATTAATAAAATTATTCTTTAAGGTGGCGTAACTCAAATGCAGAAACTATGGGTCAGGTAGCACAGACGGTGAGGGATTCTTCACGAAATGGCCACAACATCCCTCAATTGGTAAATGATGAACAGAAACCAGTTTTGTTTCTGCAGTGGAAACTTTATCTATCACAGTATTTTAAACCATTGAAAAAGTTGTCCAAGTTTCATCACTTCACAATGAGATCAGACAGACCAGGAATAGTGCAGTGTAAAGTGTTGACTGACTCCCCACCAGTGGATGTCAACATATTAAAGAAGGGTGTTTGTTTAACTCCAGCCATGCCAGAACCTATGCCACAGTCAGGACTAGATCTACAGAGGCAGTGGTATTTGTATGAGCAAATCAGAGGTTTCTGTTCCTCTACATGTGCCAAAGACTTATGTTGTCCAAAACCAATAGCTCCTAAACAGGTTTCTGGAATTCCTCCTGAGACTAGATCACTTAACACTGTCAATCAAAAGAGAAAACAATCACTGTTGATGTAAAATAACTTTACTGTTTTTTGTTCTAAGTGACTTATTAACTTTGTTAACCTTTTCCCACATTCAGGCACTTATTGGGGCATTCACAGCAAACAATTATTGAAATTATTGTGGCAGAAGTAGAAATTACTCATAATGTTCTTTTGCCACAATGTATTCAACTCTTTTCACTTCAAGGTAGTTATCATATTCTTTGTCTGGATGTATCAAATGCATCTGCTGCAAATGTGTTGTATGTGTGAAAAGCAGAGGAAAGAAATTTGACCATCAGTTATTTATTCCAATTTAAGATAATTAACCCTTTCCAACATATAGATGCCTCATATGCATGTGGAAAAATTATCCCAAAATTGTCATATCTTTTTTCAAAGTTGTCTGCTACAGAGTCGTTGTAAGTGGAGAAGGATTAAAGTTGTATAAATCTTTGATGAAATGTACATTTGTTTTGATCTGTTTTAATTTCTTTGTGAGGTTAGTATATTTTTAGGTAAATTTATTACTTGTACTATTAACATTGTTAACATTGCTTTCTGATGCCTTAGCAGCAGACAGCTTTTTGAAAACATTGTGATAAAAGAAGAAATTGCACAAAACATGCAATTTCTCCTTTTGACACTTTGTTATCCATTTTTAGCTCGACTATTCGAAGAATATGAGAGCTATACTACTCACCCTGGCGTCGACGTCGACGTCACACTTTTGTTAATGTTTTGCATGCAAGTACTTAAATATTACATGTATTTCATTGAAAAGTTCTACAACCCTTCCACATTATCACCTATGTAGATTATTAAGTTAGATAACTCTATCCTGCATTTTATGCAAGTTATGGCCCTTTTTTACTTAGAAATTCTGGTTAAAGTTTTGCGTGCAACTAAATTAAGAGTCCATATCTCAGTATTTACTTGATGCATTGCATTGAAACTTTCTACAACCTTACTCAACTATCACATCTATGTAAACAATCAAGTATGATAACTCTATCCAGTATATTTTGCAATTTATGGCCCTTTTTTAACTAGAAATTGGGTAAAGTTTTTCATGCAACTTCATTAAGAGTCGATATCCTAGTATTTACTTTATGCATTGCTTTGAAACTTTATACAACCCTTCCCAACTATCACACCTATGTTGTCTTTCAAGTTAAATAACTCTATCCTGCATTTTATGCAAGTTATGGCTCTTTTTGGACTTATAAAATTCTGGTTAAAGTTTTGCATGCGACTACATTAAGAGACCATATCCTAGTAACTACTAGATGCATTGCATTGAAACTCTAACAGACCTTCCCAACCATCATACCTATGTAAACAAACAAGTACGATAACTCTATCTAGCATTTTATGCAAGTTATGGCCCTTTTTGGACTTAGACATTCTGGTTAAAGTTTTGCAACTACATTTAGAGAGTAATCTCTGTAACAACTGAAGCATTTTATTGAGACTTTATACAACCTTTCCCAATTTCATAACTATAAACACAACCAATTAAAATAACTCTTTCCTGCATATGGTGCAAATTGTTGTCCTTTTTTTACTTAGAAATTATGGTAAAATGTTTGCGTGCAACTACATTAAGAAACCATATCTTGTTAACTACTTGATGCATTCCATTGAGACGTTATAGAACCCTTCCTAACCATCACACCTATGAAAATAATCAAGTTAAATAACTCTATCCTGCATATAATGCAAATTATCACCCTTTAAGAAATTGTGGTTAATGTTTTTGCATGCAACTACATTATAGTCCATTATCTCAGTAACTTAAATAAGCGGTGGAATAGTCGAGCGCGCTGAACTCCGACAGCTGTTGTTCGTCACAGGTAAACAATTCAATTTTGTTGTATGAGCGAAAGCCTTTATGCAGTGAGTAAAAATCATTCCTTTCTATTTAGGGCTATTCAAGGAAAATGCATGTGGGTAGAACTACTTGCTATTTAATTTATGAGGTATTTCATGCTAATCAGAACCAAGCTTTTTACACTGTATCCTAATTGGTTACCATGGCAACATGTTGTCCTTATTTGTTTTAAGTCTTATTGATTAATTAAATGTTAAAATGGGGTAAATTCACATAGCAGTGTTTTGTTTATTGTTGATCAGGATTTAGTTTTATACATGTGAACAATCTATTAAAAACGGGTTTTTGCATGATTTATTGTCTGTATATCTCTCACACCTATGTTGCAAAAACATGTTTTATACCAAAAAAGAATAGAGATTGAGCTCCCAATTTGTTTTCCTATGCATATAAGATATTCTACATTGAAAATATGCAAACAACTAAAAAAGATTTGTTTTCTCATTTTGGCCCCATTTTCTCATTGACACCTATGCTGCAAAAACATTTTTTTTACAAAGAAAGAATAGAGATTGGGCTCCAATTTTTTTTCCCATGCATATAAGATAATCTACTTTGAAAATATGCAAACAACTCAAAAAGTAAATTTTGCTCATTTGGCCCCATTTTCTCAGTCACAGTCACATATATAGATCAAAGATAATGTTTGTGCATAAAATATTTATACCTAAAATCCAGGGTGACCTGATTCTGGTCATACGAATATATTTTGACAAAGAGTTGGTCATAGATATAGCTGCTTTCGCTGTTAAACCGTACACTGTTAAAAGCAGATAGTAAATTGAAGGCAAATAATTTGAATTAAAAGTAAATTGGTTGTAATTGTGAATGTTTGCAACATTAACTGCAATATATAGATCAAAGTCAATTAAACTATATATAGATCAAAGTCAATAAAACTGGACAGTCGAGAATACGATGTATTAGGTCTTTTCTTGAATGTGAGCAACTGTTGACAGGACGGCTACATATGAAAGATACAGATGAAAACAAATACATGTATATATTATTGCAACGGGTTGTCTTTGTCTCATGCTTAACATAATATACAGGTTGTGTTAAGCGGTCGTAAAGTAAGCTAAGGCTGATTAGAACAAATCTATGGATACAAACTTTTAAATTGAACTAGATCATATGATGAAAGGGTATATTTAGGTGAAATAAATTTTACACAAGAGTGAACTGCGCATACGATGACACGTGCTCAAACGAATGTTGTAAGGTAAAGGTGATATTATTTAAGACACTTCAAACACTTTTCTTGTATAATACTGTCATGGTTGACCAGGCTTTATTCAACCACACTTCACACTATTTAACCATTTCCCACATAAAACAAATATGAATTTAACGGATTCGTAAATGTCTAAATGCTTTGTACTATTTCGCATTTTGTCACACTGTTTTCAAAACTTGTCTGCTGCAGAATCTTCAGAAACCTTTTTTATGTGGGAAGGGGTTTATAGAATAACTATCCTCCATGCATCTCAAGCTTTTTAGAAATGTATTGAAAACTAAAGATTGGATTATTGACACAATATAGGCAAGTGAATTCAATATTTGCCTAGGTTTAATTGGCTGATTTGTGTTATCTATTTGTAGAGGTCGTAGTACCAATACTGATTGTCATTTGTCATCTTTCGACAATGTTTTTAGCTATGAATCAATGTTTTCAAAGCAGACAACCCCTAACATGTGATAATTTAAGTAAAACATCCTTTTTAGACAGTGGTGTATTGACAGTTGTTATTATTGATTTGGGTTTAACGCCGTTTCAACATTATTTCAGTAATATATCGACTACAGTTCACTTATTTGTGATCTCTGGGTCAACAAACCAGTACCAGCTAGGAAACGTGACTTACCCAAGGGCACTCCACCATGATCGTCGAGCCGCGACTGGGGATCGAACCCGCGAATCCCGGTTCAAAATCCCAGACGCTTACCACTCGATCACTGCGGGTTCCTTTTGTATTGACAGCAGATAGTTTGTTCTTTGATCTCCCGAGCCAGTTCTCCATCAACATTCGTCTTCCCGCAGGCAACTGGTTATATGCATTAGAAGTAGACAAAATATATATCTGAACATGTAAAAATAGGTTTGCATGTCTATTCGTAACCACTGAACCATAAACTCTTTCAGGGGCCCTTGTATTATCATATCAAATTTTATAATAGAGCATCTTTAGCTCCAGTGCTTGAACAAACAGCGAAAAGAAAAAGCATACTGATTTTTTAATTGATAGATAAAGAGAATTTTGTTATAACTGCAGATATTCTGGGATCAAGGAATGTAGTCGTACATGTATACCACTAAGTGCCTGGGGAAAAACATTTTGTTGGCAGATGTTTATGATTTATAAACCAAGTCAAACATGTAAAAGAGACAAGATACCATATTTAGTAGTACTAGAACATGGACACAGTATACATGCAATTAATTTAAGTTCCTCATTGGGTTTTTTAAACACAATAACTTGAAAATATTAAAATAATACAGGAAAAATAGAATACTTTGGGAAATGTAGAAACTGGTTAGGAAAATTAATTCCTCCTTTATCCACAAGATAGTCTTTACATTCTTTACATTGCTCGTTACAAGCAATTACTCCTTTTATCACAATTTTTACAGTTGTCTGTTACACATGGGTCAAATTGAGTTGTTGTATGTGAGACGCGGTTAATAACATTTACACATGATAGCAATTTTAAGAGCTAACATGATCTTTGAGTCTGGGAAATTGACGATATGGAACAATGCAGATTGCTATCAAGATTCACGTTACCTGTATTAAATTAGAGAAAACCATGTTTTGGTTCCAACTGATTCATATCCTAGTATATTTTCATCAGAACGTTTGAGCCATGGCGAGAAACTACCATTGTTGACTGTGCGTAATGTATCGACCCAGACCAACCTAACCATGCCGCGCAGGCTAACCCGGACAGACACTTTTCGCCTCCTGTGGATCTCCTGTCTCAGGAATAATTTATCTAAACCTCTTTACCCCAGGGACGAAATGTGTCTACGCGACTGTTTGTCGATCTTTCCATTACTAATTTATTAAATCAGGCCATACATGTGCTACTTCAAACACCTGTGAGGTTGATGTAAACTTTTACCTTTAAGATTTTACATTACATGTTCAAGGTTGTACTTGAACCTTTGTCCAAAATGCAATATTATGTTTATGTAATAATATATATTATTCCAATATGCATTAAGCTGATTTGCCAGAAAAAAAAAATAATATCCGATATAGTTAATTTAAATTTTCATGTTAACATTTTAAATCAATTTTACCTTAAGTTTAGCTTGTATCATTGCTCTTATGTGTAGAAAGGTAAATACATATAGTCCTGAAGTATTTGAAGAAAACTTACAATGGATGATCTGGCTCTGCAATGTTCATCAATTAATCGTAGAAAGTTTCAAGAAACTTCTGCAATATAGTACATGTAGTACACAGTATCAATTTGGATCTTTAAAGTGGCATTTCTATCCAGAGGGAAGAAATTCATGTACAAAAGTTCAAATTGATTTTTCTAAAAATAAGAAGCTGAATGGGTTTGGGATTAACCACAAACGTGTTACACAAGAGCACACACTCACAAATTATTATTTTCTCCAAGATTTCAGGATTTTAAAAACGGACCCATTCATGTACTTCATAACGCTTAGAATCGTAAACACAACTATATTAGACGTATGTAAAGGTAGGGTGTCATATACAAATCGTGGTGAGATAAAATGTACATAACTGTTATAAAAACACACTCAGTTCAATGAGGCATATACAATGTATACACAATAAGCATGTTTATCTAGTGCTTTTAAAAGTAATATAAATGCTGTTTATGGAAAAAAGATGATTTGGTATGTCACAGAAAACTAGCATTATTTTATTTCCACAGTTTCTGTGACATACCTGAAATCATCTTAAGTTACACAGTAAGTAAATGTTTATTGTTTGGTGTTAAAAGCCGCTTTCAACATTTTTTATGTTATATCACGGAGTTTCCTGGGTTAGTTACCAGTCCTACTGGTCCATTTATCCTGACATCAGCCAGTCTATTCATAATGCTAACCCTGCAACCTTCAGCGCCACAGAAGGCAGCCATTACTACAATTTGTAATGTGGTATGACCCGGCCAGGGATCAAACCTGTGACCTCCCGTACCCGAGATGGACGCTCTACCACAACACCATCGAGGCGGTCAAGTACAATTGTATCTAGTGCTTAACTAATTATAGTGTTTATTAGATGATTTCCGGTATGTCACAGGAAAAAAACATTTCCTTATTTCATAATAATGAAGATCCTGATCAGTATGTACGTATGCAGTATGATCAGGGTCTTCACTATTCGGAAATAAGAGAATGTTAGTTTTCTGTGACATACATGAAATCATCTATATCCCATAAACAGCATAATTGTATAATGCTTTAACACTAAATAAACACGCTTATTGTGTATATGTGCTTCAATGAACTACTGAGTTATTTTTATAACTGTTTTCTTGTATACATTTATCCCCCCCCCCCCAAATGTTTGTATTGGACCCCAACCTTTAAAGAGGTATAATTTAGTTGTGATTCGGTCCAGTTATTTCTTGCAATTCCTTAATTCGGTACCTACCGAGCAGGGAAAAAACTATTTCATTTAAATAATTACAATATGAAAGCTTTCTCATACTACAGTCTAATTAGAATCAAGCATCACCTCATAAAGGTTTATAACGGAAAACGATTGTTATTTTACTCATTTTTTTATGAATTTTTACAGAAATGCAACTTTAACATGGATTATTATTATTATTATTATAATTATTACAATTATTATTATCTACATATATAATAATTTTGTGTTAACGTTGGATTTATTAAAGCACAACTCAAATAGAAATGTTGTTTTCATTCAATTACTTACTAAAGTGTTGACTAATTTAATCAAATTTCTGAGGTATGTGACATATCCAGATATGTAGCTATTCATTTATTTAATGTCACTTCGGGTCAACTGCCTTAAATTGGCTTCTCTTAATAAGAAATAACTGTAAAACTTCATTAAAATATATTAAGTATTAAAACTGTATGTAAGTTTATAATAAAAGATGGAAAATGGAATTAAAGTGAAAAAGTATTTTTAGGAACTCTCTTTGTTTCTTTCCTTTTTTTTAGCAATGTTAGATAAACTGAAATCAAATATAATTTTTGGGGACGCTTGACTAGCTGTCCTCTTTTAAATGTGTTTAAAGAATTAAATTTGTTTTAAAACTCTAGTTGATGTGGCATCAGAGTGGGCGTAAATGACAAACTATGAAAAACTTTTCTGAAACTGCTGGAAAGCTATCAAGATAATTTGGCAGAAATGTTCCTTTGGTGACCTCCTGCAAAGTGTTTTCATGTCATATTGATTAGTTAAAGAAATGGACATCAGTGGTAAAATACCAGGGGTAGATTGAGCAAAAGTTGTTGAAATGAGCAGGTGTTGTATAAATATACTAATTTAATCAATTGGAGCTCCACATACAGCCCAAAAAGGTAAAACGACGGCCAGAAATGTATCATGCAGAGTAGCAATATGCAGATGTAATGTAAAAATGAGAGTATTATGAGGTTTTCAAATGTTAAAACCTGTGAAACATGAACACACAGAGTGGCACATTCAAAGAATTACGTTTAAATTTGTCAAATGTGCATTTCACTAGATACATGTACATGTATCAAGTTAAAATCCTGGCATCTTTGGCACCATTTAAATTTCCAAATTTTATATCACACTGCCATGGTAGTTATTAACCGGGAAAGGAAATAAATCAGTTTAACCCTTTCCCACATAAAGACACAATTTGCTACAATGTTTCAACTCTATCCAATAATTCTACTTTTAAATACAAAGCTTTTCTATAGTTTTGCCAAGATGTTTTCGTGTTTATTGTTCTGCTGATGGTCAATTAAGGTGTACATAATCCGATGGAAGATCCAGGGTCCATGACCCTCTTGTTTATGGTTAGCATATAATCTCCCCCAAAATAAACAACTTTCCCAATTGCTTACTATCCTCCGCCAATGACGGAAGGGTCCATCTGTACATCTGTCCATATGTCCATCTGTCCCTCATAGCCATTTCTAAGGCATGGTTGGGTGGATTTGATTAACACTATATGGAAACTAGGGAAATGCAACACAGCAAGTTTCATTAAGACTGTCCCCTTAAATTTTCATTGTTTAGGTTCCAATACACTAAATAAATTGTTTCTTTGTTTCCATGTTAATCGACCAGTTTCAGCTCTCAATTGTCACATTTTTAAGCGTTTATCATGTAGAACACCTATATCATTGAAAAGAATTATCTCTAAGCTTTGAAACGATCCAAAGAAAATGGGGCGGTCTTGCATTATGCACGAAATAATTCACCAGGCGTAAATGGTTACCTTCATTTTGGACCAAATCGGGCCAGAACAAAACCGGCGTTTAGCATTCTCTACTTTCACATATATTTTGGGTCTATTTGAGTGTAGATCAGCATGACGGCGGATGTATTTGGCGTAATTTGACCTATATGTACTGTATATCATGGTTTATATCAGAATTACCTTTGAACACTCTGGATGCCACGTTGTACACCCAACGTTTATGAATGTTGAACAATTGATCAACATTAGGTCATGTTCCCGTCTTAAACTAGGTCACTTGGTCAATTTAGAAAAGCCATGTCACATTTTCATCAAATCTCAATAAAAGTATTTATATCAGATTGCAGTCAAGTTAGGTAAAAACCTGATCACACGGTCAAATGATAGAACAACCTATTGAACGCTATAGAGCACACATGTTTCAACCAATTTTCATGAAAATCATGAGAACATTTGTCACGAGCCATGGGTGTTAAACTAGATCACAAGGTCACATTTTGGAAAACAAACTTTGTAAACACTCTCGAGACATCCCACTTATTCTAATATGTATATATATATTAGGAACAGAAATACCAAGATGATCCAAGTACTCTTTTAACAAATTTCCTTTTGGTGTTGATTTTTATTCAACAATATATTGGAGTTTATGCCAATTTCAATAGTATTTGAGTTATTTAACGGCATCCACTTCACCAAAAAAATGAAAAGTAGTAAATGTCTGCTTGTGGGAATTTGACCATTAAGTCATTAACCATTTTAAAGTACTCCTCTGACAATTCTTCCAAGGTAATTTGTTAATTTCCCATATATTCTGTTTAGCCCATTGGTGGAAGGTAAATGATTGATGCTAGTCACATTAAATGATATCACACAGCGGAAATAATAAAAACCCGAGCTAAGATTCCAACCAACGACCGCTTGATTGATAGCCCTCATCGTTATCGATGGAGCAATGCAACGTAATAACTTGTTTATGTTATTTTATAATATCTTAACAAAGTTGGAAAGTCAGTTGGTAATATCAAACCTACATCTGATTCTTTTGTAACTTGTTCGTTTTGATTGTACCAGTAGGGCAATTAGGGCTGTCATTTATGTAGCCATCTTGTTGAATCCTTGCCCACAAATGATAAGGCAGTGGTTCACCTTGCTCTCATACACAAGGTCTGCAGCAATAGACTTTGAAAACGTTAAGGCATAAACATGCTAAATTGCTACAAAGGAAGCTATACTTATTGAATATATTTGAAAACATTGTGGCAATGGAGATATTCGCCTGTATATGGGAAATGGTTAAAACATTTAGGAAAAATATGGAGACTCTCTATGAAAAAAAGTATATTTATTATAAAAGTAATCATTGTTGTAAAAAGAGAAATTGCTCATGATTTCAAAATGCGTCTACAGGTATTTATCTACTTTCAGGTTCCTACCTGATATGAAATGTTTGAGTTGGTTTTTAGCAACAATAAGATTGCGTCGGTTGTTAATGGCGGTAAGTGATGAATAGCTCTTATCTCTGTTACAAACCTGGATATTATATTTTTGACTGAATGCTTGTTAATAACAAATGCTTTAGACCTGTACCATTGCAAAGCAACATAACCTATTTAATTCATACACACATTACAGTTACACATTAATTGTATTTATGTTTGTTTTTATACCTGGACATTACATTTTTAGCGACGTGTGTGTTAATTGAAACAAACATCATGCTTTCGTAATTCATTTGTTCACTTACAACATAATGAAATGAGCATAATGTATGGAATTAGAAAGTTTGTAATTATCCCCAACAAAACGTGAATGTAATATTAGTTGGGCGTTGTCCGTTTGTCCAGTACCAAGTATAATTCGTGGTAATATCAAATCATGGAACATACTTAGATTGAATATAGCGTTCAAAGTCAGCGTAAAGAGGCGATAACAGTAGCAATCATAATGGTTTCAGCAACGAAATGCTTTAAGAACGGATTGGATATGATTGGATTGTAATATGAAGGCAAGATCTTTCAATTTCATGATGTTCTTAACGGTATATGTTTCAGGTATTCATATTGTTCCTGAATATGCTACAGCCAATGTACATGTACGAACTGCCTAAGGGTACAATTGAGGAAGGATTTAAGTGTCCAATATACGATTACAATACCTGGAACGGACATGTTTTTCAAATGAAATGTGGAAATGGCCTTGTTTTTCATTGTGCAAAAGAGTATGACTCGAAACAGTTCATCAAAGCTTGTGCAGAAGAAAAACATTGTCTTCTAGGTAAGGGAAATATCAGATGACTAAATAAGGTTTTTTATAAAGATATTTCTGATAATAAACAATTTCTCCTTTTGACGCAATACTTTGAATTTCATTCAATAATTACACTTTCATTTCTGACGCCTTTACAGTAACGGACATTACTGCTTTACGGATCAGTAGGTGAAAGGTCAAGTTCACTTTGGCATTTCACCTCAATAATAGACAAATTTATCCCAAACTCCATAGGATGATGGGACACCTTTAGCAGATGACTCCTGTTTTGGAGTTTATGGGTCAAAGGTCAAGGTAACAGAGACTTGTAAATGTAAATATGTTTCCACTTAATACCTCATGAACCCTTTGACCCAGACTCTTTAAAGTTCACAGGATCATGTGTCTCTATGAGAAGATGACCACCACTTTTAGTGGTGTCACTAAAATGATGTACAAGGTAAGAGGTGCTGTAAATATTGCTGAATATTCCGAGAATCCTGCATACTTTCAAAGGATGATAGACCTATGTGATCAGATGACACTATGACTGAGCAATGGGGAAGACATTAGCTTTTGTTTTGAAAATAAATACATCTTCTAGTGTATCATAGTATTGACAATGTTTAATCTCACTTATCTCTATATCACATGAATATCGCATGGGACATGCGCATATAACTGATCATGCAGACATATGGATATATTTGCACAGCAATAAGTTATTTTCCAATGAAAAGAACACAGATACACTTATTTTCCAATGAAAAGGACACAGATACACATATATAAAAATCATGATTATCAATAAGCGAAAGTATTTAAATGTTTACAGCTTTGTAATTGTCTTTTAACACAAACACAGTTACCAGAAATGTCTGCACAATTATTGATTACCATGCAAAACTGAGTTTATGCAATCATTGCGAAGAAACTGTCTTTGCATGATTTCGACCTTATTTTTGGAGCGAGTATGTCTTTAATATAGACATCTTGCAATGACACAAAGGTGATCTAGACACAAAACAGACATCAATTAATGAAAGGGTGACCCAAGTAAACTTCATTGTTTGTGTTAGTAGACAAAAGCTGCGCGTTGTAGGTTTTAGTTTCAGCGTCCATAGACATTCTGAAATAATACTTATTGTAAATTAAATTTTCTCTATTTACAGGTGAAGAGCCCTTGTTGCGTTACACAGTGTTTAATCAGTTTGAAGTTTTGTGTAGGAAATGTTTTGATGTCAATCGGTTTTATAACCCTTCTGACGATACACTATCAAGTACTATTTCTCAATGTCCGGAACAAAAACTGAATTGTGATTATATAGGTGTACGAGAATGTCCCATTGATGACCCTCAAGAGATTTATTATACTGACAGAAAATGTATGTGTGATGCAAGGAACAACTATGTACCAGACTGTTTTCCACATTATTGTGGTAAAATATCGAAGTTCTATTGTACAAGCAGTAAATGGGAAGCTACTAGTTGCTTTTTACATGATTCATGTCCAAAGGGAGAAGAACGACTGATTAAAAGTAGGTAGTTTAACCTTTTCCCATAAACAGCTATAATTCTTCAACAGACAATTTATAAGACGTGAAGAAAATATGTGGAAACTTTCTGAAATGAGAGTTAATTTTGATTCAAGAGTCATCAAAATGCGTTTACAAGGGAACAAGATTTACTGTAATGAAGGAACTTCTCCCAGTAAACAAAAGACGTTGGATTGACATTGTATAGACCTTGGACCCCGAAGATGGATTAACTTTGGATTGTGGTTGATTTTGCAAACCGTTTAGATAATCCCGACGTCAATCAAACGTCAGATCCAGATGTCTATGCAACATATATATTGCCTAGCAGCTATATGACCCAAGTTTAACTATTGTCAAACCAAAATGGAACCATGTTTTGACCCTTTCCAACATCCCGATAGCCTAGTGGTCAGAATTCTAAAATGAGAGGTCTAAGAATCTGTCAAAAGGTTTTACAGTATAATAAACAAACACTTTACTGTTGCAGACACCTTTGAAAAAAAAGGCAAAATATGGAAAAACTATTATTTAAAGTATTATTATTGCAAAGAGTTGAAAATATTGTGGAAATGGAGAAATCGCTAATAATAAGCAATTTCTCAATATGCCAAGGCGTTTTTAAAAGTCGATAGCTGCACTGGTGTCAGAAAGAAAGCTTGTATAATTGGGGAAATAAGCATAACGCTCAAGGGTTAAACATATTAAAAAGATGGTCCTTCAAAAAATATTTCTACTAAATCACTTTGAAATCAGATAAGCACATTTCCTGGCTGTACATTTCCATGGATTCCATGGAAAACATTTCAATGTAACATTGGAACCGAAATCTACGGAACAAAATAGAGATTTGTCAATGGACTTTGACTTCTTTTCCATGGAAAGTATAGGATAGTCGATGGACAGATTTTTTCAAACTTAACACTGAAAATACTATTGATAGCTACTGAACGTTATCGGTGCATTGACATTAAAATGATAACATTTATAATTTAGAAAACATAGCATACTTTGTTTTTCATTCAATATGAATTTATTTTCATTAGAAGGACAGCAAAAACAAACAAAATCACATTTTCAACTTTATTTTGGCGGGCTTATTTTCCTCAGCTTTTCTTGAGCAATCAACAGTCATACAAAACTGTTTTTGTTTTTCTTGAATTCTGACACATAAAATGATAACATACATGTTATTTAACCTTTTCCTTATCAGTTCACATAAGGCCATAGAGTTTCAAAAGCTTTGACGAATATTTGCTACAGGTGTGAGGTTCAATTCAAATATTGGTCATGACGTTGAACCTATTAATGTATTGGCTTCTGAAGTGATCACTTAATGAAGTAGACATAACAAATGGTGCTTTTTTTCAAACATGGTCGTGGGTTCTTAAATTTGTAGTTTATTAATGGTTTAACAACGCATGTAAATGCATGTATTATTGATATATTCAACAGTAGTGATTTAAGAACTGCAGTAGATAGATTGACTCCCAAAACCCACACAAATGAGTACCTCACATATAAATGTTAATTTCTAGAATTACTATTGAAAGTTAATTCATTTTGCATAACAATTTTTTACAGATATTTCAAGTGTGTTTTATGTGGAAAAGGATTAAAAAACTGGCTTTACTTAACTTATCATTATCAATTATTGTCGTCAATATATATATATATATTTCTTAATGTTCATCTTATGTGTTATAGTGCATAATGTTGGTGATATATTAATAGCTCTTTAATTCAACATATAATACAATACCTTCCTGTTATGTCAGATGTCTGAAAATTGATAGATAAATAGATCTATATAACGCAATAAAAATGTAACAGACACACAGAAAAATATCATAATTGGTCATTATGCTTAATGTGCATTTATATCCATCATAACATCTTTTTCTGGACAAATAGACATTATATTATTGATCAAAGAAAATATCATCAGAGCGTATCGACCCGGTACAAACGAGAATAGGGGCGGAAGATTCAGGCTGCGAAAGAAATTCGGGTCGAAACGACCTGGATATCCTTCTGTTGACAATAAAACGAGATCTGTAAACCCCATTCTTCTCTAGAAGCGCCCTATGAATTGGCTCTCTGTAAAGGAGAGTGTGTATACCCCTGAATTGTATGCATACCTCTTAATTGGAGATCAATAAATGGAAGTAACCTTGTCTATATGAATAGTTTTACACTGATGTAGATTTCTTTTTTAAAGAACTACTCATTGCCCATTTTACCGAAAGCAGAAGACATGGTAACATTTGCGTCAAACTGCAGACGTACATCACGTAAACAAAATAGCTCATAAATAAACATGCTGGAAAGTTTGGCTGCGTTTAACAGATGTAAACTAATTAAAACAATGTACAAAAAACACATGAAAATAGAAAATTGCAACCTACCTGCCTTATTTCGAAATCTATAATTGTTCGCCATTTACCTCCATATGTTCTATGATTTAATTGGCTTATATCATTTTGGCAAAACCAATAATTTTTCTTTCTCTGTCGTTGAAAAAATTCCCGGGGAAAACATTTATGAACATTTGCCTTTACCGGTTGGGCCGGAGTTTTTTTATTGCAAAAGCTTAAATGTTTTTCATATTTGGCATGTTAACTATGACCGATTATTGCATTATTTGCTGTCTATATGAATAACAATTATCACTATTATGAGTGCTTTCCTTTGGAAAAAATAGTTTTAAACTTGTAAAGTATTTAAGCGAAAGGCTATTAATCCCGATAGGAAACAGTGTAATTCAAAACGAAGACAGAAGCGACAAAGAAACATAGTACTTAAAGTGCTGACATGAAGCGTCTAACTGCAGATCACGGATAACAATGTATTGGTATATGCGGATACAAATTAAGCAATCAAGTGACTTCAAACGGGGAAATACGCCTACGAATTCACTAAATTTTGTTTTATTGTTAGAAAACATTTTCATAAAATATAGAAATGTTTTGTCAATTCTTTTCCTTACTTTTACCTCACGTTCTTAACGGGAAAAAAGACATTGTACAGACGTCGGATATTGGTCATCGATGTCGTGACCAAACTCTAACGCTGGTACGACGTCAATCCAAAGTCTAACACTGGCGAGTTTTCGTCGTCCCAAATCCGACGTCGGATAGACGTTGGTTTATGGTCACCAACATCGCAACCATAATCCAACTTACATTAAACGTCATTGTGACGTCGGGTGTTTACTGGGAATGTTTTACCCAATATTTTACATTCCTCTTATACAGATATTTTGAAAGCATTGTGAGGAAAAAAAGAAATTATGAGCAATTTTACACATTTTCTGTAAAGATTTTCGAGTATTCTTTCAATATTTAAAATAAATTATAAATGTATATTGTCATATTGATTAAAATAATCAAGGTTGCCAGAATTCAGTAGAAGTGAAAACAAATGAAAAAATCTTAAAATTTCTTTTAAGATAATGTGACAGTTATGTTCGTTAGGTGACCATCGACACAAGTTGTCCATGCTTCAATAGCCACCAGGCACCAGTGATGATGTTAAACGACAAGACTCTTTAAAATATTTTCTTCTTAACGGCATCTTTGATTTGAAGATAATTTTGACCCACATGTTTTATATATTTCAGATTTCACTTGTGTTAAATTTTGTGATGAAGGAAACTTTAGACCAAAATATTCAGATGAATGCATTCCAGACCCGCAGTAAGTCATACTCATGGGTTAAGCATTATCTGCTTTTATGTTTTAAATAGTCTGCTGTGAAATCATGAAAAGAAAAACTGCAATAATTGGAAATATAGAGTTTTGAAAAGATATTTGATTAGGAGAATTTGCTCATTTTGTGCGATTTCTCTGTTTTCCACAATGTTTTTAAATTACGTTTGCTGCATAGGCATCAAATGTTGACTGATTTAGCGGTTAACTATACTTTCCCCCAACCATTCTGTAAAAAGTATTCTGTATTCTACTCTCACGAATGTCTGTGTCAGTTTCTGCATCCCACTTATGGATTTAAATTAGCCAGGCAAACCCCTAACCTTCGCTCATGTCGTTTGGTTCATTAGATAATTCCTCCAGCCAAGTCAGGTAACGATTGTTTGCCTTTTAACACGTTAATGCTTTACAAGCTTACCTGAGCACATAGTGCTTAAGATAAGCTACTGTAATCGACTTATTAACTGTTTGAATATGATTTCACAAAAATGTTCCTTACGTGGTCCTATAAATTCAAACAGCCCATCAAAATTATTCTTACGTTCTGATCCGTGCACAAAAAGTAGAAAGTCTTTAAATGACGTCTTCTATTAAACCATTGGCCAATTTCTTTTTAAAAATGCTCAAAGCATTCAACTTTGCTGCACAAGATGGCTGATAGAGCTTAAAAAAGAAAATTGTCATTCTTACTTAATCAAAATAATAAATCTCCGAGTAGTGATACAGGACTTTCCCTGTTAAGCCGTCTTGATAGAAAGGGGAAAATGGCTGCCAAGAGTCAGACGATTTTACCTTATATGTCTTTTTAACAGATTTTAAAAATCATCTGATAAGACTTGATTCTAATTTCAAAAAAGTTTCATAATTAATTTTCAGGTGATCTGAATTTGTCAGAAATTGTAGTCGTCAACGTCTCTCCTGAAGTTACTGGTTCGTGTTTACCATATTCGGTAGAAGAGTAGCCTAGCTAGAGATCAAACACATTCGATCAACTTACATATACATGCCAGCTTAATCAAGTCTTTAATATTCAGCAAACATTTAAGTTGAAGTTGATAGGATAGCTAAGATGTGGAATATTATCAGATCACATTGTGCTCTGTATCTACAGTTTGCAAATAATATGTTCTGTATTTAACACTGTTTGCACAACATATCATAAGGTTGGATTTCCGTTATCATGGCTTAAATCATCAGTCACTAAGCTACAATAATTATGTTTTAGTTTCCCAACCTGTTAACGCCGGAAGGGACTACAGGTATGCCTCGTCCTTTTGCCCAACGTTGTCCAGTTCATATTTCCTATACTATTCCACTGAAACATATTCAATCTCAGAGTGACCATTTTGGTAAATGACACATTCTCTTTCCAGGACAGATCTTCAGACCAAATGTGGTAACATAAGAGATATGGCCTGTCCAACTGAAGATCAGCTGGAAAAAAGCATTACATCCATTCTGTCCACAGATGTTAACCCTTTTAAGACTGAAGTTTTACAATGGACTTGTCCACCTTTAAATAGGGCACAGTTTATATCCAATATAAGGGATATTAAGCTAATATGATGAATTGGGCAGTGAAACGTATAAAGCCTGGTCAAAATATGCTGATGCCGACTTGCCTGGCACTGTACTAGTATCACAGCATTCACAAAACATGTTCTTGCAGTCAGGGGGTTAAAACCAATTCTCTGTAACCAGCAACTGCCTCAGTGGTGTAGTGATATAGCACTCGCCTCGGGTGCAGGTGGTCACGGATTCGATCCCGGACCGTGTCATACCAACAACTTTAAAAATGGTAGTAATGCCCTCATTGGCGCTCAGGGTTGCGGGGTTAGCATAACGACTAGCTGGCTGGTCTCAGTATATATTGACCTGGTAACTCACCAAGGAAAAGGCCGTGATATAACTGAAAACAATGTTGAAAGTGGCGTAAAATACAAAATAATCAATCAATCAATCTCTATAACCCTTAACCAAATTGAAGCACACATCATCACAATTTCTTGGGACACGGTAATTTCCATTGCTATAAGTGTTTTCTGAATGTAAATATTTATTTTTGCTGTCTTTCAGTTACACAGCATCAACACCAACTTCACCTTCTGTGTTGTCTGCCTCAAATTATGGATTAACATCTGCCTCTACATCATCTACCTCTTCACCGACAACAATCCAAAGTATCTCCCCATCATCTTTCAATATCTCAACCAGTTCATCACGTAGTGTATCAACCACAGATACTGGTGCTACTACAGGTAATTCAAATTCAATTCAAACTTGATCAATGCAAAATACTTATCATTTCAAAATTGCAAATTTTCAAATTGTTGAGAACTCAATACCTACTTTAAACCATTCAACATTTTTCAATATTTGAATACATGCACTGAACGCAACCTAGCTCTTAAACTCAATAGAAATACAATGCTATAATACTGAACACATATTGCTCAGTGTGAGTAACATTACATTTCTGTCACGTATCAAGCAGTTGATCCCTGTCCTAGGACACACAACTTTAAACAATATTAATTATGCTCCTACAAAAGACTATTCTAACATTTGTTTATAATCTACACCAAGGTTAGCCCTTGCATTATGTCAGTCTAGTCTTTATATACATTGTTTGCTACTCGCATATTGCTAGCAAACACCTTCATAAATATGCAATGATGCAAAAGCTTTCGCAGAAATCTAAATTGATAAGTCCTCAGTTAACCATTTAGTTTTAAATTGCTTGCATGTTTATTTGCAGATTATGGAAAAATGTATAGATGGGTCTATTATGTAGTTGTTGGTGTAGGTGTTGTTGCAGCTTTAATTGGTACGTATCATTTACATGCTTCCCGAATGTTAATAAATTAGTCGTGAATTTCTTTCGTTCTGTCCTTCTGTCATATTTTTTTGTCCAGAGCTTAAATACAAACTTAATATATCGATTCACGCGAAACTTGAGGTTCATGTAGATATTTATGAGTCAGAGAAAAATGTGCAAGAATTATAACTATATCTTTCTAGTTCACCAGAGTATTAAATGCTTAGGTCGACCTATTGAGGACACTCATAATAGTTTGTTGATTGAAATTTGAATCATCTTCTCTGAAACAATTAGGTTTGATAAGTTTGATAAGTTTATGCATTTTAATACCTTTAGGCTTCCAGCCCATGAGGATACATTTTATATTTCCTCGTTTGATATTGCCCTTTTCTGAAGAATAAAGACCATACACTACTGACTGACAGTTACACAACATAGAAATTAAGCAAACATACAAATATGAAAACATAAACAGTTGCAACAACAATATGGAAAGGAGAGCAGGCGTATTTTTAGGCCAGTTCTCCTCTTTTCACAATGTTCCTATAAACGTGAAAATTGAGATAACGTGCTGAAAGAACTAAAGATACAATTGTGAGCGGTTAAAAGGAGATGCAGAAGTGCATATAGAAATACGTATCTAAAAAAATGCAACAATGACAGACAAGTGATGATGCAGCAGGCCGGAATTAAATATTTCCAAGATCATAAATTCTTATGTTCTTGCATATTCCCCCCTTTTCTTATACCGCCTGATTGCCGTGTTTAACAACCAATCAATATTAGTATAGTTGTAGAGAGTTATCCAATGATAACATTATACCACCTCAGACAAGCTCATTCAGTGTAGAAAGTTTGCATACACAATAATTATCAAATATATAAAAGTGTCCGGATTAACGAGGTTCGACTGTAGTTGAAATTAACATCAAATTCTATGCTAAAACATTGTTTGTTCGGCATCAAAAGGTTTCGGAAAAACGTATATGTTAAAAGTATTTTGATAAACACGTTCCTTGCGTGATGTAAATGCTTTATATATAAAAATGCCCAAATTTATAGTTACAGTTTAACTTAATTTTCTGCATATTTGGTTTATTGTAAAAAAATATTTTAATATATTGTTTTCTTATATCATTATACAAATCGCATTCTAAAACAAAGTAATATCGCAAATTATGTCATTAACTGTTGTAGGGTTTGGATTTGTCCATCTATCGGCTTCTATCTCTAGTCTATGCGAGGATACCTTTAGTCTAGCCAATGCTTGTCGAATGTTGTCAGAAGAACAATGTTTTAAATAAGTTTGAACATTAAAAGAACATATATTTCTGTAAAACAATGCCCTAGAGGAATAGGAAAGTGTGCCATTATCGTCTTGCAAAAACATAACATGTAGTATTTGTTTTACTGATGATAAGAACTTTTTTTTATTTTTCCAACACCTTGTGCTAACCACACATTTTTTTAAACCAAGTTTGCAAATAATTTTGAGTTGTTTTCATCATACCCAGTAAACGTTTATAATTTTTTAGAATGACTATTTCAACTGCCTCTTTACTAAATCACCAAACTTCGGAACCATAATTCATTATTGGACGAATCAATTTGTCTAATAACTCGAGTTTGTTGTTTACGGTTATAGTTGTAAATTTATGTAGATATTTATTCATCTGGAAAAGTCCCTTCAAATCCTGACCAGCAAAAGTATATTGGGCGTCTGAAAGCAAACCATCGGAAGTAAAAACTATGCCAAAAAAAGAAAATGTCTTGACAATGTCTATTTCGTAACCATTATATGTGAACAGAAGATCATTGGGTAACCTTCAGCCTCTATTGAATACCATAACTTAAAGTAGATGTGCTAACAGTTAATTTCCATTTACAACACTTATCGAGCAACGCATCAATACCGTTTTTGAAAATCTGATTGGGAATTAACAAATAGTATGATAAGATTTGCGTAAAATATAAGAAAAACTTTAAAGATATTTATATCTATAGCCTCGACTGCATTTTGAGTGTACATATCTTCAATGTCGTTTAGAAACGTGTTGCAACTAGAAATGGGGATAAACGTTAATCATGGCGTACTCAAAATGTGTAATCAAACTCGCTAATTAATTGATTAATATTTATACCCCGTTAATTCACAGCTGAATTAGATTTGATAATGTCAAACATTTTACTTCTGATTCCTAGTTTGAGTAGTTTGAATAATAGATTATCCCTAACAACATAGTGAAAAGCTTTTGTAACGTAAATAAATGCGCAGTATAATTGTCTAACGTTATTTATAAAATGTGATATTAATCCGATTTGTACAAAAATATGATCAACTATTCCCATATTCGATCGAAAACCAGCTTGAGCTTCAACGTTAACTCCATATTGTTCGGCCCAATCTACAATCTCTTGTGAAGTATTTTTGAAAAAAAAGTTGTATGAGGAGAAAACTACCTCGATCATTTTCATCATTGTTTGTTGAACCTTTTTTAATTTAATTATAATATGTCCCATGCACCAGGTTTCTGGAAAGTAAACTATGTGGAATATTTTGTTAAACAATGGGTACAATACTCGTAGATGTAGGAGAACAGACTTACCAGGTATTAAAAATTCATTCTAAAACATATATTGTACTTTTCATGATTTCATCTTCATTTATAATGTGATTTAGGTCAAAATCAACTCATATTAATGTTCCTTTTGTGAATGATAAAGCGGGGGAGGGGGGAGGGGGGGGGGGGGGGGGGGGGGGGTGTCCGTGATCTTAAAATAAAAGGACGAAAACAACAATCTTGCTAACGTAACAAAGAGTTGAATAATTGTTTTAAAAATAGGACTTGTTTAACATTATAAATATGGTATGTACTAATGAGAATAAGTCACAGTAGAAACATCATGCTGACGTTGCTGTTTAAATAAAGGGGAAAAAGTTTGTGAAAACAAGATATTTCTCGTAATTATTGTGACATCTTTCTTGTAAGTATAGTGACCCGTTTCTTGTAAATATAGTTACATATCTATCTCGGTATTATAGTTACATATATACACTTAAATCACTTATCATCATTTAACTTATGTAATAAGAACAACATTACACACAAATATTGTCACATTTCGGTACCTAATTTCAATATAAGTTCAATTCAATAATTTATTTGTAAATAGAGGACACCGGCCCAAAATACAGCATATATAGAAGATATACTATAGACATAAAGTTGAGTTTTATACTATAATATAAATACTTATTTACCATACTAATCGAGCTATGACGTTTGTGATCAGACGGTTACATCTTTTGGCGCAATTATAACCGAAATATTGTTTGCAATCTTCTTTATAATATCGTTACTTTCGCTTTTCATCAGGTTGTAAAAACTTTTCATATCATCTCTGCCGTTAAACGATGCATACAATTAGCTCTGTCTTTCTGCAAGCCTTTGGTTACGTTGAAGAAATGCATGGTATTCATTTTCAGCTGTTAAAATGTCTTTTTGTGTAAAACACTATTTACAAATGCGATTCTCCTTTTCACTATTAAAATGTCTTCCTAATTCTATGTTAAATTTATGACTGGAGCAGCGGAATTTATCTCAGATATTTAAAAATGAATGAATATGTTTGTAAAGATCGCAGCGTGATGAGCTATTTATATTTTCTTGTATATATTGAAAGGAACAATCAGACATTCTTTATTTAAAAAGAGTTATAAAATACATAACATTACCCACATCTTGAGAGAGCAAAGCGTATCCAAAACCAGACGTGCATAGTAGGTCTTTAACCTTTGTTGCCCAATTGACTCTTCCAATTTCATCATGTGCTTTTAGCATAAAATAACATTACTTTGGATATCATGTGAAAAAGTTGAAACCCCTATTTCATTGTGGAGTGTAACACTTAAACATTCACGACAATATTGCAAATGAACATATTCTATGATATATGTATAATTAGTTCTCCAATTTTCTGACCCATAAGTAAGAACACGTGTAATCATTGTATCAAAAAGCTTAAACTATTCAGTATATGGGAAATGTCCAAAATTATGTTGATATGTTTTAATAGAGGAAATCGACTTTTGTGCTTGCGCGACAAGGTTGTATTTTGCAGCTGACCAGGACAGTTTTGGAGTAAACAGAACCCATATATTTACAGACTGGGGTATTTTTAACATTTGACCCTTCAAATCAACACTTTTTACTTGATCTCAACGGGCCACCATTCCTGAATACTATAATCTGTTTTCTTCATATTAACTGAAAGTGTATATTCTTTACAGAAATCTAAAAGTTCTTTAATTGAACTTGTAAGTATTAACAATTTCTGAACAATGTATAACATGGTCAGCAGAAAGGATACGTTGTATTGGAGATACTGTATGTGTTATAAATATGCGGGACAATTTTCATTCACAAATGTAGATAACTATTGTATTACCAAGTTGAAAATTATTGGACTGCTTACGTCCTCTTGCCGTGTACTCATGTTGCATGAGAAAGATTTAGAGGTTCTATTACCGACATGTAATCTGGACTTCTGATTTGAGTACATTGATAACAAAACATTAAACAACTTCCCCCGAAATCCCCTTTTAATATAATTCTGAATAATTCGTAATGCACTAACGAATCAAATGCTTTACTAAAACCCACATATAAAACATAAAAACGACCACCAAGTTTGTAAATATATTTTTGTATCATACTTTGTAAAGTGAATAAATTATCAGTTGCATAATAACTATGTCGAAATCCCGCTTAACTTTCATTAATTAAATTAAATGTGTCTGCCCAATTATATATCCTATCATTAACAATATTTGAATATTTATAAATTACATTTACAAGAGATATCCCTCTGTAATTGTTAGGATTATTTTTAGCCCCGAATTTATATACAGGTATAATAACACATTTTCTCAATGATCCCGGAAAATGCCGTTTAAACTGTCATTAAATAATAATACTAGATATGGTGCTAATAAATCACATGTGCATTTATAGAATTCCAAAGAATTACCATCTTCACCGGTAGATTTTCAATGTTTTTATTTTTTCAATACTTATAATAATTTTGTCGATTGAGATCGGCTGATTTAATAGTGAATCAATTTATTTTGTTTCATAAATCTGCATATAGGCCAGCAGTAGTCCCGTTTGCTGTTGCACATTAGTCATGGTGAAATGAATGTTTGTTTTGCATATATCATTCCCTTATACTATTTTGTTGAGTTGGTTCATTGTCATGCAAACGCCAATTGATGCGGTAGGAGCGAATTGGGAGCGCAATGATCGTGGTGTCGGGAGCGCTCCGTACACTCGTTGTAAGAAAATTAAAACTCATTTTAAGCGCAGTAGACGCGCCGTAAAAGCGCGGTAGATACACAGTGTCATCTCAGAGAACGCCGTACGATCGCCGTGCAAGCGCTACCGATAACCATTACGTTTGCACTGCGACCACTGTGTGCGCCCGCGGCGATCCTGTGAATTTGTAAGAGCCCTAACTACGCTGTTATGGCGACCTCACGGCGATCCCACTGCGCTCTTATCAAAACGCCGAGCGACGGCGTTTGTTTTGGGCATGCCCAAAGTGCGCGCCGCCGCTCGGCGTTTTATGCGATCCCACCGCGTTCACTGGTTACATCTGAACTAATTCAAAATTGTATATTATCAGAAGGTAAGATTAAGTTTTCCTGAGATTTTTTAATAAATGTATCCAAAGAAAGATCACTAAAGCGCGAAAGTCAACAACAATTTATATGTTGATGGGCGAATTAGAAAAAAACAAAACATTTCAGTTACTATCAAAGTTCGTATTATCTCATTCTGGAACAGTTTAATAACAGGCAAATTATCGAAGTTATCTTTCCAATTATAAGTCTAAACCAATTTATATGTTGATGGGCGAATTAGGAAGATACCCCATTTCAGTTACTATCAAAGTTCGTATAACTCATTTTGAACATTTTTATAACAGGCAAATCATCTAAATTATGTTTCCAATTATATAGATACATGCTTAACCAACACAATGTTGAGTATAAATGGTTATCTAACGATGAAATGATTTTGTATTCGCTTGGAAGGTCCGACCTTTGGCTCAACTAAGAGCAGATAACGGGTAGAATCATATCTAAACAAGTCAAACAAACTTTAACAGACCAATATAAACAAACGTGGTCCTCCCAATTGTAAGAGTCTAACATAGGCAGAATTTACAGTAGTAATAAGGATTCACATCACTTTCAAAAATTATGATTCTGAAGATGCTCTTACCATATTTAAGTTCAGAATTGCTAATTTCAAATTGCCAGTTAAGCGTCTACGATACGAGGCAATCCCTTATGAAGACAGCATTTGTGATCTCTGTAATCGAATCAAGTCGGATCTGAGTCTCATTACATGTTTGACTGCGATTTCTTCAAAACACTCAGAGAACAATTCTTCAATTCTCCTGAAGTAATAACGTCAGAAATAATCTATCTTTACGATATCATCTAAACGCAGAAAGTAAGCATCTGCTCATGAATTTAAGTAAATTTCTTAGAACTATAATGGACAAATTCAGTTGAGATTGACTCAAGTACCAGCAAATTGACTCTATTAAAGGAATTACAACCATTCATATGAACTAGTTGGGTCTAGCCTTTTAACATGGGTACAATACACATTACGTTATTTGTGTTTACTTATTGTCAAGTATGTTAAATGTAAATAGAAGCACATTGTATTGTATTGTATGAACTGTAAATCGTGTTTCATTATAGTTTGAACAATCCATATTCTATTTACCTGAATGAATAATCCCATATGTGTACTGTACAATTACTCATTGTTTTTATCGCACCTACGCTTTGACCATATCGTAACCTAGTTTAATCTATGGCAATCCATTCATAAACTCATGATGTGTGTGTGAAATCTCCAGAATGTGACGGCATATACAGTTTATTTGTTTTGCACGAACTGATTATTAAAAAAGATCAAGTATTAATCTCCAACAAAGTGCGTGGGAAAAACGTTTCCTGTTTTGAAATTCAATATGAACATGTCTGATTACAGGAAATACTTGCTAATAAAATAAGCGTACACGGCCACCTACACGAAATATCATGTGCATATCTTGATCTCAATTATAAGAGGATAAGCTCTTACATCCATCTACAAAATATCAAGCCAACAATTTCCTTTCTCTTGAACTGACTTTATTTAACTATTGGAAAAGCAGGTATGTTATTGTATTATAAGTGGGGTTATGTAAACTGTATTTGTTATATCACCTTGTTGTATGTAAATACCTGGGTGAATACAAGCAATGTTCTGTTATGTTCTGTTCAATTATTATATATGTTTTGCGTAGTAGTTTTCACAACAGCATGTCGCTTGACTGTGATCCCGATATAATAGTCAGTTTATTCACAGATTTTCTATCTGATATTGAAAACAGTTATTTTGAAAAAATTGTCAAGTATAAAAAAAATCAGCCTTTTGTAATAATTCTGATTACCTGATGACATATTGGTTTGATGATACACGCAAACATAAAAAAGCATGCGTATGAAGAAGATTTAGAAAACTATAATTTGGCTAATTATGATGAAAACATACGAAATTGTTTAACTTCAAAAAAGGACTATAAATACCATTGTAAAGCAGCTGAATGTAAACATAAACGAAAAATGGCAATTATCTTCAAAATTTAAAAACTTAAAAAAAAATAGAGACTTTTGGAAATAATTTAGGCAAAAGAAGGAACAAAACACTGCATCAAATATAGAACTCTCAGAATTTTATAATCATTATAAAACTTTAGCGTCTGATATCAAATTTGAGAAGACTCTGATTGTGAATATTTGTTATCCGATTATGACCATACAGGAAATAATGAATGTATATACGAGGAATTAGATTCAACTTTTAAATTAATGGAAATAAGATACTGCATCAAATATAGAACTCTCAGAATTTTATAATCATTATAAAACTTTAGCGTCTGATATCAAATTTGAGAAGACTCTGATTGTGAATATTTGTTATCCGATTATGACCATACAGGAAATAATGAATGTATATACGAGGAATTAGATTCAACTTTTAAATTAATGGAAATAAGATACTGCATCAAATATAGAACTCTCAGAATTTTATAATCATTATAAAACTTTAGCGTCTGATATCAAATTTGAGAAGACTCTGATTGTGAATATTTGTTATCCGATTATGACCATACAGGAAATAATGAATGTATATACGAGGAATTAGATTCAACTTTTAAATTAATGGAAATAAGATAATGTGTTAAGAAGGTAAGTACAAATATAACAACATATTTTGACAATATTATGTATGAGTATTGAAGCATTATTCAATTATATTTTAGATTAAATGAATGAATGTATATTGTTTTATGGCGCATCGACAGCTAAGGTCATCTAAGGTCATTTAGCGCGCAATTAGATTTAATTATTCATGATCCCTGGGTAAACAAACCAGTACTAGGCTAGAAAATGTGTGCACTCCACCATGACCGTAGTGTCGCGACTGGGGATCAAACCCGGGACACCCGGTTTCGAAATCCCCGACGCTAAACACTCGACCACAGCGAATTTTAGATTAGAAAAACTTCCCCAAATCGTGGTCAATGGGGTAATCGTACCTTTTACGCCGATGTTGAATGATAGGCTTAAATCATGGTCCTATAAATATGAAATTTTAACCAACGCGCTGATCGGCTTCAAATCTGGTTATTGCACAGTTAATGCTATATCAATGCTATATTCATACTAAATTAATTTATTCAAGCACAAAATTATCTGAAAAAAAAAGCTGTACTGTTGTTTTATCGACTTGCAATAATGTTTTGACTCTATGTTACGAAATTGTTTATGGTATAAGCTCATTACAATTTAAAGGAGAAGTTATTTAGTATCATAATCTTGATATACAGTGATGTTTAACTCTGTGTTAAACATATGAACACATTCTCTGATTTATCTGACTGTAACGTGGGTTTATTGCAAGGTGAGACTTTCTCACCAATTTTATTTTCACTTTTTGTTAATGATATAGGAACTTTTTTTTACTAGAAACTACGGATGAACGTTTTACTTAAGGTCAATTATCTATATATTTACTCCTTTTCGCCGATGTCTCTGCCTTGATCGCTGAGTCTGAGACAGGATTACAAAACTTAATATTGGCATTTGAAAAGTATTGCAAAACATGGAATCTAACAGTCAATGAAGATAAAAACGAAATATTTATATTTCAAAAAGTTAGAACAATAAACGTTGATAGAATATTTATATATTCTTGGATTAAAATTTTGGAATTGAATACTTTTAATTATTTAGGTTTATTGTTTTCCAGTAACGGTTCATTTTATGATGCCACTTACACTTTAACGAGTAAGGCTACGCGCGCCATGGGCCAATTATTTGCGCTAACAAATCATAAGGAAATTCCTTTAATGATTATGATTGATCTTTTTTACTCTTTCGTTGCATCAATATTATACTACCCTTTCGAGGTTTGGTGCTTTAACGCAATTGATATTGTCGCAAAACTGGGTAGAAAATTCCTTAGAAAATTATTAAATGTAAAATCATCATCTAGTAATTCAACTATTTACGGAGATTTCGGAAGATGTCCACTCTTTATTTATATTAAAGTAAAACCAATTATGTATTACCAATAATATTCACAGAGAAAACGTCAAATTGTATTTTACAAACAGTTATAAATTAATCAAAACGTTTATATAAAAACTCAAACGTGTGGTCTAATAAGGTTATAAGGTTAAAGAAGTATTACAAATTACAGGATGTTATAACGTTTGGCTATCTCCAGACTCAGTTCATCTAAATCGTGTTTTACCTCTTTGCCGTAATAGGTTGATTGATATGTATACAAGTGAATGGTTTTAAGACATTAACATTTAATCCTCATTGTCTATTTACAGACACCTTAAATCTAGCTCCGAATGGTCAGATTATCTTACACAATTGAAGATATCATCATACAGGAACGCCGTTGCTAAATTGCGTCTTTCAGCTCATAATTTATATATAGAAACCAGTAGGCATAAGAACATTAGTAGAAATGATAGAATCTGTTCACTTTGCAGTTTACAAGAGCTTGAACACGAGTTTCATTTTATGTTAGTTTGTCCTGCCGATATTGATTTTAGAAAAGTATATATAAAAATGTATTACTATCAAAATCTTAGTATGTAAAAATTGATTCAGTTGTTAAAAGGTTCAAATATAAAAAATATTTAGTTCCATTGGAATATACTACAAAAAAGCTAATGAACAAAGCAATCGTATGTTATTGTATCATAACTGATTTTATGTAAATTGTATGTGTTATATCCCCTTGTTGTATGTAAATACGTGAGTGAATAAAAGTTATGTTCTGTTCATTAACTTTTAATAGTCTGGGTAGCCCATTACCTTTTAAATTGATTGAGTATCCCATTATCTTTGCATTGATTGAGAATCCCAAATACTTGAAGTTGGTTGAGCAGCCAATTTACTTTAAATTAATTGAGTAGCCCATAAGCTCTAAATTGATTGAATAGCCCATTGACTATAAATTGATTGAATAGCCAATTGACTTTAAATTGATTTAATAGCCCATTGACTATCTATTATTTGAGTATCTTATTAGCTTCAAATTATTTGAGTATCCTATGAGCTTACAGTTCCAGGTGCATCAGTTGGTTAAGTCTCCAGGAAGCAGACATCGAGAGTGATTAATCTAAGCCAAAGGCTTGTTTCGCAATCGATGTAAAATAAATAAGTTTAAACTAATCAGTTGGTGCAACTGAATTCTTGGTCATAAACTTTCTTTCTCCTTATGCATTAATTAGTTTGTATCCCCAATGATATAAGTTGACATTTATATTTCGTTTTGTTTGCAGATTTGTGAGTCAGTCCACCTTATTAAATGTAATGATTTTCTCTAGGGTATAAATTCATAGTTCATCATTCCAGTTTCAAATGATTGGACAGAAGTTGTAACAATGACCTCGTGATGTGCCACATGAAATAACATGATTGATCCGTCCAAGTTTAAGATCATTGTTGCTAAAAATAGAATGTTGTTTTTTAATTGATAAGTCTATAACGTATCTGTGCATTGTTTGATTTCAAATAATTTGACACAAATGGATAGCATGACGTCACAATATGTCATGCGTAAGAACTAGGTCAATGTTATTGTTTCAAGACAGGATGTCAAGATGTCTCAGATGAAATAATTCGATTGATTTGATCAAAGTCACTGTTGCCATAAATTCATTTTGTTTGTTATTCATGTCCAGTTTATAACTTCTTTGTGAATGATTGGAAATTTCATATAATTTGGCAAACGTGTCAACAAAGATCTATTAATGTGTCACATTAAACAACGAGATTGAATGGATCATGGTCATTGTTACTGTTTCTATAAACATAACAATTTGTGTGCAGAACGTTTTTGGGCTCTAACTTTTTTGCACATCACTGGTATTAAAATGATTTGTTCAAGAATGACCTCAGAACATGACACATGAAATAACCTACTTGATTGAATCAATTTCAAGGTCACTGTTGCTAAGACAATATTTCTTTAGTATTATAATACGGTCTTCTTTGTGCAAAGTTTAAATTTAGAATGATTTTGCAGGAGTGTCCTCCATGATTTCGCAACGTGTTGCATGAAATGTCAAATGTAACATCCAATCTTCATTAAAGTTCACAACTAGGTCACGTGGATTCAGAAACTTAGTCATTATGTTAAACTTTAAAGACTGACAGTTCTTCAAAACATTTATTTCCATCACACCTTTGTCAGACCTGATTTGTAATCCTATTTTAAGACAATTCATCACACAATTCAACTGTATAATTTATCTTTCAAGTTTAATTATGCTCAGGAGTGGTAGGAAAAGAGGTCAATTTATAGGACAAAATATTCATCCAATCTACATAGAAGTTCATCTGAACAACTAGCTTCATCAACTAACAGTCAAGCTAGAAAATGAATATCATGTGTCCAAAAACTAGATGACTATTTTCAACTTTTAAATAAACCTTCAAAACACTCTAGATGTCATTCAATGTTCATGAAAGTTCATCAGAATGATCATTGCAATAAAATCCCCTCAACCTCACAACTGAATCAAGTTAGTTCTTTAAACTAGGTCACAACGTTAAATGTATTGCCAACATGTGAATACTTGCAAATAGTGGGCTTTATCAAATAAAAAAACCTTGCGTCAATCTTGAGTCATCTTATCAAAAACAGGGTGACTAGGTCAATACTCAAGTGAGCAATTCAAGGTCGTCGTAGATCTCTTGACTTTAAATATTGTACAATGATCGGGATTCTTTGCTCTTCATAAAACGTTTTTAAAAATGCATGTGCTACATTATGTACCCAAATATTATAAATTAGAATGTTTGTTTGTTCCAGTTGGATGTTGTATAAGATATTTCATCAAAACGAAACTGATTCCAGGTAAGTTAACATTAAGTTATTTCATAATAGATAACTAGTATCAGATATATCAGTGTGCTATACATCGTCATTCCTTATATAAGTGTGTAGATATTACTTGATTTGCTAACGATTTTAAGAGATATTTTCCCTTGTACTTGACAACAATTTTTCCAATGTTTAACAAAGGTCAATGGGACAAGCGCCATTCGTCTCTCTACTATGGGCTTACAGTTTATGTAGAAAACAGTCAAGCTGCATGGTGAAAACTGGTGTGAGAAAGCAAGGAAACACATTAAAATGGTTTAAAACAGCGTTGAATAATAAACCAACTATTTTATTTTGGACCACATCAATCATCAAACAATTTCATATTTATTTTTTTGTCATTATGTTTTATAAGACAAAAGACCAGTTTTGAAATAGATTTGTTAAAACTGTGTTTCGCCGTGTATTGACAACATTTACATTGTGAACAATGTATAGGCAACATTTCATATAAGATTATATGAAAGTTATCAGAACTTTTGTCTCTATCAAATTTCGGTCAAAGCCAAACGGATTCATGTAGGATAGTGACACGGGCTGTCAATCCAGGGGTTGTGAGTTCGAATCCCGGCTCGGCCAACTTTCTTTCTGACAATTCAATGCGACATGCGTCATTCGTCTTCCACCAATGGGCTAAGTCTATGTGGAAAAGCAGCCAGTTGCTTGGGAAGATTGTTGTGTGGAGTACTGGTGTGAGAAAACCAGGAAATGCATGAGTAGGTGAACTGGCCGCCGTGATATAACTGAGAAATTGTTGAAAAAGGCGTTAAACTCCAATCAATCAATCAATTAAGGCCAATTTTTAGAATGAACTTGTGTTTACTTTTGATACCTCATTGTTATCCAATATTGATGGAAAATCTTCAGAATCTCCTGGCAGTTCGAATATGAGTCATGAAGGTCAATTTTTTTTTTCAAACTGCGGCATACGACTTTGAAACCATCTTGGCAAAAACATGGACATATGCTATGATTGAATGTATACTTACTGGCAAAAGGGGAAATTCCTCGTTTTGAGCAATTTGTTCTTTTGTCGCAATGTTTTCAAAATACGTCTTCTGCAAAGGTATCAGAAAGAATCTACGGGAAAGGGTTAAGTTCGAAACTTTGTTAGATGGGATAAAAACCTAGGTCGCAAATCCAAAAGGTCAAATTCCGGGATAACCACATAAACCCACAAGTGATCATATTTATCTTTAACAAGAACAATAATCAGGTGAGAGATTCAGCGCTATCAAGGCCCTCTTCTTAGCTCACATTAGCACGATGTGCTATTGCAATCGCTCAAAGACTGTTGGCGTCGTCTTTTTTCCCTTTAATCGACTTCTTCTCCTAAACAAATAGAACGATTTCAAAATAATTTCGCAGGAATATTTATCAGGTAGTCATCTTTTAAAATCATTCGAATTCCATGCAGAACTCTGGTTGACATTTCAACAGAGAGGACAAACTTTTAAACCTTTTTGATTCTTTCTTGTACGTAATGGCAATACTTAGAACTCAGATATTTGGTGTGTAGCATAATATAATGGTCCTCTACCAAGATTGAAAAAAATCATGCAACTGGGGTTAAAATAGGGCCTGTACCGAGGGTCACCTGTTTTACGTAAAGATATATAGGGGAAATATTCTTGTCAGAACCAGAAAGACCTGAAGCTAAGCTATTTGGTGTGTAGCATTGTCTCATGGTCATCTACCAAGATTGTTAATAATTTGGTCATAATTGATCCGCCCCGGGGGTCACCAATTTTACACAGAAATTTGATAGGGAAAACTTTGGAAATCTTCTATTCTGAAACAGAAAGGCATATAGCTTAGATATGTTGTGTCTGGGGTTGTCTTGTGGTCCTCTGACTAGATTGTTAACATGTTAAACTCCTTGGGTCCAAATTGACTCTGTCATCTATTTTACATAGAGTTATTTCGAGGTCAAATGTTCTTATCTGGAAGCAAAAGGCCTAGAATTAGATGTTTGATGATACCGATGATGGCACTGATGTTGTGATGGAAATTATTGAAAGTAATAGTGCTAATCAAGAAGAATATGTAAATGACAACTCGGAAAGAGAATGTGATCATGCAATCACCCTATAGGGAAACGATAAGGGCAACACAAAATACCTTATATCTAGCCAAAAACTAGTTAAGACTATCAGAAATCTAAATTACTAATCCCCGAATTCAATCATATGATTGGCAAGTATGAAATTATAGCGGTACAAGAGACCACATTTGACAATCTTGACACTATTGAAATAAAAGGATGTAAGTTGTTTGTTGCAAACAGAGAAAATGTTGCTAGAAATAGGTCAGGATGAATAGTTGATATTGTATCGAATAAAATCTCGAAAGAAACAAAAATAATTGAAAACACAAGTAAACTAATGCTTTTTCTGAAATTATCTGTCAGAGAAAACAACATACAAAGAAAATTCTATCTTGGAAACATCTACATACCTCCAATTGGTTCAAACTATGTAAATCATGACCCATTTCTTGAAATACAAGAGAAAATGAATCAGTTTGAAAACGAAAACATACTCCTTATGGAAGATTTTAATGCGAGAACAGGAAAAAAACGATGACATCATCCTAGGGAATGAGAACATCTTTGAAATGTTTGTTAATGATGAAATATATGCAGAAAACATACATTTCCTCAATAATCTACAAGACCTTAACTTGCCGCTGAAAAGAAACACAGTGGACCATAATGTAAACGAATATGGAAAGCAACTTCTATATTTCTGTGTGTGTAATGATCTGTTAATTCTAAACGGTAGGATAGAAAATGACAAATCCTTAACTTCTTTTACATGCAAGGGATGTAGTACAATAGACTACTTTATCAGTAATATTGACATCATAAAATATGTTAAAGAATTCAATATCAAACAATTCTCAAATCTATACCTAGACGTTCATAACCCTAAAGAGTTAATTATGGAAGGTGATAATCCTTTAGCAAAGGTATGCAGTGCAACTGAATTAGATGAAGCCAGTTCAAATACCAAACAGAAACTGTCGGACAAATGTAAATCTGAACAGTATGTCCACAACATTGATAATGATAATATCAAAGAGCTCCTTGATTAGTTAACGTTGCTCTCAATAGAACCATAAGTAACACATGAGAACATTGAACAATGTTGCACAAAACTAGAGTCTCATTTCCAAAATGCATGCCATAACACTTTTGGAAACCAGAATACAGAAACTAAAAACACTAAATTCAATAAAGATGCACATAATGTTAAACCTTGGTTTAACTTAGAATGCCAAAAACTAAGAAACACATATCACATTGCAAGAAAAAGATACAACAAAAACTAAAGTAATAGAAACAAAGAACCTCTTAAAAGTATAAGTAAGCAGTATAAGCAAGGTATTAACAAGTCATACCAAAGCCACAAAGAAAACAATGTACAAAAACTAAAGGCACTAAAATCTTCAAATTCCAAGGATTATTGGAAAATCATTAACTCAATAAACAAAAAAGATAACAATGTTAAAGTCAAGCTAGAACTATATGATTTCTTTAAAACAACCAATAACAATGTAAATGATTCTGATACAGAAGAACAAAATGTAGAAAACAATTATTCTGAATCTGACCAAAATAATTAAATACTTATTGCAGAAGTAACAGAAGAAGAAATATATAAAGCAGTAAAATCAATAAAAAAAAATAAAAGCCTTTGGATAGATCAAATACTTAATGAACACATAAAACAAACAATAAAATAAAATGTTACCTATTTACCTATTACCTTTTAACATTAGTCTTGACTCCGGCAAAATTCCAACCAGTTGGACGAAAGGCATCATATTGCCAATTTACAAAAACAAAGGTGATGCAAAGTCTCAAGAAAACTATAGACCTATAACACCACTGAGCTGTCTATGAAAAGTATTCACTGCAATTCTAATTAATAGACTGACAAGCTATACAAATGATTATAATGTAATAAATAAAAACCAATCAGGATTTAGAAAAAATCATTCTACGATAGACAATCTATTTATTTTGCTTGTCTTAAAGACATAGTAAAGTCAAGAAAGAAAAAAAACTGTACTGTGCTTTCATTGATTTCAAGCAAGCTTTCGACAAGGTATGGAGACAAGGTATGTGGAATAACATTATTAAATACAATATAAATGTAGTTAAAAGCATGTATCAAAATATAAATCATGTATAAAAATCTATAACCAAGGATACTCAGATTTCTTTCCTAGTTTAATTGGAGTTCGACAAGGACAACCCTATCTAATACTATACGCAGACGATACTGTTTTGCTAAGTGAAACACCTGAGCAATTACAAACTCAGCTGATTTTATTTCATGAATTCTGAATTAAACGGAAACTAACCGTAAACAAAATGAAAACTTAAGTTCTTGTATTTGGAACAAGAACCAACCATAGCAATATTAAATTTAATTGCGAAAGCACACAGCTAGAAATAGTAGATGGGTTCAAATATCTCGAGCTGTATCTATCAAAAACCTGCAGTTATGTTAAAGCCAAAGAACATGTATCACTTCAGGCCAAGAACGCCACATTCATGTTACTTAAAAAAAATAAGGCATCTAAATCTTAGCATTGATCTGCAAATCGACATATTCAAGTACACAGTTAAGCCTATCTTATTATATGGCAGTGAAATGTGGGGCTGCACTTATACGCACACACTGGAAAAGGTACAACTGAGTTTTTTCAACAAATATTGTACTTGAAAAAATCAACTTCTACATACTTGATGTATAGTGAACTTGGTATTATACTCCTCACAGAAGAGGCAAAGTGTAGAATGAATAATTACTAGAGTCGACTGACTTCTGATAAAACAAACAAACTATCCAGCCAGATATATCTAATACTATTCAACTTACATAACCGAAACAAGATTAAATAACAAATGGTTAGAGTATATCAAAGATCTGATAATAACAAATGGATTTCTTAACGTTTGGGATAGTCAATTTGACATGAAACCAAAATGGTTCTCAAATGCTTTTAAAATCCTTACAAAAGATAATGTTTTCCAAATTCGGCGCTCTACACTAAATATTTCTAGTAATCTTATGTATAAATCCATCAAATATGATATGAACATTAACATATATTTCTCCAAGCTATATAACAAACATTGCCGATAATTAACAGCTTTTAGAACTAGAAATAATAAACTACCAAAAGAAGGTGGGAGATGGAACAACACTCCAATAACACGAATTAATTTGCCTATTATGTAAACGGGGATTAGGAGACGAATTTCATTATATCATGGAATGCAAATATTTCAAAAAAATAAGGAAAAATCACATACATAATTACTACTTAAGACACCTTAGTATTCTCAAATTTAGCGAACTATTTAACACCAGTAACAAATCACAACTAACAAAACAGAGCCAATTTGCAGAAATTATAATGAGAACTTTCAGACAACAATAACATATCCTCGAACTGAAATCTTGATAAAGAAACTGTAACATGTTTTGTAAATTGAATGTATATATGTAACTAGATGTTTGTATATAAAATGTTTAACTTGTTCAATTATTAACTTACCAGAGAAAGGACTGCACAACATAACCCGACTCAAATCATCTTATTCTGGACACTAATAATCCCTACATATCGACCTAAAAGAAAAGTAGAAACCACAAAGAAACGCATTCTGGCAAAAGAACATAAATAAGTTTACTGATTTTTAAAATGCCTTTAAACACATGTATCGATATTAATTTTTATCCACTTTGAAACGAAACAAAATGCATGAATTTCTTTCAACAAATGTAGCAACCAGTAGTATTATTAATTACCGTATGTCTAAAAGAAAAACTAATATAAAACGACAACATTATACTTATCGAAAAACAATAATTCTTCTTGTGACATATGATTTGTCCGAATCCATGCGACGTCCGAAATAAGTAATCCACAAGTCCTGGCTTCACTTTCACTTATAATCCATTTGTTAATTGATATTCATAGAAAGTAATGACTCAAAACTGTTAAATAACCACTTTATAACAGTTCAGTCCGACAGACTTGTGCAGTTATACACAATTTACACGTTTGACGGAGTTGAACGCCAGTAACCACATAAATATGTTTGTGATTGCATGAGCTCCTCGTGACCTGATTTTGTACAATGTATATTTTGCAGCATACAAAAGCGACACGAGTCTCATAAGATCCCTTTCTCTGTTACTGTTTAGTATCACACTGCTAACAGTTTGTACCTTATAATTATAGGAACATAAATGTTTCCATAACCATTTTACTTTTATTTTGTTTCGAAAAGGGACAATAATTAAATATGGAAACATGACGAAAACAAGCTTATTGAGCTTTCCAATAAACATGCTTAACAAACATATTAAACTAACAAACATGCTTATATTCTCTATTCTGTACCTTCTTTCTTTCTTTTTCTCTCTATATGCTTCATTCTTTTTCTCTTATTATCAATTTCTCTATCATTTATTGATTTAATTACTACGCCTTTTGTTGCCCTCTGATCACGTTGTATAATATATTGCAGAGCTGTCATTTATGTATTATGTACATACTCAGCATCGAAATGAAAACTATTGTAATGTATTGTATTGGTGTGTAGCATTGTCTAGTGGTTTCATACAAAGTTTTTTCAAATAATGCCCCTAGGCGGCATCTGTTTTACATAGAGATTTATACGGAAACTTTGAACATTTACATCTGTTACCAAAAGGCATATAGCTTAGCTATTTGATATGTAGCATTGTCTAGTGGTCCTTTTCCAAGATTGTTCAAATTTTCCTGGGGTAGAGAATGGCCCCATCCTTTGGGTCACCTGTTTTACATGAAGAGATGTAAGGAAAAAAAGGACCTGTCATTTTCCTCAAGTCATAGTCATTTGACAAAGAACAGACACCAATGGTAGGATGATTTCGCCTTGTGGCAAGTAGAGTTATACTTAGTTAGCATTGGGCTTCGTACCTGACCGCAAAATGAGTTACTGTTGTTGGCATTACAAATCATATTGCATAACCCAGGTGAGCGAACCAGGGCAACATTACCTTCTGGTTTTGTATCCCCGTCATACATACTTATGTTATTAATTATTTTATGGAAGGTTAGGATCAGGTCAATGTTGCTGAGTAATATAAACGGAAATGAAATGTACAACTTTATTTTTTCAGCATGGAAATCAACTTTCATAGCCGTTGGTGGTGTAATCTTAAGTTCGGATGACGAAATAGGTAAGAATAAGGAAGGTCTGTCCTTTTATTTGCATAAATATTATTACTTCACCTGAGCATGAAGTGGCCATTATGACCTCGTGTGATCGAAATTTACTTGTTGACACTAGCGGCCGCCGTTTCATCCAGATATTCAAAACATGTTTTAGTTCATCTGAGCACAATGTGCTTAAGGTGAGGTATTGGAATCATATTGTGTCGATCGTCCGTCCGTCTTGCGTCGTTTAAAAATTGTCTTGTTAAAACTCTACAGGCTACATTTTTCATCCGATTTTCAAGAAAGTTTATTAGAACATACATCTCCATTAAATATTGGACAACTTTGAAACTCGAAAGTCAAATTGAATAAAATCTTGTTTGGAGGCCGCATTTTTATTCTAAGCATGTTGAAACTTTGTCAGAATGTTTGTCTTGATGACATGTAGGCCAAATTCGAATATGGGTCATGTTGGGTCGTAAACTAGGTCACCATGCCAAATTGAAGGCAAATCTTGTTAACACCCAGAGGCCACATTTTTTGCTACACTTTGCCTGAAACTCTTGCTTAAAACTAGACCACTAGGCACAATTGAAAACAATCTTCTTAACACTGCAGGCTGCATTTATATCTTGAGCATGTGGAAATTTTATCAGAATGATTGTCTTCATGATATGTGGGCCAAGTTCGAGTATTGGTCATATCGAGAACAAAACTAGGTCAGATACCTAGTTTGAAAGACAGTCTTGGTAACACTGTAAAAGCCGCATTTTTGGTTTCAGCATCTTCAAATTTGGTCAGATTGTTTTTTAAAGACTTCAAAAATCTCCTAGCCTGAAAAAAAGTAAGAGAGCTTAGATATTTGGTGTGTAGCACTGTCTAGTGGTCCTTTAATTTTCAAGATATTTTTAGTTAGACAATTATTAAAATATTATGACGTAATTGAGCCGCACTAATGGTGACAAGAGTTATTTAAATATTGACTGGTAAGTTAATTTCTCCTGACACTAATCGTCAGATCTTTACTTCTATCTTGACAACCTCAATGACGTATTTGTAGAGCGTCCGCTTTGTGTGAGAAAGGTTTCAGATTGAATACTTAACTATTTCATACCAAATACTTTATAAATGGTAGTACTGACTTTTCATCCTTGGCGCTCATAGTTGTGGGGTTATCATTATAACTCACTCGCTGGTTTTAGGTTAAATGGACTCGTATCACTTGTAACTTACACAGGGAATGCAATGATATAACTGAACAATTGTTTGAAACGTTGTTTAAACACAAAACAAACAAAAGATGACTTTTTGTTTACGTCCTGTTGGTGGTAAATCTATTATCCAATCATGACAATTGTTAGATTTTGTTCTTTAGTTCAATTTTAATTTGACCTTTGATATGTAAGTGTTACAACATGACCGTTATATGCGAGAATAAAAACCTATATTAGGCAAAGGTCGGTAATGAAGCCTCTTATAGTTCTATATCAGTTCGCTTCTCATATATCCTAGAACATCACTACAACATGAAGGATTTCAGCTAGATGAGCGGTTTGATTATGACAACGCTTTCTTTCAGATTCGGAGCACAGCGTCAGCGGAATAGAAATGTCATCAATGACTGGGGTAATACTTAATCCATTTATCTAGCTTCTAACATGACTGTAACAGCATGCCTCTTCTAAAAACATGTTGGCAAAATGATAATGAGCTATTTCTGTATTACAATGATGTGTAAACCTCTATTAAATATATATACTTTCATTTTAAAAATGTCAATATTTTTGCTCTAGGTAGATGTTTTCACAGTCTTAGGTTGAGATTTGTTGTATATGGTAAAGGGTTGAATAGTTATCTTTTTTTGTTTATTAGATTGAACTAGAGATTTAGACCAACCGTAAGGACAAGGGTTGTCAATTCTTCAGCTGTGATTTCAAATCCCATTTTAGCCATATTTCTTTTTGATGATTTTGAATTGTGTCCTTTGTCTTTAACCAATGCAATTCAAATTGATGTGGGAAGGTAGACAGTTTATGAGTATAGTTCTGGTATGCTGAAACTGGGATTACTTATACGTAAATTGGATATGTAAACTGACTGCTGTTACATAACTGTGGATATTTATTATCTTTGATTCAGTGTTAATGTTTCACCGAAATAAAACCTGTTGATGTAGTGGTACACTTGTATTAAGTCATACCAAAAGCTAATCAATTGTAGTAATGGCTAATCACAAATTGTGGTTGGCAAGCAATATACTACATGCAGGCAACACAATGTTAATGTTAATGTTTAATGAAATCTGCCATATGACCATTTTCAGTCCTTAGTTTGACCCTTATGAGATTGTATTGTTTTGACTTTTTAGGAACACAACACAGAATCAGTGAATCCTATTACAGATATCCAAAATATTTCAGACGATTTAAAGAAAGGTAATGTAACGCTTAATTCCACTTTACACTACTTCAAATGGGATATTTCTTATCAAACTTATACTTTTATATTATTTCTCAAAAGCTTCTGTTTTATTCATACACAATCTCAAAAAAGAAAATTCCAAGATATTTATAATTAAAAATGCTTAAAACATAAATATCTTTCTCATGCATTTTGATGGGTCTAAAGAAAATATGTGGATAATATCCTTTGAACCGAAACTGATTCATGTTTCAATAGTTATTTTCAGTTTCATTCACCCCTTGGGAAACATCTGTTACATAGTGTTTATTTGGTGCTGAAATGTTGATACTGGAATTCTATCCCAACGGATCTTTAGGCATATGCAACAAACAAGAGTATGCGTATAAGTTTGTTATTAGCAGGTTTATTCATGAGGGATGAGATTTATCGTATCATACAAGCAAAGAAATATTCATGTCATTTTAAAACAGCTGTCGTTATTGTTCTTGTACAATTGTGAATATATTTTGCAACAAAGGCGTTGAAATTATATATGATATGATTTAATTTCATCCAAGAAAACGATACTCTCTGCCCAACTGAATTATTTCCTAATGGGACATTGTTATATTTCCTTTCCAAAGATATTTCTATAAATCTTCATAGTAGGTATGTTACAGGTATTTTATATAACTTATTTTTGTAAAAAATGAACATATTCTACCTCAATTAAGCATTGGTACTCAGGGTGAGCAAGTGTGATCACCCTGGGAACAACACTTATTTTGTGAACACTTTCGCAACCAATTTGTATAATGTTAATGAAATTTCATGTGAAAATTTCATTCCGTAAAACTAAAGTCAAGTGTAATACTAGTCCAGATTGGGTCAAAACTTGGTCAAGGTCAAATTTTAGAAAACCCTTGGGAAGACTCAATTCAATTTTATCCAATCTTCTTGAATGTTCAGCAGGACAATTTTTCAAAGTTGTTTAAGTCTAACAAAACCTTATAAAAACAATAGAAACTATTCATCCAGATTAGAAAAACATTGCTTTCCATCAAATATTGTTTAAGTTCTTTTGAACGAGTTGGAATAAAGAATGCAAATTATCATGACCGAATTTGAATTAGACGTTTCCATGTTTGATAAATTGGTCAAACTTAAGTCGAAAAGATTAATCAACTATTATATCCTTCGATGTACAATATCCACGGAGTAATCCGTCGCAGACGAGTGGTTAGAGTTGGGGATTTTGAAACCGGGTGTCCCGGGTTCGATCAGCACTCGCGGCCCGACGGTCATGGTGGAGTGCCCTTGGACAAGGGACATTGCCTGGCATAGGCTTGGTTTGTTTACCCTAGAATCATGAATAATTGATAATAACTTTTTCCGTGATATAACTAAAATAATGTTGAAAACGGCGTAACAAACAATAAAACAAACATGATTTATTGCACACAAGATATACATACGGAATAAACGTTAGATTTACTAATATACGTATATGTTCCAAACAGGTCTGGCTATAATATTTCACAACTTAGATACGGCCATCCCCTTTGATAATTATAAACACTTGGAGAAAATCAAAAAAATCCTTGTTAACTAGAAAAATAACAGCAATTAAAATAACATGGATACAACGAAATGAAAAATGTAAAAATGTCAGCTGGTAATTAGCGGGAGTCGTGGTAGAAAATTGGTCCTACTGGGCTAGCGTAATTTTGAAATTTACAGGAAAATCTAACAAAACAAATAAATTGAACCTATCTGTTTCCTTGATAAATGTTTGCACATTATTAAAATATACATTACTTATCTTCTTCGGTATAGGGTTGGGAACCAGATAGTAGAAAGTTTGTGTTCAAAGGATGATAATCATGAAGATTACGAAATAATGTTAATATCTGATCCTTGTGTAATGTACATTTAAAAAGATAGTGTTCGGTAGCCTTGATGTTATTTCCACAAATACATAAACAGTTGTTTGTGATATGGTTTAAGTGAAGATAATATTTCAAATCACTATAATTATTACGCATGGATGACAAAGAGTTCATATTTCGAAACTAAAGTCATAGGTCAGCTACATCTTGTTTCTCGAATGTTGGGTATGAGATAGTTGGTTTGATGCTTTTTCATGATACATTATGAAAAAACTCAGTATCACGTATTTTTAGCTATACTTTATTTTTTTGCAACTCAAGATGTCTGACAAAATCTTACCTGAAGTGAGGCTCTTTAGCTTCTGAACATGAAGTTCGGGGTAAGCTATTTTTATCTCTCACAGTCTGATATCAGGTATCTCTCCGGTCGCTCCCATGTTGTGGCAAACAATTTTGTATCATTAAGCATCGACCATTTTCAAAATAGTTTCACTATTAAAAAGATACTCCTAGAATTTGAACACATTTTTGAAAAGTCATGAAAGATACCGGTATAAGCAATAAGAAAAACAAAGCATGATATATATATATATTCATGTTTCGGGTTTTGGAATGTATATAACCAAAGTGTATGTGTGTATATATGTGTGTATATAGGCCGGAGGGCTGCGTGCTTGAATAAAGAACAAAAAATTGAATTCATAGCCAACTATGGTTGTCACGGCAATGGGAAGAAAACACTTTAATAGTCTTCAAGTTTAAAGTACTGGCTGAATTTTAAAATAAGTTAGTACAAATGTACCTTTGATGATCGTCTACTAAGAATATTCAAATTATTCCAATACGTTTAACAACATGCCTGTCAGGAGGCGAATCTTGTCATCTTAAGATAATATGTTAAAGTAACACATCTTTTTGTCGAAATTTACAGGCCCAATTTGCAAAATAATTTGGCACAATATTTCTTTGGAAAACCTCTGCAATGCTCTAATTATTCTTTTCAGCTAAAAAAGCATGATTAGGGGACAGGGTTCATTTTCCTCATAGGGTATTAGATATAGGTAAAAAGTAAAACAAATGTTAAAAGAACTAGTCCGATTTGAAAATAAATTAATTCAAATGTTGCTATATAGTGACCCTGTAAAACGTTTTTTAAGTTATTCTAACCCTTTCAAAATCATGACCACCAGGTGGTGGGATAGTTTTCCTATTAGCATTTAAAGACTAGAAGAACTAATTGTGCAAAAATATATGACGTTTTAAACATGATATTGCAAAAATATTCCTTTGGTGACCCTCTACCTATATTGGTCAACTTATTGCAAACAGTTGAAGAATATGGACACATAATTCCCTAATTCCTGAAAATAGTAAATACTTTCAAAATCGTCATGTTAAAAATGCTGGCACTATTGGATTGTGTTGAGTTTGATCTCGGCTGAAACTCTAGTCATAGAGTTCAAATTAATCAGATCCAAACTCAGGAACATATATCCATTAAAACTCATTTAAGTTCATAACAGGGTGACGTGGGTTCAAAAACTAAGTCAATATGTCAACTCTTAAGAAATCAAAGATCTGAAAGAACTAAGTGGAGATTACGAAATATATTTACTGATAAAAAAAAGCTAACCATATTTTCTTCAAAATAGAACTGGTTATGTCCTTCTTTTAAATTAAATTTTTGAATTGAAAGCACAAAATGCTATACACAGAATGTATTTGATCAGAAGTTTTAGGCATAGTTTACACACTCCTTGGTGCATATACACATATCATGTCATATCAAAATCAATGGAAGGCTGCTCTTTATCTATGAGAACTACACTAAGAGTTAAATTCTGAAATAAAAGCAAACAAACGCATATGTATCGACATTTTCCGAGTTTTAAATATAAAACATACAAGAGAAAGTTGATGCAATGCATCAATGTCGCCGGAAAAGACTGCATTAATTAATTTGTTAACACACATGTATTCTTGACTTTCATTAGTCTAAACATACACATAATGTTTTCATAAGGACTAATTCCAGGATTTTTGAAATTCCGCATAAATCTACAAATTTCAGGATTTCTTTTGGTCACGATTTTTGATGTTTTGTATTTGTCAATAAAACCACAACAAATTAATACATTTTGGGATTTAAATATACATGCAATAAAAAGCTATTAAACCCTTTCCATGTCTGAAGCAACAATGAAAACCTTTAAAAGCTTAAAACATTGAGAAAACGGTTAAATTGCTGAAGACATGAACTTCCTCCTTTTTAATAATAATTATAATAACTATTTCACAGATGTTAAAATTTATTCTCATATGTTTAAAAAGTAGACCACACTTGAAACAACATACCAGCTAAATTGTTTATCTAAATCGTTGGTGCATACAATATATGTTTGGCGCAAGTGAAATGCCAATTGCGAGTCCCATTACTATTTAATAGGTGGCAAGTATGAAATTAATTGGGTGCGAAAGAGCAGATTTTCTTTATTTCTAAATCTATTGTTTACCAGAGTTTGTTCTTCTCTTAATTTGTTTCAAGCCAAATAAACATTTAATATCACATATATTTAATCATTCAAGTGTGTAATATTAGCTATCTATCTGTTATAAGGTGTTTGAGCATTCTTTCGAAATGTGTGTCAAATCGAGGCGTAGTGTCAGACATCGAAGAAAGTGAATAAAAAATCAGGCAAAGCTTTAGTGCATGTTTTATTCCACTGCATTCGAGTGAAAAAAAGCATTTCTATATTATCTTTCTTTCTCCTACATTCGACCTATGCACTCGTTTAGTGACGTTTAAGAAATCAATTCGTCGTGCGACATTTTTTGTCTGCATAAACAAGTCACTTTTCTAAGTTTACATTTTACTTCCGGTTACTTCGCTTTGTTTACATTTTGGCAATATGAAACTAGGTCATGAACTGAGGAAAATGCGTTTCGACGTTCACGACCGATAAACAGGTTTATATTTGAGACATATTTTCACAAAGTATTTCTTATTTTTGTTTCTGTTACCAGTTTATGTTGATACTTATCTATTAAAAGGAGAATTCGAAGTGATTGTCTTATCGATAGTCTTCTGCAAGCAGGTGCGCGTATGTAAAAAAATTAGACTGTGCGACGTAAAGGTTTGTAGTTATCGCCTTTTGATTACATAGTTTATGAAAATAAAGTATCGCAGTCTAGCTAATATGGACTGTTTTGTCTTCGTAAATAAAACACAAAAACGTAAATGCAAGTCAGAATAAAGAAACTGCACATACTTAAAACATCGGAATATTTATTTCATTTTAAATGTGTCATAACTTAGTGTTTTTAAACAAACGCAATTGTAATATGTTCAAGACATTTAAAATATATATATATATATAATAACCCCTCCTCCCATGTGATTTCCGAAAACCTATTAAAAATAGAAGTCGCGGGCTTCTGCCCGGCGACTAATAATTAGTGACATCATTGCCTTGCATTGTTTTACATATATTACATTATGCTGTTCAATTAGCATGTTCATTTATGAAAAAACAATATTTGCATTGTGCTGTTGTTTCTAATCTATAATAGAACACCAATAATTTGTGGCTGGAGATCTAAAGTGCCACCTATACTACGAAACTCACATATATTATTACCGTTCATGCAATTTGGCACCGCTGGATGTGTCTTGTATGTATAGACTATTTGAAAGGATTTCTGATGTTCGGACCCCTTGATCAAAAAGGAATTGTGGTTCCATGTTATATCTATATACATATCAAATTTTCGTTTTAATATTTTGATTCTCTTTTGGTATAAATGTCATCACTGGGACTTGCTATCTGTTAAGAAAAGTACAATGTTCTTTTTATTGGCGTTACATACAATCTACAGCTATGAAGACATGTATCTGCAAACAAAATGGGGTTCAGTAATGAAGAGGTCCTATAGAAGAAAATATATATTAGTTAATGCCGATATTGTTATAATACTTAAACATTAGGCACTGATTTCAGTTTAGATTTCGTTAAATGTCTGCGGAATTTTCTAACTATAGCAACTGGCCCTTACCAGCCCCTTGCTAAAAAAGTCTTCAACATGTAAACACTGTAGAGAAAATATTCATCAGCTAATCGTCATCAGAATATTTGTTACTATCAAATTTATAGTTCAATACCAACTGGGGGTAACTAAGGGTAACTAAGGGTCATAATCTGGGGCACCTGCTCTATGTTAGCTATGTTAGCTATTGTGATCACATTTCCTTCGTCATCCGTCTATCGTGCGTTGTCAAGAATTGCCTTGTTAACACCCTACATGCAACATTTTATATCCCAAATTCGTGATAGTGAGGTAAAAAATGGTCATAAAAATATAGTCAACACTCTGGAGGTCTTATTTCTAACTTAAGCAAGTTGAAGCGTTGTTAGAATAGTTGTTCTAAAAAGATATAATGCAAAATTGTCCAGTTATAAACTAAGTCACTAGGTCAAATTGAAGGATAATCTTGTCAAAACTCTAGATACCACATTTCTTGCTCCAGAAGCTTGTCCAAGAAGGATTGTCTTGACGATATCTAGGTGAAGTTCGAAACTGTGTCACAGGGTCAAATTAAAGTTAAATCTTGTTAACACTCTGGAAGCCGCAATTAATTTTTAATATTAGCATGTTGAAACTTTGTCAGAAGGGGTACAAGTTCAAATATAGTTTATGACAAGTCAAAATCTAAGTCTAGGACAAAATATTAGAAAAATCTTGTTTTAACACTGTAGATATGTCATTTGTTTTGCGTCAGCAGCTTGAAACTAAATGTTTTGCTTGATGTTATCTAGGCCAAGTTCGATTATGGGTCCTGTAGGGGAAAAATCTTTGTCACTAGTCCAAATTGTAGAACAATCCTGTTAACACTCTGGAAGCCGTATTTTGAATTTTAGAATGTTGAACATGGCTCTAGTCCAGTTAAAAACGATGTCACATGGCCAAATTGAAGGCCTACTTGCTATATCACCTGTGCCAAAAGCTCAATGTGGTGTATTCTGATGACTTTTTAGCAATAGTCCGTCCTCCGTCGTTTGTCCACAACTCCAAAACTCCATAGCTTTGTGTGATACATTCCCTAGGCTTGTTTTCTTTACATGTTTATATTGGGAAAACTTAAAAAATCTCCTTGTTGAAAGGTACTGGCCCGATTTAAAAATACTTTTGCAGAAAAGTTCCCTGGGTTACTCTCTTTGAAGTTTGTTCAAAATATTCCGATTCATTGAACAAATGGCTGGGCTTCTTCTTCTTCTTCTTTTACAAAAACACTTTGCCAATTAATAAAATATTTGGAACACATGTTCCGTGGTTGACCCTCTACACAGACTGTCGAAAAACCAATCCGTTGATAAATATGAACACTAGGGGGGCGTTGTTTGTTTTTATTGTATGCATATTGTAAGAACATAGAATACTATTCAAATTATTCTGATTCATTGAAAACAGTGGGAAGGGCAGGTTGTGTTGTCCTTATATGTATATTGTGAACATTATATTTACAAAATAACTGGCGCAGTTCAAAAATGATTTTGCAAAAATGTTCATAGCGTGAGCCTCTACAAATAGTTTTTAAACTATTTCGATCTTTGAAACAAATGGCCACCAGGGGTTGGGCTCCCTTATTTGCATAAAGGGACATTTAAGTTGTATTAAATCAGTTGAGTAATACAGGACACACATTGTCCATTCATGAGTTTAATGCTTTGCTGTTTAGATCCCCTGAGCCGAAGGTTCAACGTCTTCTATTGTGATCACTCTCTGTTCGTCCGTCCGTAGTCCGGATGGATGAGAGAGTACTTGTTGGGTGCGTGTTTTTCCTCCAGCCCACCCACCACCCTTATAAAGACACTTCTCATTTGCATATTAATGTTATTCATTCCGTAAAAGGAGGTTAATTACGGAATGAATTGCATACTTGTGGGGTGCACCCCACAAAAAAAACATCAAACGAAATAACCCCACAAGTACTCTCCCATGAGTCCCGTCGTCCGTTGTCCGTCGTCAGTCTTTAACTTTTAGCTTTAAACATCATCTCCTCCTAAACCACAAGACCAATTTCAACTTAACTTCACATGAATGTTTCTTCGATTGTCCTTTTAAAAAACATAAAATATTTAAATTCCATGGCAAACTTTAGTTGCGGCGGCATCGGAAATGGGCTTAACTTTAAAATTATTCTTCTCTGAATCTTCTTGTCATATTCCAATATAATTTAGTAGAAATGTTTCTGCGGTGACCCTCTACACGAATTGCTAAAGCCATATTGATTAGTTGGAAACATGGCAGCCAGGCGGCATCAGTAAAGGGGCAACATTACAAAATGTAAAGTTCTAATTTTATGAAAGTGCTTGTCTGATTTTAAGAAAATGAATAGAAATGTTCAATAAACTTGTGGTAATTGTTGTCCATTTGAAAGATGTTGTATAGATGTACAGCCTGGTTCTTAATACAAATTATAATATTAACAATAAAGTTGGATTGACTGATGTAATACTCAAATGTTTCAACTTTTAGAAATGGTTAAAACAGTGCTGACAAAATGCAAACTGGATATAATAAACTTGCTGATTCCAAAACACATTCTTGATATACTATTTCAACATGATTGGATTGACAGAACATCACAAAGAGATATTACGGTATTAAACTTTTATTTGTTTTATATTCTTTTGTCAACCTAAAATAGTTTTAATATTTGGTATTTAACTTATAAAGCGGTCCTACCCAAGGTGTACACAAGATAGCCCTTAATAATGAGCTTATAGTTTCACATATAAATGTAAAGTGAAAACTTTAAAGAATACAATATTTGCCTCTGTTGCCAGGAGCTCTGAAAGTACAATGCTTGTTTTACTTAGCTTTACCCCTAACTAATTGTACAACTAATTGCCCTTCAGTTTAACGCTTTCCTACATACGAAATGCAGCTGACTCCTTTGAAAACATATGGGGGAATTATGAAAAAAATCGCTACAGTTGAACCTTTTTATTACAGAATAAAATTAAAACTATTGTGACAAGCTGAAAGATTGCTCATTATTGCCACACTGTATTCAAACGTCGTCTACTACATATGCTTCACAATGCAACTGCAAATGGGAAAGAGTTAAATTGACGCAACATTTGGACTTGTAGTGAAAGCTCAAATATTTAGGAGTGCTCCAGGAAATTCAATCTTTGATGATTACATGAGTGGAAATAGACCTGCCAGAGCATCCATGTTAAGGATCTAAATGATTACTGCATTACAGAAGTTTCTAAAACATGCTGTGATCCAGGAGTTATGAGTTAAAACCCCAGCTCGGCCAACATTCTTTCCTACGTTTCACAAATATCATTGTGACAAGCGTCATTCGTCTTCCACCAATGGGCTATCAGTCTATGTGGAAAAGCAGCCAGTTGCTTGGAAAGAATGTTATATGAAGTCTTAGAAAGCCGAGAAACATATGAGTAGGTGAACTAGCCGCCGTGATATGACTGAAACAATGGTTGAAAATGGCGTTAAACCCCAATAAATCAATCAACACACATGCTGTGACTAGTAAGTGAACAGTGTAGAGTCATATAAAATTGTGCAGATTCACTGGTTGGTCTATATTTACATTGGTCACAAATGAGTTGTTTTTTATTTGTCATTGTGCACCGCTTAAAACTTCTTTAGAGTAGATACACGATACGAGTACAGTTATTGAGACCCACATGAGCCTCATGTTCTTGGGTTTACCCTTTCCAACATAAAACAAATATGCAGCAAATGACTTTGAAAAAATAACAGACAATACATGGTTTATTTTCTCATATAAAGTAATTCCTCATTTTGTCATTATGTTTTCCCAAGTTGTCTGCTACAGATATGTTAAAATGTGTCTGCAAGTAGGAAAGGCTCAAACAAAAAGGTGTATAATTATGTCATATTAGTAATTTTTTCATTTTTGTTTAATTACCGATGAATTTTACTGACATTGAACTGGCTATAATCACGGGAGTCGCCATTTTGGGTATGTATAAAATGAGACGAAAAACAGGGATTGAAAAATATTGTCGTCTTGTTAATCTTAGCTGTTTGTGATACAAGTTGAGTGAAGCTAAATGCTACTATTTTGCAATTTCATGATTTTTTGTTTGTATTCACCGCTGCAGCCACTAAAGGTTTGTACCTTGTCCATCCTTCCATCCTTCTATCTTTCGGTCCTTCAATGCAACCTGGTCTGGGCCATATCTCCTATACCATATCACTTAGACTGACCAAATGATTTGCACACGAGAAGGAAGTGTGTCACATACCAAAATAGGGCACTAGGAAGACTTGTTGTAAAATTAGGTTACATTGACGTCTGTCCCAATTTATAGAAAAATACTTGTCCTGGCCATAAAGAAGCCTCTTGGCAAAACACTGTATTGTTGTAAAATTAGGTCACATTGACCGCTTACCCGATGTATTGAAAGGCCATATCTCCTATGCTATCTTACCGAAATTATCTAATTTGGTATGAAAATGCATCTTTGGAAGATTGTGTATTGCATTCTAAAAGAGGGTCACTCTGACTTTGACCTTGACATCAATATTTGTTAAAATGTTTTTTGTGTAAATTTATTCAGGAAGCAAAAAACACAACAGAAAAAAATGAGCTGATTTTTAACCATGTATATGATACACACAGTTTCCATTGCTATGACGTTTTCAAAAGCGCACTACATAAACAAAAGCAGACTGAACTACTTCGTAGACTTCAAAAGGCAGAGAGGATTTTTCTTCATGAAAATGGTAAATTTGTATACTAATTCATTGTTATGCCTTTGGATCAGGTGATCCATTCTTATCACATGTTGATCAATCTGTGTCCGTCCAACCGGTTTTAATTTTCAGTTTCAAAGATTTAAATTATTTATAAGACTGTGATTGCTGCAGTGTCAGGAAGGGGGATGCCTAAACTTGAATTTCTTCTGCTTGTAATGAAATTACATTTCTGATTTTAAGATAAAGTGGCATATTCTTTGGTGATCATCAACAGAAACTGTAGGAACATATTGATTTGTTGAAAAACTGGTAGCCATGAAGCGACAGAAGAGTGACAAAATTACAAAATTATAATATTCCAATATTATTACGTGCTTGTCTAAGTTCATGATAATTTAGCAGAAATGTTTATTTAGTGACCCTCTTCTTAATATGTTCAAGCCATTAGGCTCCAGGCTGAATCAGAAAAGGGGTAATAGTAACTTTTAGCTTCAAACCACATCTCCTCTTAAACCACTGAATTAATTTTAAATTCAAAGGAATGATTTTTTCGCGGTCCTGTTTTGGAAATATTATGTATAATTATGGTAGCTAAAGCTAGACATTCTATGTAGAAATATGGTAGCTGGGACAGCAGAACGAGGAAATGCCCAAACTTTAAATTGTTATCTAACATCCATTTTGGTTAAGTGTGAAGACTGCAATAAGAGGTCAAATATCATATGAATATATTTCGTGCTCACTCAATAACTTTTGAATTGTTTGTAGGTTTTTATAATAAATCGTCACACATGTACACCATACTGAGTTGATGTCCAGCGTGAATGTACAACCACATTGGTTCAAGGTCAAGGTCAAAATAAGAGGTCAAATGTCACATGACTATATTTTGTGTCCTTTCCATAACCTTTGAGTCACTTGAAGAATTTTAAAATAACTTGCCACAAATATTCATCATAATGAGACAAGGTGCAGGGTGCATGTTACAGCCACTCTGGTTCAAGTGCATGGTTGCAATTAGAGGTCGAAGGTCATATGACTATACAGTTTGTTACTTTTTAACCGCTTTAAGTATTTTGAAATAAGTCGACACAAATGTTCAACATACTAAGACGATATGCAGAGTGCATGTTAAAGGCTCAACGCAACACTGTTGTAACTCCATTTACACAGATTTTACAAGAGAGACAAAATACTTGTTCTCTCCTTTATTAGAAGCTTAATGTACACACTTGTGTTGTTATAAACCAATTTGGTATAACAAAATATGTATTTCTTCAAAACAGTGAACGAGATAAACAAACTTTGAAAAAACCTTGTGACTCAATGACTTTGATGACACTGTAAAAAAGAGTTTAAAAAACAATGGGGGATGTAAGAAAGTAAATTATCCGTCAACCAAAGTATTTCAAGTCAGTTTTATAATGATACATTGATTTGTCATTTGTTTTTATGATATTCTACAAGTTTATAGGAAAAACATTGGTAAATGAAAGTAAGGTTTTTAAAAGAGTAATTAAACATTGTTGGAAAAAAAAGCAATTTCTGCTGTTCTAAAGATATTTCGAACTTGCCTACAGGTCATAAGTTGTCTTCATCTTTGAAAGGGCAAAATTCAGAAAAGTGTATGTTCATCCCCTGTAATTGACAAACAGATATGATCAATTATTTTCCATATGAAAAACGATAATTGTCATTTTTAGTTCTACGTAGACTGAATATAAAGCGGCAAAAGGAAATAGTGCTCATATTGAGCAGTGTTTTCAATCCTATTCAATACAAATTCCGTCATTTTCATACTATTTAATATGCTGTCTGAGACAGATTTGTTCTATCTGGGAAAGGGTTAATAAGGCATTATGATGTTTCTATTGGAAACCATTCAAATTGTAAGCATCTGCAGAAAAGTATAAGTAAGCTGTCTTGAAAAATAACAACATACGTTTGAGTACAAAATATTGGGGGAAAAAGATACTTCAGTGGGTAGTGAAGTGCATGTTGATGTCAGGTGTTGTGAGTTCAAACACTGGCCTGGCCACCTTTTTTTTATCTTTTGATTTTGACAAAAGTTAATACAAAAAGTGTCATTCATCTACCAACAATGGGTTAACAGTAAATGTGGAAAAGCAGCCGTTTGTGAACATTGTAGTGGGGAGTAGTTGTGTGACAGAACCAGAAAATAATATGGTGACTTTGATATAACTGTAAATTGCTGAAAATGGAAAACAAAAAAATATCATCACGAAAACAAGGGATATGGATATGACAGTATGTGTACGCTTAAAGATCAAAGATTTAACTGTAACGACATAGCAGCATGCCTCTTTTACTATAGGTATTAAGCAGTTTGTTTGAAACTTTGCATAATTTATTAACTTATTTATAAAATAGACAATATCAAAATGTTGGAGCGGCTTGTATATTTAGTCTGTTACTTTCTTATTTAATTATGAAAATATATTGTTTATGTATGACTTCAATTCTATTGAGAATGGCGTAATACCTAATCTATGCAATTTCACTTAATTAATGTGTCTTTTGGGCAAACATTAAAGCTGCTTCATAACTTACAATGTTATTGTTTGGTCAATGTTTTCTCTCTTTTTTTAACATGATTAACAATTGAAATTATTTTCATAGATAATGTTAATTAACAAAATGCCTAATCTGATAGTTCTATAGTCTTTTGACGAATCTTGTTTTGAAATATTTTCCAAACAACATTTGATATAAAGGAAGTATCTGCATTTTACATAAACTTATCAAGTCAGCAAACTTCAGTTTTCTGATTGGTGCACTGTTCTCTCTTCATTGGCTTAAATTCGGGCAGAACCTCGATGTTTCCACATAAAGATCTTCATAGCAAATGGCAGGCAACATACAGGGCCTCGTTATATATTCGGGAGACGGCCGCCCTAGCGTTCCACAAGTGACCCACGACAGTTGTGGGACAGTCGCATGATTGATATACGACAGTCGCACGCGCAACCCACGACCTGATCGAATAAAAAACAGCCTCGACAATGACCGACAACTCATTGGTACGACTGATTTGCGACACACCCGCATCTGACTTGTGACACACCCAGGAAAAAAAAAATTCTGTCGCGTCCCCATCGCCAAACCATCGTGAATGTGTCGTAGCCCTTGTAACCACTCGAAATATATTTCGGGCATGTTGCAAGATACTAATATTATATGGGTCTATCCGGACAAAATATTTTACGATCCGTTGTGCCCGGGGCTTCAGTCGAATAGTTTTCATCCGATCTTAACTAAACTTGGTAAACATGTTTGTAGACATAATGTCTGGTTCATGTTTCATTATTAGCTAAACCGCCTAAAAGTTCTATTATGGATTATGGCCCTTGAGGTTTGGCCAAAAAAGGCCGTGTCCGCTTTTAATCTCAAACTTGCTGCGAATGTTTATGGGCAATAAAACCTTGGTTACGATAAACAAAATATGGCCATATCACTTTAATCGTTCCAGAGTTATGCCTTCCTGACAGGCTTATTTTGTGACAAATGTTTACTCTTGTTCATTTTATGAAGAGAGATATCAGTGTGAAAGTAATTCCAGATTGCAAGAAAACATGCTTTAACATAAGGAACAGTCCAAGTTTCTTTTTACACCATAATAATGTTCGTTTATGACACACTATATTTTACGCATTTTGGTATACAGTGGTCCTGGAAGGTCTTTTAGCAATGGCTACTGGAAAAGTTTGTTCAAAAGCAACTATTTATTTTCACGCCTAAACAAACACAGTAAGAGGCGCTAGTCATGGTCACATGGAGAGGATGGTCTCATTTCGACTGAAAATAATGTTGAATAAAAAATTATAAAAATTATTTTTTATATCCAAATAACTAAATTTGGTAATGTATTTTGATATTTGTTGACATCCCTAGTTTTTAACATTATTATTTTCAAATGACACAGGTATTACTGCGCGGGAAAGAGACAACAATCAAGATGCTGCTCACGGTAAATATTTATACGTTATATTTATACCCACAAATACGAAATGTTGTGGAGTTTATAGAAGTGAGCTTGTCGGTCCATCTGTGTGTTAGTTTTGACAGACAATAACTTATGCAAGAGTTGGTGGAATTAGATAATATTTAGTATTTGGGTTTACGGCCATAACATTTGGGTCAAGTTTGAGTTTGGTTATCAACCAATAAAATCTGCTTTTCATCTAAGAATTGTCAAAAAAATATAACTGATGAAAAGGTCGAATGATTTAAATAGTTTTTATGTTTAAGACAATAAAATACATCACTCTCAGTGATAATTCTAGTTACATGAATTGTGAAATGTAATTGACCATAGAATTCAATATAGTTTTAATGCGTAATGACAGTTGAGGGATACTGGCTCTCTTGTTTCTTTTCCTAAATTGATCCACTTTCACCTGATTTGGAAAAAATCTTCTTACGGGTGATATTTTGATGACATGAACAAATAGTTTCAGTTAATTTAATTGAGTCAAACATTGGTTATCAAGGGCTGCATTAGTTTTATGCTCATCTGCGGACGAAGTAATCAAGATAAGCGATTGTGATCGCCTTTTGTCTTTCTCCCCTCGAGCGTCGTCATCAAATACTTAAACAACATCTCTTAAACACCTGGATTCATTGCAACTAAACGTAATAGTAATGTTCATTTGGTCGTGTTCTTTAGAATTTGCTCAAAAAATTGAATTAAATTCCTAACTTTGGTCGCTGCGTCATCAGAAAGTGGGTAACACTTTAAAAACCTTCTTGTCCAGAAGTTCTTGTTAGATTTGACAATACATTAGTACAAATGTTCCTTAGGTAACTCTTTATCGAGTTTGTTCAAATAATTCCAATATATTGAAACATTTGTTGTGACATCCCTAGTTATTTACTTAGTCTAATATCACAATTTTCTAATACATTTAACTAATCCCCTGGTATTATTTTCAGATGACACAGGTTTTACTGCACGGGAAAGTGACAACAATCAAGATGCTGTTCATGGTAAATAGTTATACGTTATATTTATACCCACACACAGGAAAGTTAGGGGGGGGGGGGAGTATAGGAGTGGGCGTGTCGGTCCAACTGTCTGTTAGTTTTTACAGAAAATAACTTATGAAAGAATTGGTGGAGTTGGATAATATTTGGTATTTGGGTTTAGGACCATAACATTTGGGTCAAGTTTGAGTTAGGTGATCTACCAGTGAAATCTTAGAATTTTCATAAAAGCATATCGACTGATTTATATAGGTTTTAGAATTTAAAACTATAAAATACATCACTCGCATTGATAATTCAAGTTAAATAAATTGTGAAATGTAATTGACCATAGACACCTGAATAATTTATTCAGACCATTCTGCTCTCGGTAAAAGGTAATATATGGTACCTGCCTGAATGTTTGTAAAGATTGTGAGAAGCAGATGGTGTACCTGCCTTAAACAGAACATGAGTTGGTGTGCATGGCACTATGGGATTCCACAAACATTCTCCAAGCCATCATGTTAAACTCTTTCCCTGATTTGCAATTACCTTTGAACATTTGATGACCACATCCTAGAAAAGTAATGCTTTTAAACATTGAGACAAGTAGAAATTGCCGATTAAGTGAAATTACCTATTTGCCAAGAATGTTCAGTTTCATCAAGTCATACTAATTTGAGAGAACTCAAAATCAACAGAAAATAGTTTGAATGCGTAATGGCAGTTGAGTGATACTGGCTCTCTTGTTTCTTTTCCTATATTGATCCACTTTCACCTGATTTGGATAGAGCTTCTTACGGGTGTTATTTTGAGGACATGTACAAATGGGTCAGTTAATATGATTGAGCACAGAATTGGTTATCAATGGTTGAATTTGTTTTATGCTCATCTGTGGACGAAGTGATCAAGGTGAGCGATTGTGATCGCCTAATGTATGTTGTCCGTCGAGCGTCGTCAACAAAAACTTAAAACAACATATCTTAAACACCTGGATCCATTGCAACTAAACTTAATAGTAATGTTCCTTTGGTGGTCTTCTTTAGGTAACTCTTTATAGAGTTTTTCAAATAATTGCAATCTATTGAAAACATTTGTTGTGACATCCCTAGTTATTTAACTTATTCAAATACCATAATTGTCTAATACATTTAACTATTCCCCTGGTATTATTTTCAGATGACACAGGTATTACTGCACGGGAAAGTGACAACAAGCAATATGCTGTTCATGGTAAATATTTATACGTTATATTTATATAAACTCAAAGCAAATGTAGGTGAGTTTATAGGAGTGAACTTGTCGGTCCATCTGTCTATTAGTTTTTACCGACAATAACTTATGAAAGAGTTGGTGAGGTTAGATAATATTTGGTATTTGGATTTACGACGATAACATTTGGATCAAGTTTGACTTATCAACCAATGAAATCTGCTTTTTTTCTTAGACTCTTCATAAAAGCATAACTGATGAAAAAGTCAACTGATTTAAATAGTATTTACGTTTAAAATTTTAAAATACATCACTCTCAGTGATAATTCTAGTTACATGAATTGTGAAATGTAATTGACCATAGGCACCTGGATAATTCATTTAGACCACTTTGCTCTCGGTAAAACGTAATATATGGTTCTTGCCTGAATGTTTTTAGAGATTGTGAGAAGCAGTTGGTGTACCTGCCTTAAGCAGAACATGAGTCGGAGTACTTGCCTTAAGCAGAACATGAGTTGGTGTACCTGCCTTAAGCAGAACATGAGTCGGTGTACCTGCCTTAAGCAGAACATGAGTGGGTGTACCTGCCTTAAGCAGAACATGAGTGGGTGTACCTGCCTTAAGTAGAACATGAGTGGGTATTTTTTTAACATTGAGACAAGTAGAAATTGCCTATTAAGTGAAATTTCTTGTTTGCCAAGAATGTTCAGTTTCATCAAGTCATACTGATTTGACAGAACTCAAAATCAACAGAAAATAGTTTGAACTGTTTATGGCAGTTGAGTGATACTTGCTCTTTTGTTTCCTTTCCTATATTGATCCAGTTTAACCTGATTTGAAAAAAACTTCTTATGGGTGATATTTGGATGACATGTACAAATAGTTTAAGTTCATTTGATTGCCCAGAAATTGATTATCAAGGGCTGGACTAGTTTTATGCTTACCTGTGGCGATTGTGATCGTCTGTTGTCTGTCGTCCGTAAAGCGTCGTCAAGACATACTTAAAACAGCATCTCTTAAACACCTGGATCCATTGCAATTAAACTTAATAAGAATGTTCTTTTGGGAGTCTTCTTTAGAATTTGCTCAAATAATTAAATTAAATTCCAAGCGTTGGTCGCTGCGTCATCAGAAACAGGGTAACACTTTAATAACCTTCTTGTCAAGAAGTTCTTGTCATATTTGAAAATGATTTAGCACCAATGTGTAATATATTCCAATCCATTGCAAAAAACGTTGCCTCCATGGAGTGGGGCTTGTTTTCCTTATATGTTAAATAACAAAATCTTTAATAATTTTCTCGTCTGAAATGCATGCCCTAATTTGCAACTATTCTGCACAAATGATCCTTTATTGACCCTTTATCAAGGTATTTCAACTAATTCCGAAATGTTGAGAACCACATCCACCAGGGGCGGTGTTTGTTTTCCTAATATAATATATATAGTATAAATTTCAAAAATGTTCTTGCCCGAAAGTACTGACATGATTTGAAAATAATCTTTTTAAAAACGGGTGAACTTCTTCCAAATTATAAAAGTCTGTCTGCTCATTAATTTTAGCATGATTATAATAAGTGTATGTATCATTATGCATGCACTTCAACACTGACATGATTATAACAAGTGTATGTAACATTCTGTCCACGATCAACTTCTTAATGCTTATAACTAGTGTATGTAAGATTCTATCTGCACTTCAACTTCGGCATGATTATAACAAGTGTATGTTACATTCTGTCTGCACATCAACTTTGGCATTATTATAACAAATATATATCCAGTATATGTATAATTCTGTCCGCACTACAACTTTTGCATGATTATAACAAGTGTATGTAAAATTCTGTCCGCACTTAAACTTTGGCAAGATTATAATAAGTGTATGTTACATTTTGTCCAAACTTCAACTTTGGCAAGATTATAACAAGTGTATGTAACATTTTGTCCACACTTCAACCTTCGCATGATTAGAACAAGTGTATGTTACATTCTGTTCTCATTTCAACTTTGAAATGATTATAACAAGTGTATGTAACATTTCACCGCAGTCATCCTTGGAATGATTATAACAAGTGTATGTAGCATTCACTCCTCACCTTAACTTAGGCATGATTATAACAAGTGTATGTAACATAATATCCGCAATTAAACCTTTGCATGATTATAACATGTGTATGTAACATTCTGTCCGCAATTCAAATTTAGCATAATTTTAACAATTATGTGTAACATTTTGTCTGCACTTCAATTTCAACTACTGCATGATTAATGCAAGTGAGTATAACATTCTGTTTGCACTTCAACTACTGCATAATTATAACACGTGTATGAACATTATGTCAGCAGTAAAACTTTGGCATGATTATAACAAGTGTATGTAACATTCATTAAGCAGTCAACCTTAGCATGATAATAACAAGTGAATGTAACATTCTCTCCTCACTTCAACTTTGGCATGATTATAACAAGTGTATGTAACATTATATCCGCACTTAAACCTTAGCATGATTATACCAAGTGTATGTAACATTCTGTCCGCAGTCAACCTTGGCATGATTATAACAAGTGTATGTAACATTCTCTCCTCACTTCAACTTTGGCATGATTATAACAAGTGTAAGTAATTGCCTTTTGTCTGTCGTCCGTAATGCGTCGTCAACAAATACTTAAAACAACATCTCTTAAACACCTGGATCGAGTGAAACTAAACGTAATGGGAATGTTCTATGGGAGTCTTCAAATTTGCTCAAATAATTAAATTAAATTCCAAGCGTTGGTCGCTGCGTCATCAGAAAAGGGGTAACACTTTAAAAACCTTCTTGTCCAGAAGTTCTTGACATATTTGAAAATGATTCAGCACCAATGTGTAATATATTCCAATCCATTGCAAAAATCGTTGCCTCCATGGGGTGGAGTTTGTTTTCCTTAAATGGTAAATAACAAAATCTGTAATAACCTTCTCGTCTGAAATTCTTCGCATAATTTGAAACTATTCCTGCACAAATGATCCTTTATTGACCCTTAATCAAGGTATTTCAAAAAAAATCCGATATGTTGAAAATCACATCCACCTGGGGGCGGGGTTTGTTTTCCTTATATAATATATATAGTATTAAATGTTCTTGCCCGAAAGTACTGACATGATTTGAAAATAGTCTTTTCAAAAACGGGTGAACAGAAAAAGTCTGTCTGCTCATTAATTTTAGCATGATTATAACAAGTGTATGTATCATTCTGTATGCACTTTAACAGTGACATGATTATAACAAGTGTATGTAACATTCTGTCAACGCTTCAACTTCTGAATGATTATAACTAGTGTATGTAATATTCTATCTGCACTTCAACTTCGGCATGATTATAACAAGTGTATGTTACATTCTGTCTGCACATCAACTTTGGTATGTTATAACAAATATATATCCATAATATGTATTATTCTGTCCGCACTACAACTTTTGCATGATTATAACAAGTGTATGTAAAATTATGTCCGCACTTAAACTTTGGCATGATTATAATAAGTGTATGTTACATTTGTCCAAATTTCAACTTTGGCATGATTATAACAAGTGTATGTAACATTCTGTCCACACTTCAACCTTCGCATGATTAGAACAAGTGTATGTTACATTATGTTGTCATTTCAACTTTGAAATGATTATAACAAGTGTATGTAACATTTCACCGCAGTCATCCTTGGAATGATTATAACAAGTGTATGTAACATTCACTCCTCACCTTAACTTAGGCATGATTATAACAAGTGTATGTAACATTCTCTCCTCACCTTAACTTTGGCATGATTATAACAAGTGTATGTAACATTATATCCGCACTTAAACCTTAGCATGATTATAACAAGTGTATGTAACATTCTGTCCGCAGTCAACTACTGCATGGTTATTACAATTGTATGTAACATTCTCTCCTCACTTAAACTTTAGCATGATTGTAACAATTATGTGTAACATTCTGTCTGCACTTCAACTTCGGCATGTTATAACAATTGTATGTAACATTCTGTCTGCACATCAACTTTGCCATGATTATAACAAATATATATCCAGTATATGTATTATTCTGTCCGCACTACAACTTTTGCATGATTATAACAAATGTATGTAAAATTATGTCCGCACTTAAACTTTGGCATGATTATAATAAGTGTATGTTACATTTTGTCCAGACTTCAACCTTCGCATGATTAGAACAAGTGTATGTTACATTATGTTCTCATTTCAACTTTGAAATGATTATAACAAGTGTATGTAACATTTCACCGCAGTCATCCTTGGAATGATTATAACAAGTGTATGTAACATTCACTCCTCACCTTAACTTAGGCATGATTATAACAAGTGTATGTAACATTCTCTCCTCACCTTAACTTTGGCATGATTATAACAAGTGTATGTAACATAATATCCGCAATTAAACCTTACCATTATTATAACAAGTGTATGAAACATTCTGTCCGCACTTCAAATTTAGCTTGATTATAACAATTATGTGTAACATTTTGTCTGCACTTCAATTTCAACTACTGCATGATTAATGCAAGTGAGTGTAACATTCCGTTTGCACTTCAACTACTGTATAATTATAACAAGTGTATGAACATTAGGTCAGCAGTTCAACTTTGGCATGATTATAACAAGTGTATGTAACATTTATTCAGCAGTCAACCTTAGCATGATAATAACAAGTGTATGTAACATTCTCTCCTCACTTCAACATTGGCATGATTATAACAAGTGTATGAAACATTATATCCGCACTTAAACCTTAGCATGATTATAACAAGTGTATGTAACATTCTGTCCGCAGTCAACCTTGGCATGGTTATAACAAGTGTATGTAACTTTCTCTCCTCACTTCAACTTTAGCATGATTGTAACAATTATGTGTAACATTCTGTCTGCACTTCAACTTCGGCATGTTATAACAATTGTATGTAACATTCTGTCTGCACATCAACTTTGGCATGATTATAACAAATATATATCCAGTATATGTATTATTCTGTCCGCACTACAACTTTTGCATGATTATAACAAGTGTATGTAAAATCATGTCCGCACTTAAACTTTGGCATGATTATAATAAGTGTATGTTACATATTGTCCAGACTTCAACCTTCGCATGATTAGAACAAGTGTATGTTACATTATGTTCTCATTTCAACTTTAGCATGATTATAACAAGTGTATGTAACATAATATCCGCAATTAAACCTTAGCATGATTATAACAAGTGTATGTAACATTCTGTCCGCACTTCATATTTAGCTTGATTATAACCATCATGTGTAACATTTTGTCTGCACTTCAATTTCAACTACTGCATGATTAATGCAAGTGAGTGTAACATTCTGTGTGTACTTCAACTACTGTATAATTATAACAAGTGTATGAACATTATGTCAGCAGTTTACCTTGGTCAACTTTGGCATGATTATAACAAGTGTATGTAGCATTTATTCAGCAGTCAACCTTAGCATGATAATAACAAGTGTATGTAACATTCTCTCCTCACTTCAACATTGGCATGCTTATAACAAGTGTATGTAACATTATATCCGCACTTAAACCTTGGCATGGTTATAACAAGTGTATGTAACATTCTCTCCTCACTTCAACTTTAGCATGATTGTAACAATTATGTGTAACGTTCTGTCTGCACTTCAACTTCGGCATGTTATAACAATTGTATGTTACATTCTGTCCGCACTTTAACTGCTGCATGATTATATTAAGTATATGTAACATTCTGTCTGCACTTCGACTGTGGCATGATTATACAAAGTGTATGTAACATTATGTTCGCACTTTAACTTTGCCATGATTATAACATGTGTATGTAACATTGTGTCCGCACTTCAACTTTTGATTTTAACAAGTGTATGTAACATTCTGTCCTCACTTCAACTGCGGCATGATTATAATAAGTGTATGTAACATTCTGTCCGCAGTTCAACTACGGCATGATTATAACAAGTGTATGTAACATTCTGTCCGCACTACAACTTTGTCATGATTATAACAAGTGTATGTAACATTATATCCGCACTTCAACCGAAGCATGATTATAACAAATGTATGTAACATTCTGTCCGCACTTCAACTTTACCATGATTGTAACAATTATGTGTAACATTCTGTCATACCTTCAACTGCGGCATGATTATAATAAGTGTATGAAACATTCTGCCCGCAATTCAACTACGGCATGATAATAACAAGTGTATGTAACATTCTGTCCGCAAAACAACTACGGCATGATTATAACAAATGTATGTAGCAGTCTGTCCACACCTCAACTACGCCATGATTTTAACAAGTGTATGTAACATTCTGTCCACACTACAACTACGGCATGACTAAAACAAGTGTAAGTAGCATTCTTTCCACACCTCAACTGCGCCATGATTATAACAAGTGATGTAACATTCTGTCTGCACTTCAACTTCGGCATGATTTTAACAATTGTATGTAACATTTTGTTCGCACTTCAACTCCGGCATGGTTATAAAAAGTGTACGTAACATTATGTCCGCACTATAACTTTGGCATGATTATAACAAATGTATGTAACATTCTGTCCGCACTTTAACTACGACATGATTATAACAAGTGTATGTAGCATTATGTTCGTACTTCAACTTCGGCATGATTATAACAAGTGTGTGTAACATTCTGGCTGCACTTCAACTGTGGCATGATCAAAACAAGTGTATGCAACATTCTGTCTGCACTTCAAATTTGGAATGATCGTAACAAGTGTATGTAACATTCTTTCAACTACGGCATGATTATAGCAAGTGTATGTAACATTCTGTCCGCACTTCAGCTACTGCTTGATTTTAACAAATGTATGTAACATTCTGTCCGCACTTCAACTTTGGCATGATGATAGCAAGTGTATGTATCATTCTGTCCAACCTTCAACTGCGGCAGGATTATAACAAGTGAATGTAACATTATGTTCGTACTTCAACTTCGGCATGATTATAACAAGTGTATGTAACATTATGTCTGCACTTCAACGTTGGCATGATAATAACAAGTGTATGTAACATTATGTCTGCACTTCAAATTTGGCATGATCGTAACAAGTGTATGTTACATTTTGTCTGCACTTCAACTACGGCATGATTATAAAAAGTGTATGTATCATTATGTCCACACTTCAACTACTGCATGATTGTAACAAGTGTATGTAACATTCCGTACGCACTTCAACTTTGGCATGACGATAGCAAGTGTATGTATCATTCTGTCCAACCTTCCACTGCAGCAGGATTATAACAAGTAGTGTATGTTACATTGTGTCTGTACCTCAATATTGATAACAAGTGTATGTAATATTCTGTCCGCACTTCAATGCTAAAGGATACAGTTGTTGTGAAGTATCTTGAAACTCTATATGACTTATTGGCAAACATCGAGCCAGATGCGAATGAGTATATTAATCCGCAGCTACACTGACTTTTTTTGACTGGTTTTCCTTTAGCATCACTGATTAACTGTTACTTTACCCTTTTCAATATATGAATAGAACTTTCTTGCACAGATGTCTTTTGAAAACGTTAGTGCCAAAAGGAAATGCTGAAGAAGAGCATATTTATGTTATGGTGACTCGAAAATATATTTGACCAATATACACATTCATGTATTCACCCTTTTCCACATGCAGACACATCTTGACATGTCTGCAACAGACAACTTTTGAAAACATACTGGCAAATTGATAAATTTCTCATTATGCCACAATGTGTTCATCCTGATTCAATAATGTATATTTCGTGTATGTTGAAAGGGTTATTAATAAATCCAGTACAACTCCTTCACATAATATGAAGAGTAATTGTGTTGTACCAGAGAGGTGTTGCTGTCAAGAGCTTGTTTGGTATAAATCCTTTCCCATATACACTAAACCTGAAGCAGAGGACATTGAAATAACCTTGACAAATCATAGAAAATCTATTTTAACCCTTTCCCACTTGTAGACGCTTTCTGACACCTCTGCAGCAGATAACTTTTGAAAACATTTCGACAAAAGGAGAAATTGCTCAAAACGAGCATATTCTCCAATTATACCTTCATTTATAGAGATGTTTTTATATTTTGCCTAGATGTTTTCAAAGCCGACTGCTACATATGTGTTGCATGTGGGAAAGGGTTTATAAATATATATATATTCAACAATTTAGAAAACATTGTGGCATAAGGAGAAATTGCTCATTATGAGCAACTTCTCCTTTGGTCACTAAGTCTTTTGTAGATGGTTTCAAATCAATCTATATGTGAAAAAGGGGGATTAAAAGAAGCTTTGTATGAGAAGAGTTAAGGACAGTTTTGAGAGGTTGTACTGTAATGTTCCGTTTCCCAAAGTTTAAGAATATGGCCAGATTGCTCGTGAGACATATATAATTTCAAGTTCAAGTTTAAATGTTGTCAAACTGTTCTACTAAGTATGGGTAGATAAACAGTTTTCATTCTTAGACCTAATCCAACCATTTAGATGTTTATCCCAATATGATATGTTAGTCATCTGTGTTGAACATATTTGAAGAAAAAACATGTTTACATCTGTTGACAATATCGTTTTCAAAGTTCATTTTGATCTATCTGGGAATTTTTTTTGTATTTATTTATTTTACTTTTATCTTTTTATTCCAGGTGATGCTGCCGAACCATTGCTTTTGAACAAAATCGCAAGTTAAACAATTACAGTTAAACAAATTCTACATGTGAAGTTTTATTGTTATCATTAATGCTCAAATCAGATCATGCGTCAATAACATTAGATGTTTACATATGTATAACTGTTTGATAGAACAGAGTCACATTGAAATGCTGCCATCTAGAACGTTTGTTATATATTTTTATTTAAAATTGTGTAACATTACAGAATATTCCGTGTATGTGTGTGTTTACGCGTGGTATTGCTTCTAGGTGCGTTTATGCTTGAGAGTGGGCTATCAGTCGTATGTGTGTATGTGGGTGATCATTGATTGCGAGTATTTCTGCGTTTTGCTAAATATGTGCGTTGTGAATGCTAGTTTGCGAGCAGTACTTTCTCTTTTATATGCATACGATTACATTTTCTAGATTTTGACCAATATGTTAAATGAAGTTTATCAATCTATTTAAATACTTTTATTTTTCGATCGTCTTAACCAGATCTCCTCTGGTCACTCTTAGAACGTAATGATCTTTTAGCTTCAAACAACACCTCTTCCTAAACCACTGGAACAATTTGAACCGAACTGGACAGAAATAGTCCTTTGGTATCCCCTTTCAAACATGTTTAAAGATGATTGGAATTATATGTAGAGGACCTTGGTTTCTGTGCCACCAGAAAGGGGTGAATTTGCATAGTCTTTCAAATTCTTCCCCTCTTAATCTGCTTGGCCTATTAGCGGATATTGTTCAGTGTTGAACACTTTAATAGTGATATATAATTATCTACATTATATTTACGGGCTTGAAATAACGCATACAATGTTAAAGGGGTCACATAAATCAACAATAAATATATAGAATACAGGATAATCTGTCGTCAAGTTTTACAGGCATAGCATGGTTTTAGCTCAGACCAAATGAAAAATGCGTAACTCTTTTTCCCATCTGTCAACACGTCACTTTTTCCAGTTGTATTTCATGTTGCGGAAACAGATAATTGCCGTAAATCCTCTCACAAAATAAAACAATCTCACTCGACCAGACCTTCATAAGCAAAACTTGTTTATGCTAGTTAATGCAAAAACAATCATTTGTAATAGTTTCTACAGAGTACAGGAACGTGTACACTTCATGACAGAAAAGTACAACCATTAAAACTGACTGAAACAAGTGCACCTCAGTTTCCCATCGGTCAACAGGTCTCTTTTTCCAGTTGTATTCCATGTTGCAGAAACAGATGACTGCCTTTAAGCCATTTATACAGCGTAATATCCTCTCACAAAATAAAACAATCCCACTCGACAGAGACCTTCAAAAACAAAACTTGTTTATGCTAGTTTAAATAACAGCAATAATTCGTAATAGTTTCGGCAGAGGACAGGAACGTGTACGTATCATTACAGAAAGGTACAGCCCTTTAAACTAAAACCGCCTTTAATCGGGTTTCCTATTTGAAAAGAATCGCTGATTATCGTCGGTTACATCTGTTTGTTTTAAAGTGGAATATCAGTAAATTTTGCTTTTACTGAAATGACCCGTTTGTCAGATTCTTTTTGTCACATCTTTTGCTGTCAGAAAATTGGTTTGGTTGAAGATCTTTTATAATCGTCCCTAAATTTGATAAAATAAGATATGCATTTTGTATGATATTTACTTAATGTGATGGAAATTGCTGCTATATATAGGATCTGACATGAGTTGTCATTTTATATGAAAGTTTTATTAAACGAGTTCAAGAAATATGTTATTAAGCGAGTCATACACCCAAGAACTTCGAAGTTTTGCGAAGTCCCACTTATGGGAGTAGTAGTACATCTAACCCTAATGGACCTTCTTGCTGATCGTGAGTTGGCCCTAGTGGTCAATGAGGTCATTGTTAATTGACGTACGAGGTTGTGATCCATCATCCCTGACAGTGAAATACAAAGAAATACTTAACGGTGATTAACGAGTTTTACATCCATCAAACGTTGTCAAAGATAAAGTCTCGATATAAAAACCGTAGTGATCAATGGAGCGACGAGGAGTTGTCAGTGTTGAAAAAGAGCCCTGGAAAGACAAATCATCGTGGTGAAAGGAGGTCAAGGTCATAATCGTCTTACAACACGGACATTATTAGGTTTGGAAAAGAGGAATAGATGCGTTTAAAAGAGTGTGTACGGCGTTCAAATTGGGTGATTTCGGAGGTCAGAGGAGAAAAATATCGCGGGAAAAAGAGCCATTTGACTTAACAAGACGTAATTCAGTTAGTTTACATGATTTAATAGTATGGCGTGGACAAGGGTTAACCATCATGACACCATAAAGCTAGCAACTGGCTGAACACACTTATCGTGGAAAATAGAGCGACGGAGAGTAAAATCATTGCTGTAAAAGGGGTTCAAGATCATATTTGTCCCGTCATTAGGTGTTTAAAAGAGTGTGTGCGGAGTTCAAATGCGTGAATTCGGAGGTCAGAAAATAATAAAAAAATAATGTGGGACAACCGGGAAAAAACAATTTTAACAAACATGGATATGGAGGCCGATGGCTAGTGCAATAGTCTCAGACTATGTTTATGTACTTATTGTTAAGAGATTATATCAAACATAGTAAATATCATGGAATTGGCAATTGGAAAACATTGAGGACCTTGTTAGCTCTATATCGCTCAAATAAGTGCAAGAGCTCACAAGTATACACATTTAAGACATGAAGAATCAAAGGAAAATGTTACGGCAGGTTTAGGCAGAAACATTAATAAGTTTCTGCCTTATTATATTGAGATATATGACAATGTTAAATCAACTCCCATCAGGTTGTTTCTGTGTGTTTTACAAAGTGTACCCACTCGCACAAACTTTGGTGGGGGTTCAGAGAAGTTCAAGGAACATCTCAGAGAAATTATTATTTTGAAATCCGGCTGAGCCAGTGGTTTCAAAAATTAGAATATAATAATTTTACATTTTTGTCGCCATGGCATCAAGTTGTGCGCTGAATTTAACTATGTTAAAAGCTGTAAACGTAGGACCATGCAATGAAAATCCAGGCCAAGCTTTATCAACTTGCTGCCAGTGGCTTTTGAGAAGAGCTACGGGCAGTGAGTGAGTCCAATATATCATCTAGAGTCTTTGGCTCAGGTGATCTAAAGAAAAATTGGTTCACAGGACCACACAAACACTATTATATTGAATACATCATTTCTTGTTTAAGGATGAACGGAGATGTGGTCGAAACTGATAAGTATAATTTAACGTAGTTTTGGGTTATCAAGAATATGTGTATTCAACTAACATAATGAATTCATAAAAAGACATACACTATTACTTCCAACTGGTTACAGAACAAGATGAATGAATGCAAAATAAGAATTTTCACAAACAGAAATATGCTGCACTCCACAAGCATGTGTTATTACTACACATTGAAAGCATTGGTTCATCAAGTATCAGTTATGGATTAATTGGGTCGACTTTTACGGAAAGAGTGGAATATAGTGGAGTAAGAGTTCAGAAAAGTAAGAGCATTCTGAACCCTTAGTAGACGTTTTTAATAGCGTGCTGGTAAGGAATTGGGAAAATGTGTATTCATGGAGCACAGGGTTATTTAACGTGTATGTGCAAAATGCACCATTGTCAACTAGTCCCCATGGACCATTATAATGATATGACAAATGACCTAGTATGAGCATGTTAGACAGTTTTGAACAAGGGCCAAAGTACATGAAAATAAACAGTATGACAAAGTTTCATGCTGATTAAATACAAAAATAAAATTCTGCACCAATGCAATAAACTGAACTAGTAGTGATGTTGGGAAAAGAAGGTTTGAAAGAAAACTATTCTCTAAACAATGGACTAAACTGGGAAAAAGTGTTTGCTCATGGCTATGCGGAACATAAACCAGAAAGAAAAGTATTGATAACAATTTACAGCACACTGTGAACGAATTAATACAACAGAAACACATAAGAGAACACTTGCAAAGAAACATAAAACATAATCTAAATAAGATAAAAGGAGCCATGGTTGGACCCCCTCCCAATAGCTACTGCTAGAACATACTCGACTGAGGGTCAAACATAGGAACATTTGTTATGTTCAGTTATGCAGTTATCCGCATTTTCTAATTTTTATTTTCCCAGAGTCTCTCCCGCCTATCTGTGAAATAAGCACATAATAAGAACTGGCAAAGACGGACATACTATTTAGAACTACACTAAGGCTTACGGCTGTAAGGTACGTAAATACAATGATGGATGATTTGATGCACCCTATCGGAGGTACAGAAAACGTTTTCAAGGACGACAATGCCATAGTACATGTGGCTTATGTAAACAACAAGTACCTGGATTAATAGTTTTAGCTCGCATGGACTTGTCCGCTCGATCCTCAGTTCTCAATCCGATGAAGTACGTCTAGGACATACTTCGGGTAGCCATATAGGCCCGACCTGTTAAGTCAACAAAGACCAAGCAACTAAGACTAAGAATTACTAACAGTAGTTATTGCACAGCAGATTATCCGAGGGATTGTTGGAAAGCACGATTAGGCGATGCTAAGCGGTTATCACTGCACGTGGCCATCATACACATTATCTAACAATAAAGTAGCCCCCCCCCCCCCCCTTCCTCCGCGAAAAGAGAGACGCATTTCATAATCTCATTATTCCCGCATGCTCATATTACACGTCTTATTTTGACTTTGATATAACATGTCTTATTTTTAATCTCATTTTCATTCTTGCAGTGGTTTGTTTTTCTTACGTCATTTATGCTAAATATTAAGTAAAAAACCCTATAAACATTTCATAAAATGTTATTTATAGCAATTTCCAATACAACACGTAAAAGCGTCTTAAATAATATATATTGACCCTTATCAAATGTTGAATAGTTTATTGAATATCTTTATCTGAACCCTTTCCCTGATTTAATAGCGCACCTTGTTTTATATATCAATTATTTAATGGGGTTTGAAAACATTTTTCAAAATGTATAAACTGATCATGATGATATATACGAGGTGTGTTCAAAAAGGACTTTTTCAATAATTTGAAAACTTTCCGCGTGATTTCAATGAGATGTTACCTCCATTTATCAAAATATGTGCCGCATTGATCTATGTAGGAATTCCATATTTAGTATAAAAAACAATCACTATGGAAACATTCGCAGTTGCCAGGTAACACGCACCCGGAGCATGCCAAATCATAATGCTTTTAACTCATTTCATTTAATATATTTTAAAAGATAAAATTATCTTACTTTCGCGAAATTTCACCTGCTGATTACGTGACGTTATGGACAACGGTTTTTACCGATAAATGATGTCATTTCCATTTTTGTTTGAAACAATAACAACTTTAATAACAAGCGTCGGCTGGGAACGCACGTAAAATGTCGTCATCCGAAAACAAGGAAATCAGCGCAGTCTTTAAATTTTGCGCGAATTTGAGCAAAGCACCAACGGAAAACATGAAAATGTTAGAAGAATCCAAACATAAACCACGGGTCTGTAGATCTTTAGTTTTTAAATGGCATAAATTGTTTCGTGAAGGAAGAGAATCAGTAGGAAATGACCATAGAATAGGAAGAAAACCAAAAATTAATGCACCGTTAACGTCATCCGTTAAAGAAATTATTGATGGAGATCGGCGTCTTACTGTCCGAGATATATCACAGAAGATCGGTATAAGTGTCGGGACGGTTCACACCATTTTAACAGACACATTTGGGATGAATAAAGTCTCTGCTATATGGATCCCGCTAATATTATCAGCAGATCAAAAAAAGCGCCGAGTTATCCAAAAACGTAACGTCGTTGACGTTATCGGACTGCTTCGGGTAAGCATCACATGTATATTTAATAGCGCTGTTGCTACGAAACAGAATATGATAACACCACGAAATTTGGAAATCATATAGCGGAAAAGTTACTTGTCATAGCAATATACGTTTTATTATTGTGCACTATTTAATAATTGAAATATTACAAAAGTCCACCTACTTTTTGAACACACATCGTATGTTTGTCAAAGTTTTAATTAAATGAAACATATATTTAATTATGAATCCTTTTCGGTTAACAAGTCTTAAATCCGCTCATCCGTTTCGGAGCTACGTTCACATGTATGCTAGTCACATCAGTATGGCGAACGGAAGCAACTCGAAGTAAGATATTTCTGGTTTTTATTCCTAAATATGTACAGAAAAACCTTGCAAGTATGATCACTGATATATCTTCTTTTTTATTTAAAACTATTTTTTATTAATTGGATGCCCTTATTGTTTCGTTTGTCCAATTCTACTTCCTACACTAGTTCATTAACCCTTTTCCCACATATAGACGCTTTTTTTATGTCTCTGCTGCAGACGACTTTTGAAAACACTGTGACAAGGGAAGAAATTGCTGAAAACGAACAATTTCTCCTTTTGCCACAATGTTTTCAACTGTTTTTTTGTAAATATTCCTTTATTTAAAGAGTTATATGTTTCTACTTACAGGTGTTTAATCGTCTGCTGCATATTTGTTGTAATATGTGGGGAAGGGTTAAAAGCTTTAGTGTGAAAGTAAGGCAGAGCTATGAGTTATTTCAGTGGTTGTTCCATTGTAGTTTTCACACTAGTCTCTTTAAAAAGATCAGTGTGGAATTAAGGCAGACCATACACCTTTATGTTTCAATACACAATGTTGGAATACACAATAATTATATATTTTAATTTATAAAAACATATTTTTCTCATTGAAGTGTTGTATGTCCTTTCCAAATCAAACAATCGAAAAAGGTATTGGAGTATATACTTGTTTTATATTGATTGGATTTAAAGTTAATGAGATAAGTAAATAACTAACTGGTGGCAGTTCATTTCATTTAAATATTTTATAAGTGTCACTCTAAACAAAATACATAATAATATAGATGACAATTGTTTGTTTCCATGTAAATTAAAGCCGTTTTCTAGATCGTACATTAAATATGTCTACTTTCTAAAACTTTTCTAATATGCATTAGCAAAACATTGTAACAAAAATCAAGTTACATCAGAATGACGGACGGAAGTAAATAAAAGTAAGATTTTTCTGAATTTTATCAATTTATGTACAGTAAAACTTTGAAATTCATACAACTTTTAAAAAAAAATATCTTATAAGCGATGTGCCCATATTTCTTAGGTAATCCCATTGTACTTTTAAAAATAGTTCCTTAAACCCTTTCCAACAAACAGCAGACGACCTGGAAAGAATGTTGGTAAAAACCCGGTAAATCTCTATAAATGAAGGTAAAAATACTACTAAAAGATGAAAACAATGTGGAAAAATGGAAAATATTGCTCGTTCTGAGTACGAGCAATTTCTCCCTTTGCCTTAATGTTTTCAAAAAGCCGTCTGCTGCAGAGACGTCTGCAAGTGTCTATATGAGGGAAAGGGGAATACAAGTGTGGAGTTAAAGCAATACTTATACATGTTTATGTTTTATTAAAAATACACGATAGTTATATTTTTTTATAAACATAAATTGTTCTCGTTGAAGTTTTGCATTTCCTTTTTAATTAAATCATGTGTAAAACGCATTGAATCATATATGTTTATCAAGCAGGAATGGGATAAGAATACGTCCTTGATCAAAGTGAAATTTTTAGTTTGTATTACGTTATGGACATTATAACTTCGCTATTCAGACCACTTTTCTCTTTCAAATTAAAGAAAGATATTTCTTGATGTTATTAATTTATGAACAGTAACACCTTGCTATTCAGACATACGCTAACAACCCTTTTCACGTCAAAAACTGATCTTATCAGCGAGATGCTCTTATTTTCGTAGTTGTCCCATTGTACTTTTCATTCTCGTTTTTAAAGAACATTAGTCTGGAATTCAGGCAGACGGTTATTTTTCTAGTTAGAGTTTTGCATTTTTTTTCTAATTAAACCAATAGAAGAACGTATTTGACTATATTGTTATAGTATAGTGCTTGGATTTTAAAAAATTGGATACTTTAATCCTATTTCAAATACCAGACATCTGTAGCAGAAAAACTTTGAAAGCATCTCGGCATAAATATCAACATTCTCTGTAAATGAAAGTTTAAAAACTGAAAATATTTCTCCTTTGACAACAATGTTTAAATATTTGGTCTGCTACAGAGGTATGAGGTAAATGTATTTTATCAATTGGTGAAAGTCCATTTAAAAGTTTGATAATGTTTTTGTCAACAACATTCATTATCATAAAGAGGATAGTTGTTTGTTTCGGTGTATGATAGACATATATTTTCACTGAGTGATACCAACAGTGATATGTTCAGGGATGTTAATAATGTAATATGACTTTGTAATACATATTATTCAGTAACGGCTATTATTTAGAAATGACAATGACAATACGACACAACGCATTGTTAACTAAAAAATAACACATATTTGAAACCTTTTCACCATATGGAAAAGTAATATCTAACATTTCATGTAATATCAAATATTGATATCAACATTATCAAGTATAAATATCAAATACTAACATCAAATGCCGATTTTTTTTTTTTTTTATAAATTACTGGAGATAAGTAATAAATGTGAAATATATGGATGCTTTAATAAAATGGATCACACTGTGTAAAACAAGAAACTCGGCACATTCCCGCGACCATTGTTTCAAACGATGACTATAACACTCGCGGTCGGTAACTTTATGTGTAGCATCATTGACACCAATTATAATTCGGGACCTTCTATTAAACCTACCGCCTCGGTTATGTAGTGGAAGAGCGTCTGCATTGGGGTGCGGAAAGTCACGGGTTGGATCCCCGGCTGGGTTAAACTAAATGCATTAAAATGGATTTAATGACTGAGTTCTTTAGCGCTCAGGGTTTCGGGGTTATCATTACGTCGGTTTGGCTGGAATCACGATAAATAGACCAGTAGTACTGGTAACTTACTCCGTGATATAACTAAAATATTGTTGAAAACGGCGTAAAACACTTAAAAACTATTCGATAAATCAGACCTGCTTGCCCATTTATTTGCGGTTGGAATCGGTCACGTATAAAAATGCAGCCTTCTGCAAGTGCATCAATAGTTGTCATTATCAGATTATGCGCTAAATAACATCTTGTTATTTTGATATTTCGAATACAAAATACGCAAGTCGTATGAAAGATCGTATATTAAATGGAGGACGTCTTGTCTACATTGTAACACTTTCCCACTTATAACAAATCTGCAGCAGACGTCTTTGAATATAGATATGCTAAAATATATAAACTCTCTATAAATGAAAGTAATGTTACTGAAAATAGTTGAAAACATTGTGGCAAAAGGATAAATTTTTCACTAAGAGCAATTTATCCTACTTCTAGAATGTTTTCAAACGCCGTCTGCTGCAAATGCGTCGAAATGTGTGTGCAGGTGAGAGAAAGTTAAACCTTTTTCCAACATGCAGCAGCATTTGAACGCATTTGTAGCAGACGACTTTTGAAAGCATTGTGAACAAGTTAAGATATTCTTATATGATGAGTATTTTTGCAATTTGCCACACTATTTTCTATTCTATTAGAAATTCAACTTCTATTGATACGTATTGATTGTCCATTCAGTAGTTCGCCAAGATATTCGAAATCGTATTTTGCAGCTTTGAGGTAAGGGGGAAAGAGAGGGTTAAAGTGGGTTAAAGTGTGTTAAAAAACCAATGACTCGGGTTTTATTACCGAAACCGTTTTTGCAGTCAATATGGAAGTAATCAACTTAAGACAAGTATCAACCTTAACCCGTTCCCATATGTTGAAGCATCTGCTATAGACAAGTTTTGAAAACATTATGGAAGAAGGGCTGTTGGAGGACAGCTCGCTCTATGTGTTTGTGCTTGCCAATAAATCAAACCTTTTTTCGTTAGTGTTTAACCTTTCCTTCATACGACATTTCTGCAGCATATGACTTTGAACATTTGTTGTCAAAAAATAGAAAATCTAAAAATTGAATGGATAACCTATGACTAAAAGTGGTAAACATTGCGGCAAAAGAAACAATTGATCGTTTATGCAATTCCTTTTTTTGTCATTATGTTTTTGAAAGGCCGTCTTTTGCAGAGGCGTCAGAACGCGTCTAATGAGGGAAAGGGCTAAGCTATATCTCTAATTATTTTGAAAAAAATTGATTTGGCATGAATAACTAAACAAAAATTATAATCGAAAAAGGGCCGTAATTCTTAAACAAAACTTGACAGAGATATCTACCCTTGTCGGTTTGATGGAGGTAATGATGATGAATAAGTATTGCAAGTGTATAAGCTAAATCACTGATTGTTTTTAAAAAAGGTTAGGTGGTACAAAAAACTAGACTAAAGCAAATAATGGCCATAATTCTTACAAAAACCTTCACAGTGTTAGGTACTTTTGTCTGTTGCTGGATGTAATGATGGTTAAGAGGTGTTGTTTCAAAGCAATATATGTAATGGTTTAGGAAAAAAGTAAATTGGAACAAAAAACTTAACCGAAATTCTAAGTAAAAAAAGGGCGATAATTATTCAAAAATACATGACAGAGTTATGTACTCGTGTCTGTTGATAGAAGTAATGATGGTGAATTTGTGTTGTAAGTTTCAAAGCAATACCAAAATACTTAGTAATAAAGGGGCAATAATTCTTTCAAAAACCTTGACAGATGTATGCACCCTTGTTTGTTGATGGAGGTTATAATGGTGAAAAAGTGTTGTAAGTTTCAAAGAAAGTAAATTAGTTAAAAAAACCTTAACCAAAATACTAAGTCGAAAAAGGGCCATACTTCTTACAAAACTTTTGACAGAATTATGTTCTCTTGTAAGTTGATGGAATTATTGATGGTGATTAAGTGTTGCTAGTTTCGAAGCCATATCTGTAATGGTTTTGAAAAAAAAGAAAATTGGTACAAACAACTTAACAAAAATTCTAAGTCGAAAAGGGCCATAATTAAGTTATTTACTCTTGTCTATTGATGAAAGTAATGATGGTGAATAAGTGTTGTAAGTTTCAAAGCAACATCTGTTATGGTTTTGACAAAAAAGGGAATTGGTGCGAAAAACCTTAACCAATGTGTGACACCAACGCCGACGCCGACACCGAGGTGAGAAGAATAGCAAGCCTTTTCTTTGGAAAAGGGTAAAATAAAGGTCACTAAATGGTACCATGACAATAAAGAAGTGATCCCTTATTGGTCACTCTGCCAAATCGGGTAATACAAAACTAGTCACTTTTGTGATTACATTTAACTCTTTACCACCTGCAACAAATATGCAGCAAACGAAAACATTCAGCAGAAACTATGGAACATTTCTATTAATGTAAGAATCATTATTGAAAGGAGTTGAAACAATTGTGGCAAATGGATCAATTGCCCCTTATGAGTAATTTCTCTTTTTGCTAAAACGTTTTCAAAAGTTGTATGGGGGTGGAGGGCCGGACCCTAGCCAAAAGTTGTGTGCTGCAGATGCGTTCAATTGCATCTGCAAGTGGGAACGGGTTATTTATATATATCAAGTATATGTAGATAAATATGTCCTAGCAACATTTTATAAAGTTTATGCAGTTGTTAACGAATTATATTTTCTCAAAAAATAGATGAGTTATTGGGATTGGTAGGAGGTTTGACATTTACAATTTGGCGTTTAGTTAAACTACACCTTTGCTGAAAATATGTCTAGTATTTTACCGATATCGAATCACTTTTATGTGTTATTTCAATAAAGTGAAGTCATATTTATACTATCGAATTAATACGGAGAATCAATTCTCGAGAAAATATCAAATTAACAGTAATTGCATGTATTTCATTTGTCGGTAGGCACGTATGAATTCGGAGGTTTAGGCCAATTGACTTGTGACGTAGTAAACAGGTGCCCATTATGTAACACAAGCAAACCTGACCTTCGACTCCACGATTTAGAACAATGTATATCTACAGGTCTCCAGATAAGGTGTGTAAATACGCGATCACGCATTAAAATGCAGAAAAAGGAATTGAAAATATTTCCTGGTCGTCATAACACGAATTTAAATCCGGAAAAACGAATTTAAAACATTTTCTGTGCGTCGTTTTTATCGTAAGACGAAATGAATGTGACGCATTTTCAGAGAAATCCCAATCGTTAAATATAACCGAAGTCGAAAAACTACCCTAATACCGTATGCCTTGGTATAATTTGACACTTAACCGTGCAGTTCTCACGAAACACGAGTTCTCATTCTTCGGAATTGATACACAAATTATGTCTGCTCGCGGGCGAGACAGATCCGTCTGCACAACCAATTAAACCTGGTTTGTTATGAAAATATATCAAAATAGAATAACTAGAGAGTTCTGCAATAACAGAATATGTTTTGAATCAATGACGTGGTAAATAAACAACAGCCAATTAACAGAAAACAACATAGACAAGTCTCTCATAAAACAATCGATCTTTGGGAACAGGAGTTCTCGCGGTAGATTTTGACTGATGAAGTTATGTATTCTGTCTGTTCTTTTCAAGTTATACACAATGTGTCCCTCAAATAATAAAGTTTAACACAATTACATGATTTACCAATATTATTTAAAATGTATTTCACATACAATTAAATCATTCTGGAGACCTGACTTTAACCCATCGGAAGGGTCTGTTAGGTGTGTTTAAGTAAGAATAGAGTTGTTGAATATTATGTTAAAATACATTAAACATTCCCTTTAGTAAAGCAAGCATTTTGGACAGATTTGAAGTTGGACAAACAATTGATTACATTTTATCCTGTCACGTGTAGCAATTTCGACCCGATAACAGAGTGCCGTATATTTATTTTGATATACGTCAGTTGATCACGTTATAAGCTGGCGGGCACCTGCTAGCCGGGACTACTTTTTTTAGCAATCGTCGCTGTAAATTCCAACTTCAATCGATAAAAACAGCAAATATCGTCGATAAATTTCTCATTTGTGAATACAACATTCATAAAGATAGCGGGTTTTTGTGTTGTATTATGTTAGAAATTTGAGAACTATTTCTTTCCGCGCATCAATCACGATTGGCTGCTGTTTATTTATAAAACATGACGTCACAATGAAAGGGATGCAATTCCGTAAGTTACATATTTTTAAAGCTGCCATAAAAATAAAAAATAAATGCAACAGGATAAATAGAATAATAGGTTGGTGCCGTAGATTGAGAAAGTTTATCTGGCTCGGCACCGTAGTTTATCGGATTCGCCTTCGGCTCACCCGATAAATTACTCCGCCTTGCCAGATAAACTTTCTCAATCCACGGCACCAACCTATTATTCTCTATATATAATGACGTTATAATCATCCATTTGACATGAGTCTAGAAAGTAACTTATTTTGTCTTTAAATGCATTGTATACTTGAGTAATTAAAGGGAGGTAAATAAGCAAGATGTGTAAACATGAATAAACTGTTTATTATGTAAATTGTAAATTCAAAATAGTGCAGTAATAGGAGCAAATGCTTTTGAGTAATTGTTAACTTTTTAATAATGTTTCCTGCTGCAGATTCATCAACATGTTGACATTATGATGAGCATTTCTCATTTTTAAATTCACTCAGAAATTCAGAGTTCATGGATACAAAACAAGTGTAAACTGTTAAAGACAATTTCTTTTATTTACTGTTTAAACTGTTACATGGATACACAGGCAGTGGAATGCTCAGTTTAAGGTTATAAGCATAATGAATAAGTTAAAAACAGTTAGACCTTCCTTAAGTTGGGTGGTGGGCTTCCTGTAGTGATTCTGTATTTAATTATGAGTTTAGGTAGTGGAAAGATATTTGACCCATGTAGTTATCTGGAGCTCTGTATCTCACAGAGATACCAACACTTGTATTTGTTTCCTTAAGATGATAGTAGAAAAAATAAAATGACAATTAACACTTAAACGTAAACAGGGAAATCTCAACTATTTTGTCTCCGTTTCTAACTTGAAAACTGTGATCTAAATATAAACCATTAATTTATATTCATCAGCCATTCGGGCAAAGTTGCGCGTCAAAATGCATGTTTTATCAAGACAAGCAAGCGTCTAGTTGTAGGAAAGGGTTAAGTATGCTTGTCATTGTCTATTTTTGCTACCATCTGAAACATGTTTGGCATGATGCATTTGATTTATCAGGGATTAGCAAATCATATATTCACTCTATTACAGTATTAGGACACCCATAACATATTTATCTATTTATACTTTTCACATTTTTAAAAAAGAAGACTTTCGCACATTTCAGATATTAAAGCGTTTATCCTTTGTATAGGCTTTCTGATGACATTGCTGCAGAAATCTTTAGAACACATTTTGACTGAAGAAGAACTTGCTAAATGCAAGCAATTCCAGTTTTTCCTTAATATTTTCTCCCCCTTTATCATGCATTATAATTTCACTTATAGATATCTATATATATATTTTTGCAAAGATGTGTCCAAAATTGTCTGTTGCAGATGTGGTGTATGTGGGAAAGGGTTATAGCTTTAAGAAAATGAAGCAAAAGTAGATGATCTCAATTTTTACTATATTGCTTCTTAATTTTAATTTTGTGTATTTAAGTTTTTAATCAAAGGGTAAAGTAAACATGTTATGAAAAAAATATATAGTATGCAACAGTGCGGCTAGCATATTGTACCCATTATGATACTACATATGCATGTTTATTTATTTTTTTAAATAAATCCTGTTTTACTTATTCATTTTCACAATTATCCTTATACACCCAGTATATTATAGCATACAGTAGATTGAATATTTCCAGGTTTCCCCCCCCCCCCCCCCCCCCCCCCACCACCCCACTTTTGAAAACATTATGTTACCAAAAAAATACTAGCTCTTAATGACATTTTCTCCATTTGCCACAATATATTGATCAACATACAAGTTCCTCAGTAATTAAAATCTATAGCAGTTTTGACTATTCACATGAAACTATTAGCAAATAATCACACATTAAGAAAGTGACCCAAAAACTTGTCAATTTATAAAAATACCTCTTTTAAAATATATATAGACAAAGATGATTTATTTATAATCATGAAAAAGACTGGATTGTCAAAAAAAGCTTATAAAGCAAGTTTAAAACAAACAAAAAACATGATCGAATGCAATTATTAATTATATTTTCCAATACAAGTTCAAAATAAATTCGTTACCAGTACTTGCAGTACTTTGATTATGAAATATTTTGATTTGGATAAAAAACAATCTGGTGAAAGCTAAAGCATACTATATTCGGTGTCATAATTAATGATTGGAAAAAAAGAAAATATTAATTGAATCCTTCCCTAACCCTGTGGACACATCTGTTAAAGCTCTACAGATTACTTGTGAACGTATTTCAGAAAAAGGAGAAATTGATATATGCAGGCGTATTACTCCTTTTCACTTGGTGTATCAATCTTTACCAAGTTCTCATGATTTATATAAAATGAACATTTTTCATAAATCAAATGCCCTATAATGCCTTAACAGCAGAACAACTTAAAAAAGGAGGAGTTTCTTTATTCAAGCATTATGAAGTAGCGAGATATTGTTTGTCTGCTTCAGAATTTGCTGTATACATGCAGGAAAGAGGAGTTAACCCTTTCCCTCATACAGAGGATTTCTGACACCTCTGCAGCAGACAACTCTTATGAGCTTTTTCTCCTTTTGTCACAATGTTTTCAACTCTATTTAATAATTAATCAAAGTTAAAAGAGTTAAACTTTCATCGATGAAGCGACTGCATCTTGGATGGACTTCATGTTTTCCTTCACAGTTAGATCGTCCATCTTTGCCATGTTCAGCCACGTCAATGCTTTTGTCTCTATCATCTCCCACTCGTCGTGTTGACCTTTGTAGTTGACCTCTAGCCAGACCAGGACAGCCAGCGTTGCCAAGACATCATCGTCCTAGAATAAAGTCAAACAATAGTTATTGCCCTTTGATAGAGGTGCAAAGGTTGTGAGCAATTTCGCGTATTGCCACAATGTTTTCAAAAGTCGCCTGCTGCAGAGGTGACAGAAAGCATCCATATGTGGGAAAGGTTTAACAAACAGGTTATACGTAAAATTACTGAATGAAAAAATTGATTGCTGGTAATAATCCCTGTACCCTTTATCACGTACAACAAATCTGCAGCAGACGAATATATTGAAAACATGTATATATTGTTGAAAATCTCTATGAATGAAAGTATAATTATTTAAAACATTGTGGCAAAAGTAGAAATTATTCCTCATGAGCAATTTCTCTTCTGCAATAATGTTTTCACAAGCCGTCTGCTGTAAATTCATCTACACGTGGGAAAGACAAAATGTGATAATTGGACCGTAAATGGCCATACGGAATAAAAAAAAAAATGAAATTGAAACGTGTACGTGCATTCAGATTCAGCAATGAGGCCTTCACCTTCCTCAATAGATTAGTATGCATCTGACCTCCAAGGATTGCCGAGCCCCGGTACCTCAATCAGTAGCAACACGGGCTGTCAATCCAGGGGTTGTCAGTTTGAATCCCAGCTTGGGAAGCAATCTTTCCGCCGTTTTACAAGGCTCTGTAACAAGCGTCATTTGTCTTTCCCCAATGGGCTAACAGTCTTCGAGTATGTGGAAAATCAGCCAGTTGCTTGTAAAGTATATTGTGTGAAGTATTGGTGTGAGAACACCAGGAAACATATGAGAAGTCGAACTGGCTGGTCGCAGTGATATAACTGATCTTTTTTTTTTGAAAACGGTGTTAAAGGCCAATCAATCGAAACAGTGATAAATTCATAGATTAACCCTTTCCCTACATTTAGACACATTTTGATGTGTCAGCTGAAGACGTCATTTGTAAACAAGCAATTTGCCACAATTTATATTTCCCACTTTTCTAAGTAATTGTATACCTTCATTCATACAGACTTTTCGAGTCGACTGCTTTTTGTATGCAGGAAAGGGTTAACTATTCTAAGTAAACTATATTGCATATTCCATTTCAGGAAACAGTCAGTATATATACCTTGGATATGTCTAGTCCTTTCAGTACTTTGATATCCACTTTCAGAGCTTTACAAACATCCGGACTGAGAGACCAGTTACCACGGAAAGCCTGCATACATATTATATCCATCATGTCATCTCCGGACTTAGCTACAGGCATATCTCTTGAATTTTCTTGATCATCATCACTAACTGTATTCAAAGAATATAAGATAGAGGTCTTGATAATGGGAATTTTGTTGATGGTTTATTAGCTATTGTGATACCCTTGGCGTCGTCGTCACAAAACTTAAACCTTACCTCATAACTGTTCAACTTTTTCAAATGAAACTTGGAACACACGTTTCTAGGAACAATATGCATGTCTATACCAAGTCACGTAAGTTTGGCTTTAATAATTATTCAGTAATGCCCTTTTCGGCTTAGAAAAAAAACCTGATGAGAAATTTCGCGGCATTCACTCCGCGGCACACTTGTTATCCTTATTTCCAGCAATTTCTGGTTTTGCAACTTTCAAAATTGCATCAAATGTACAAATTTCATAACAAATATATCATAACAAGAGGCCCAAAACGTTCAGTATCGTTCCATTGCGTTAGGCAACAAGTAAATCGCTTAAGCCATATAAAGCCATATAAAGCAAAACGGCCCGCACCCTGGTGAACATCGTTGTTTTACCAAAACAAGGTTTCAGTTAAGGAATCTGATATAGATATTTTAAAATAGTCCATGTACTTTCAAAGGAGACGATTTTTATGATTTTTCAATTTAGCCATATTTATCAAGCAAAACAGCCAAGCCCCCTGTTGGCAATGTTTTTTGATAAATCAAAATGACTTTTAGAAATGTCATAGAGCGTCACCCAAGTAACATTGCTACAAAATAATGTTGAAAATCAGCTTCATACTTTCGAAATAGTTGTTAAAGTTTTCGCCTAATGTCATAAAGGACTAGAAGGAACATTTCTACCAATTCATTTGAAATTAAGCACTATACTCTGAGAAGAATTTTTAAAATTGTATCTACAGCCATATAAGGGAATACAGTACTGACCCCTGGCGGTTAAGTGTTTCTACCAATTAACATGGACAAAAGGAATCTGATAGAGCGTCACCACACAACAAAAATAATGTCTTAACTATTTCTTACACGCAAAAGAATTGTAGAGAAAGACTCTATGCCAAAAATTTAAATCAGGTCTATAAATGAAAGCATAATTAACTCTTCCAACATACAACGCATAAAGATTACTTAAGAAAATCTACATGTATGCAAACATATATAAAATCTACATAAATAAAAGTACAAATATTGAATATATTTGATAACATTTTGTAAATTGAAAATTGCTCATCATGATATGGGAAAGTTTGGTTATTGAAAACAGTAAAAACGTTGTGGTAAAGGAAAGAATAATTAACTCTTCCAACATACAACGCATAAAGATTACTTAAGAAAATCTACATGTATGCTAACATATATAAAATCTAAATAAATGAAAGTACAAATATTGAATATATTTGATAACATTTTGTAAATTGAAAATTGCTCATCATGATATGGGAAAGTTTGGTTATTGAAAACAGTAAAAACGTTGTGGTAAAGGAAAGAATGACTCATTAAGAGTGTTTTCTGCGTTTGTCACATTGGTTTCAAAAGCTGCAGAGGCGTCAGAATATAGCTGCAAGTGAGAAAGGGTTATGAGCAGTTCAACCTTAAATTGCCAGAAAATATTTAAAATGTTTCTACTCTATATATACGCGTCATATTGCTTCTTCAATCGGGAAAGGGCTAAGAGCAATTCAACCTTAAATGGCCAGAAAATATTCAAAATTGTTCTATTGTATATGCGTCAAATTCTCCCTCCTCAAATGGGAAAGAGTTAGAGATTCTTTTTTAAATGTTTCTACTGTATATATACGCGTCCAATTGTACTTTCAAGTGTGCAAGGGTTATGAGCAATTCAACGTTAAACGGCTACAAAATATTCAAAATTGTTCTATGTATATGCGTCAAATTACCACTTCAAGTGGGAAAGGGTTATGAGCAGTTCAACATTGAATGGCCAGAAAATATTCAAAATTGTTCTATTGTATATGCGTCAAATTACCACTTCAAGTGGGAAAGGGTTATGAGTAGTTCAACATTAAATGGCCAGAAAATATAAAAAAACCAGTTACTGTATATATATACGCGTCAAATTGCCCCTTTATGTTGGATGGGTTATAAGCAATTAAACCTTAAGTTGCCAGACAATTTTCTACTGTATATATACGCGTCAAATTGCCCCTTCAAGTGGGAAAGGGTTATGAGCAATTCAACCTTAAATGGCCAGAAAATATTCAAAACTTTTCTACTGTATATGCGTCAAATTACCACTTCAAGTGGGCAAGGGTTATGAGCAATTCAACGTTAAACGGCCACAAAATATTCAAAATTGTTCTATTGTATATGCGTCAAATTACCACTTCAAGTGGGAAAGGATTATGAGCAGTTCAACGTTAAACGGCCACAACATATTCAAAATTGTTCTATTGTATATGCGTCAAATTACCACTTCAAGTGGGAAAGGGTTATGAGCAATTCAACGTTAAACGGCCACAAAATATTCAAAATTGTTCTATTGTATATGCGTCAAATTACCACTTCAAGTGGGAAAGGGTTATGAGCAGTTCAACAGTAAATGGCCAGAAAATATAAAGGAAATAGTTACTGTATATATACGCGTCAAATTGCCTCTTTAAGTTAGGGTTATGAGCTTTTGAACCTTTAATTGCCAGAAAATTTTCTACTGTATATATACGCGTCAAATTGCCCCTTCAAGTGGGAAAGGGTTATGAGCAATTCAACCTTAAATGGCCAGACAATATTCAAAACCTTTCTACTGTATATATACGCGTCAAATTGCCACTTCAAGTCTAGAAAATATTTAAAAATTGTCTACTGTATATATATGCGTCAAATTACCCCTTCAAGTTGGAAAGGGGTTTCACCAGCACCCCCTATTTTGTTATACCTTTTATCTTCGTTGCACAACAGAAAACTGCACAGTCACCAGAAACATTACTTTGTATCTGACTGTTACTTTGAACAACATAGTTACGCGTAGGCAACAATTTCCTTAGCCTTTTCGGACGGCTTGGTATACTTCCACAATATGCACTTGCCTGAAGAGAAATATAAACATAGTACATTTGTTAACCCTACATACATTTGTTAACATACAGACACCAAATCTGCATCAGATGATTTTTGAAGACATCTAGGCGCAAACATTTGGAAAATCTCTATCGATGAAAGTTTTATTATTGAATGGAGTTGAAATATTGTGACAAAATGAGAAATTGCTCATCATGAGCAATATTTCCTTTTGTCACAATGTTTTCAAAAGAAGTCTGCTGCGGGAATCCAAATGCTTCTCTATGGGGGAAAGGGTGGAGTCAATAGTAGTTTATAGATGCAATATATTGAACCTACCAAACCTTCTCTAATACAACTAAAATGTTTAAGTAGATAAGGGTTTGTAGGACTTCAATATTATCCCTTCCCACATACAAGAAATCTGCAGCAGACAACGTTGAAATCATGTTGTAAAAAGAACGGAAAATGTCTAGATATGAAAGTATAATGGTTGAATAATGTTGAAAACATTGTGGAAAAAAGCAAAATTGATCCATATGAGCAATTACTGCCTTTGCCTCAGTGTTTTTAAACGTCATCTGCTGCAGAGGCGTCAGAAGGCGTCTGTATGTGGGAAAGAGTTAAGAGGATATGCACATTCTCAGAAAAAAAAAAAAGGATTATGTCAGTCGGCCATGATATACAGCTGATGCACTTAAGTTAGTTATAACTAGGTTTTCAGATTCTGTAAGGCTACTCGTTATATCAAAGATCAGTCAATGGCGACACTGGCTGTCGATCCGGGAGTTGTGGGTTTGAATCCCAATCCCAGTCATTGACAAAAGTCACTGTGACAAATATCATTCGTCTTTCACCAATGGGCTGACAGTCTATGTGGAAAAGCAGCCAGTTGCTTGGAAAGTATGTTGTATGGAGTACTGGTGCGAGATAGCTAGGAAGCACATGAGCAGGTGAACTTGCCACCGTGATATGAATGAAAAAATGTTAAACATATGTTAAACCCCCAATCAATCTATATTTCAAATTGACAATGTATCTCATATTTAACATTGGATTTGTGTTATCATACCATAAATATTTATGATAGCACATATATTTATTATACTGCACATATTTATTATACCTAACAGATGTATCATACCACATATATTTATCTTTATAAAAACCATATGATCAGAATACTAACCTACACTATCAATCTATCAAACCCTATATTAGGGGTCCTAACCCACAGTTTTCCTCTATCAAACCATTTTTTCTGAGTACTAACCTACAATATCTCTCTATCAAACTCTAAGTTCTGGGTACTAACCCACAATATCTCTCTATCAAACCCTATGTTCTGGGTACTCACCCACAATATCTCTCTATCAAACCCTATGTTCCGGGTACTCACCCACAATATCTCTCTATCAAAACCTATGTGCTGGGTACTAACCCACAATATCTCTCTATCAAATCCTATGTTCTGAGTACTCACCCACAATATCTCTCTATCAAACCCTATGTTCTGGGTACTATCTCAAAATATCTCTCTATCAAACCATATGTTCTCGTAACTAATCCACAATATCTCTTTATCAAACCCTATGCGCTTGATACTAATCCACAATATATCTCTATCAAACCCTATGTTTTGGATACTAGCCTACAATATCTCTCTATCCCTATGTTCTGGGTACTCACCCACACTATCTCTCTATCAAACCCTTAATTCTGGGAACTCACCCACCATATATCTATCAAACCATATGTTCTGTGTACTCACTCACCATATATCTATCAAACCCTATGTTCTGGGTACTAACCTAAAATATCTCTCTATCAAACCATATGTTCTCGTAACTAATCCACAATATCTCTTTATAAAACCCTATGCGTTTGATACTAATCCACAATATCTCTCTATCAAACCCTATATTTTGAATACTAGCCTACACTATCTCTCTATCAAACCCTATGTTCTGGGTACTTACACACATTATCTCTCTATCAAACCCTATATGCTGGGTACTCACCAACCATATATCTATCAAACCTTATGTTCTGTGTACTAAGCCACCATATATCTATCAAACCCTATGTTCTGGGTACTAACCCACAATATCTCTCTAACAAATCCTATGCTCTGGGTACTCACACACAATATCTCTCTATCAAACCCTATGTTCTGGGTACTAACCAACAATATCTCTCTAGTAAACCCTATGTTCTAGCTACTCATCCACAATATCTCTCTATCAAACATTTTGTTCTTGGTACTAACCCACAATATCTCTCTATTAAACCCTATGTTCTGGGTACTAACCCACAATATCTCTCTAACAAATCCTATGCTCTGGGTACTCACACACAATATCTCTCTATCAAACCCTATGTTCTGGGTACTAACCAACAATATCTCTCTAGTAAACCCTATGTTCTAGCTACTCATCCACAATATCTCTCTATCAAACATTTTGTTCTTGGTACTAACCCACAATATCTCTCTATTAAACCCTATGTTATGGGTACTAACCCACAATATCTCTCTAACAAATCCTATGCTCTGGGTACTCATACACAATATCTCTCTATCAAACCCTATGTTCTGGGTACTAACCAACAATATCTCTCTAGTAAACCCTATGTTCTAGCTACTCATCCACAATATCTCTCTATCAAACATTTTGTTCTTGGTACTAACCCACAATATCTCTATCAAACCCTATGTTCTGGGTACTCACCCACACTATCTCTCTATTAAACCCTATGTTCTAGCTACTCATCCACAATATCTCTCTTATCAAACCCTATGTTCTTGGTTCTAACCAACAATATCTCTCTATTAAACCCTTTGTTCTGGGTACTTACCCACATATCTCTCTATTAAACCCTATATTCTGTGTACTCACCCACAGTATCTATCTATCAAATCCTATGTTATGGGTACTAACCCACAATATCTCTCCAGCAAACCATATGTTCTTGTACTCACCCACCATATCTCTCTAACAGTCTATGTTCTGAGTACTCACTCACAATATCTCTCTATTACACCCTATGTTATGGATACTCACCCACAATATCTCTATATCAAACCCTATGTTATGGATACTAACCCACAAGATCTCTCTATCAAACCCTATATTCTGGGTGCTAACACATACTATGTCTTTGTCAAACCCTATATTCTCGGTACTATCTCTCTATCAAATCCTTTTATCCTCACATGACTAAATCATTTGCTCTCTGACATGACTAAACCCCTCTGTTCATTGTTGTGAATAAACCCATTTGCTCTCTGAAAGGGCAACATTTTTTGCCCTCTGACATGACTAAACTATTTGCTCTCTGACATGACTAAACCGTTTTTTTCTCTGACATGACTAAACCATTTGCTTTCTGACATGACTTAACCCATTTATTCTCTGACATGACTAATCCAATTTCTCTCTGACATGACTTAACCCATTCGCTCTCTTAAATGACTAGACTAATTTGCTCTCTGACATGACTAAATCCAATTGTTCTCTGTTTTGAATTAACCGATTTGCTATCTGACATGACTAAACCCATTTGCTCTCTGAAAGGACAAAACCATTTGCTCTCTGAAAGGACAAAACCATTTGCTCTCTGTCATGACTAAACCCAGTATGTGTCTGTTGTGAATAAATACATTTGCTCTCTGAAAGGACAAAATTGCTCTCTCACATGACTTAACCTAATTTTTCTCTGACATAACTAGGCCTTTAGGCCTTTTGCTCTCTGACATGACTTAACCCATTTGCTCGCTGACATGACTCAACCATTTGCTCTCTGACGAAACCATTTGCTTTCTGACATCACTAAGCCCATTTGCTCTCAGACATAACTTAACCATTTGCTTTCTGACATGACTAAACCATTTACTCTCTGACATGACTAAATCCATTTGCGTTCTGACATGAGTAAACTATTTGCTCTCTGACATGACTAACATCATTTGCTCTCTGACATGACTAACATCATTTGCTCTCTGACATGACTAACATCATTTGCTCTCTGACATGCCAAGATATTTGCACTTTGACATGACTAACATCATTTGCTCTCTGAAAGGACAAAACCATTGTATCTCTATCATGACTAAACCCAGTTATTCTCTGTTGTGAATAAACCCATTTTCGCTCTTGAAGGAAAAACAGTTTTTACCCTTTGAAAGAACAAAATTATTTGTTCTTTGACATGACTAAATACATTTGCGTTCTGACATGACTAAACCATTTGTTCTCTGAAAGGACAAAACCATTTGCTCTCTGTAATGACTAAACCCATTTGTTCTCTGTTGTGAATAAACCCATTTGCTCTCTGAAAGGACAAATTAATGTGGTCTCTGACATGACAAAACCATTTGCTCTCTCAAATGACTAAACCCATTATATCTCTGACATGACTAAAACATTTACTCTCTCACATGACTAACCCCATTTGTTTTCTGACATGACTAAACAATTTGCTATCTGACATGAAAAACACCATTTGCTATCTGACATGACTAAATCCGTTTGCTTTCAGACATGATTAAAGCATTGCTTTCTGACATGACTAAACCATTTGCTCTCTGACCTGACTAAATCAATTTGCGTTTTAACATGACTAGACCATTGCTCTCTGACATGACTAAACCATTGTCTCTCTGACATGACTAAATCCATTTGCGTTCTGACATGACTAAACCATTTGCTCTCTGACATGACGAAACCATTTGCTCTCTGACATGACTAAACTATTTACTCTCTAACAGTTATACACCCATTTGTCCTCTGACGTTTATAAACCGCTATTATCCCTGTCATGACATATCCCTTCATGACTTAACCCGTAATCCACCTGAAATGACTTAATCCGTAATCCCCTTGAACTGACTTAACCCTTAATCCCCTAAAATGAATGAACCTGTAATCCCCATACTTGACTAAGTTATCAGTTCTACTGGACCATTTTATCCTGACATCAGCCAGTGAGTCGTAACGCTAACCTTACAATGTTAAGCCCCAACGAGAGAAGCCATTTTTACAGTCTTAATTAATGGCAGCCATGTCTTTAACCAATCTGTATGGCTTGAACACCTCGTAGAGGGTTACCTTACACACCTATTTGTCAAATAATCTTAAAATCAGATGAGCGGATCCAGAGTAGAAGAGTTTTAAAGTATTGGCAATTTTCCCCCTTTCTGAATCCACGTCAAACAAAGATTTACATGAAATTGACATCTTTGACAATTTTTGAAAGAGGATCCCAAAATCTACTCATTTATTTCACAACTTTAGAGTGTCTTCCACATATTATATACAACTAGCAATTCTCTCCAAACTATCAACAAAACTTAAACATTTATACATTTATTCATACATCTCCCACAAATATTTTATTCCTACACATAATTTAAGTTAGATGACAGTGGTGCAGAGGTAAGCGTCCGCTTGTCGTACCAAAGGTCCTGGGTTTTAGTCCGTGATGAGCGGGTTCTGACTTTTCCACACAAATGGCGCAAAGTACTGGTTAAGTATCCAGAAAGCCGACATTGAGCGTGATTAATATAAGCTGAAAACTTGTTTCGTTCGCTATAGATGTTAAATAATTATGTTTTATCAAAATCTAATCCACTACACTTTGTTTGTCAGACTTCTCCCACAATATCCAACATTTTTGGGTTATTGTTCTCACTCCTTGCAATATTTAATACTACTTTTTGTTCTACAGTCATCCACAAATATAACTTTTTTTTCTTTTCTTATCTTCATTGTTTAACACAATCGATTAGATTTTTTAAACCCAAATCAGCAGCAGATGACATTAAAACATCTAGGCAAATAGTAGAGAATGCCTTTTAAAATGAAAGTATTTATATTATATAAAGTTGAACACATTGTGGCATTTTATTTTTTGTCATCTGCATGTGTAGCCGGTTACCAGTCGACCAAACAGTTTTACAATTAATTAATATCAAACTTTTCCCGTTCTTTAGCAAAAACCTTAGTGTAACCATTTCCCACCTTAATATATACTTCTGCAGCAGACGACTTTCAAAAACTTTGTGACCAAAAGGAGAAATTGCCCAAAACAAGTAATTTCTCCTTTTGCCACCATTTGTTCAATTGTTTTAACATCATGAGCAATTTGAACATTTGCTACACTATATTTTCACCTCTATTTAATTATCATAATATCATTTGCAGAGATTTTTCATAATTTTCCAAAGACGTTTTCAAAATCGTCTGCTGCAGCTTTTTTGTATGTGGGAAAGACTTAAGAGTAACCAGCAAATTCTAAATCAGATCACACTTTTTTATATAGTGGCTTCTTCTTTTTACCAAACATCTTTGCCTTCTCCAAACAACAACCAGACTTTAAAAATAATTTTCTTCCATGGCAAGAACAACTTCTATTCTTGAAATGTGATTTCGTCAGGACCAAGTATTGATACTAATAGCAATAGATCGATTGTTTGGTGTTTTACGCCACTTTAAAACAGAAAGTCAATTATATCTCAGCGGTTTCCTGGATAAGTTACTAGTACTTCTGTTCCATTTATCCTGACACCAGCCAGTTAGGCGTAATGCTATACCTGCAACACCGAGTGCCTTGGAGGGTAGCCAATACTTAAAAAGCAATAACTGATGATAAATGTATTTCCCTTCGTATGTAAGATTCACTGTATACTTGCTGGTTTTCAAATTATCAACAGAAGGAATAAAAGTCAAATTATCCCTATCCCTCATATTTTTGCTTTTTGACGCCTCTGCAGCAGACAGCTTTTTGAAAACATGTTGACGTAAGAAAATATTGCTCAAAACCAGCAATTTCTCCTTTTGTCACCACGTTTTCAACTCTATTCAATTATTGTACTTTCATTTATAGGGAGTTTCCAATGTTTTTGTGCTTGTTTTCAAAGTCTTCATATTTGTAGTATGTGGGAAAGGTTTTTGTTCAACTCTTTCCCACATATATACGCATTTTGTTACATCTGCAGCAGACGACTTTTGAAAACATTATGACAAAACCGGAAATTGCTCGTTTTGAGCAATTTCTAGTTTTGTCATAATGTTTTCATTATAACTACACTTTTGGTGATTTTTCATAGTTTTAAGTAGACATTTGCAAAGATGTCTGCTGCGGATTTGCTGTATGTAAGAAAGGGTTAAATATACAGTTTGGTTATCTATAAAAGACCTCTTCTAGAAATACTTTGATGTATCACGATGATAAATCAACAATACATTGGGACCTTTTTTGTCAATCACTCACTGTATAGGATGACATTATCATTTCTAAGGTGATAATAAAATATCTAATTATATACCTGCGCAATTTACGGTACAAAAACAAGCAGATTAGTATGTGCAAATCAAACACAAGGGGTTAAATTTCGTATTTTACTTGGTCAAATATGATAATGGCATCATTCAAATGTGGTAGTTGGCGTGATTCACACGACACTCATACATTTTAATTGTATTGTGTTATTTCGCTATTGAGTTTATTGAAATGTATATAATGTTTTTTTATTCTGCCTTAAAAATTATACAAGGTATAAAATAAAAGTACAATTATGTTGCAGTAGCGAGACATGGCTTTATATCACGAGATATCAATTTTTCTCGCCCTTCGTAGTACAATACTAATCCCAGTATCGTGACTGCAACATAATATTCCCTATTTATTATTTTCTGTAAATTTACTAGTGCAAATACAACTCAATGGAATTATATTCCATATATGGCTACATGCCAAATACAGTAACAAATATGGTATAGTACTGGGATGTCATTTACATATGATGTGACATCTTTGAAATATAATTTTTCATCCTTAAAAAAAAAAAATGGTGATGGAAAGGAACATCAATCACAAGCTATACATAAATTTCATTAAATGTGTAAATTGTGTTATTGCGTTTTTTAAAATATCAAGATTTGCATAATTTTCATATTCAGTCTTGAAGGTATATAATAAAAGCACAATTTTGTTGCCAGTAGCAGTAAGTTGGTTTGTATTGTCTACTCGGAGCATGGAAAAATTTACATCTTTGTGGGCTTTCCTTGTTGTAAGATATCAATTAATACCATGCGCCTTGTAGTATAATATAATTATTTTAATACATTTCACTGTTCCATGCTTTTTATCCTTGTTTGATTTTGTTTAAATTCACAATAGACTTTATGTACAACACATCACTCACCATAAAACAATTGTATCCAAACCCTTGTGGCAAAAAGAGACGATTCCCAGAATATATCAATTTTCTTTTAAAGGGACTGAATTCCATATGAGAAAAAGGCGGAAAAAAAAGAAGTTGTTAAAAATTGCTATTACCTTGATGTTTTTGCATGTAAGGCATTGAGATTTGCTGACTGATGTACTACAATATATGCACACTATTAATATTGCGGAGATTTTTCGTTATTTTGCATTGTAAAATCTACTGGGTTAGTAACCCAGTAAATCTAAAAATATCGCTGTATATTTATCACTTGATCACTACAACCGAATTGACAATCTCCTCCGCAGAGTTGTCGTTCCTTACATTCACGCATACATGAATGTAATGAGTCGATAGTGTTAGAGAATGCCGAATTGAATCCAAAAATTCATCTGAGCAAGAGGAAATTCCAAGGTATTTTTAAACGGGAAAACACGGAGCGGACGTTTTTTTAACTGCTTATTTTCTATGAAATAATGAAAAACAAGACTTGTACGACCTTCTACAACATTCCTTTACATATATATCGACGTATTTTGGATTAATTAGAATAAGTATAAAATATGACGATTTTGGACCATTATGGTGTTCAGTCCCTTTAATAAATATCCAACAGTTTCAACTTGAAAGTTTACTTTAACCCTTTCCCACATAAAACAAATATGCAGCTGACAACTTTGAAAAAATACAGGCAATAATATGAAAAATCCCTCTTAATGAAATTTTAATAATTGCAAAAGAGTTGAAAACTTTGTGTCAAAAGGAAAAATTGATCGTTTAGAGCAAATTCTCCTTTTGTCATGATGTTTTCAATGGTTGTCTTCTGTAGAGGCATCAAAAAGCGTCTGTAAGAGTTCATCTGTACACAACTTCATTTTTCATTATATATTGTTGATTCTTCTGACATAATTGTTTAGAGAAGTAGTTTCTGTTGTTCAACAATATGTTAACCCTTACCAGCCTGGAGTTACATTTTGATAATTCTGCAACACAAGTCTATTTAAATTGTTGTACTTTTTTTTCCCAGTGTTACAATATTTATAGTTTTGTCTACAATGTTTTCAAGTTTTTTTAGTGTGATAGTGTAAAATAAAATCTTGATTCTACTGTAATACTCGCTAAACCTTTTCCCTTATACGGGCGGATTTTGACACCTCTAAAGCAGACAAGTTTTCAAAACAATTTGACAAAAGTAGAATTTGCTTCTAAAAAAGGAACTCTCCAGCTTATACGATGTTTTCAACTCTTTTTAAAGAAAATAAACTTTCATTTATACATATTTTCTATATTTTAGACCTTGATGTTCTCTGTTGAAGTCATGGTGCAGATTTTTTGTATGTCGAAAGGGTTTATTCAGCTGCTAAATTATTCACCAAAATTAAACACGGACCTTTTGGGCAATACATAAAGTTAGAAAGTCGAATAAGGATTTTAGGACATGCAAAATGCCCCTAGTCCAAAGCCCTGCTTACCTTCGAAAGATCCATACCCATACCCATCCGTATTGGTACATTCCGTTTGACGTGTTTTCCAACGACCTTCAGCCTCCTTTCCTTGTCAATAGCCACGAATGATGTATGTTTCGACACCATGTTGCTGGCTACACTTAGGTCAATTATCTGCTGCTTGCTTTCCTCTCTATAGTCTACAATGAAATAGAAAAGGCAACATCATATTTTTTTGAAAAACAGTGTGCAATATTGGATTCGTAAACAAGGGGGGAATTTTATCAGATTTGATCAGAAAATTGATTTCATGAATAAATTTGGGCATTTTTATTTCTTTGTCTGTGTAAAGAATTCCCACCTCCAATTCAAATTCAGTGGTAATATACAAAACAGTTTGAGAATTAGCATAATCCCCCCACCTAGATAGAGCACTGATAAAATAATGATGATTATGATCACAAATAACATACATTATAAAATTTTCTAGAGTCTACTTCCAGGATGCCTAAAATGACATTTCTCTTTACCGGCAGACACATATTTTTTAACCGGAGAAATTGCCTAAATAAAATTATGATATTTAATAAAAGTTTGAAAACGTTATTAGTTCATTATGAATAGTTTCTGATTTAGACCCTAAACTGGCATTCAACATATTTTTTAATATGCAGATATGCGTTTTTTCTTTTTTTCGTTTCAACGAAATAATAATTCAATTTTTTTTTTAATATGCAAATAAGCCGTTTCTTTCGTATTTACGAAATACTTATTTCGATAAACAGAATAATTATTATTAAACACTTTTTTTTAATATGCAAATTAGCCGTTTTATTTCGTTTTTACGAAATAATAATTATTATTCAACATTTCTTTTTGATATGCAAGTTAGCCGTTTTATTTCGTATTAACGACATCATAATTATTATTTAACCCTTTTTAAATATACAAATTTGCGCGTTTTCATTTTTTATATTCAATTTATTTTCGCTTCTACCATCATCTGAGACCCGGTAGCTCAGTCGGTAGCACAGCGGGCTTTCAATCCAGGGATTGTGAGTACGAACCCCAGCTCGGCCAACATTCTTTCCGATGTTGGACAAAAGTCACTGTGACAAGCGTCATTCGTCTGTCACCAATGGGCTAACAGTCGACGTGGAAAAGCAGTCAGTTGCTTGGAAAGTATGTTGTGTCGAGTACTTTTGTGAGAAAACCAGGAGATTAGGTGAACTTGGCCGCCGTGATATGACTGAACAATTGTTGAAAACGGCGTTAAACCCCAATCTATCTAAACCATCAGACAACCACGTTGAAACTCGGCAACACGTTCACTTATAAAGTTCATGAAATGTCATGGGTTATGTTAAATTCCAAATAAAACGGCTAATTTCCTTATTAAAAAAAAGTATCGAATTATTATTTCGTTAATACGAAATAAAACAGATAATTTGCATATTAAAAAAAAGTAACGAATTATTATTTCGTTTTTACAAAATAGCTGTTTTGTTTTAACGAAAAAAACGGCTAATTGCATACCTAACAAATATGCTAAATGTCACTTCAGGGGCTCTATAATTTATAGCGGGTTTTCATTATAAAGATGTGTAGTATGTGGGTAAGGATTAACAACTAGCTGACACACAATAATGATCAAACTCTGTTTCGGGTTGATCTGGGTCTTCACTTGTTTCTCATGGCTAATTCCAAAAGTGGGATAATTCGTTTTGTTTAATTTGGGTTTTACATAGTTTACAACATATTTCAGTTTTATCACAGTGACAATTTACTTATTCATGATCCGTTGGAAAAAAAACCAGCACTAGGCTAGAAAACGTGCCTTGCCGAAAGACACTCGACCATGTCTTGCACAACAGCAGATAGAACCTGGGATGACCGGTTCCAAAATCTGTTGCTATTTGCTGTCGTTGGAAATGGTTTAGGATATAAATAAAACTCACCATCTTTATCTTCGAGAAGCTTGATTTGAGTTTTTGCAGCAAGTCTATGAAGAGGAGCAAAACTAGACACAGCGGCGGATTTGTCATAGAAGAAATTGGCGGATATATTCACTGGTGCCTTGTCGGTTTTTCCATTGATAAAGACTTTACCAGATATCTGGGACTGAAAGAAACATTCGAGCCTTAATTAATAAACATATTTACAATTTATGACTTGATCTTACAAACTATTTTCTGATTTATCTACTGAGAAAAAAATCTGAATTACAAAATAATAATACTGGAAAGCAGAAAGTATCATTTAAATTAATTACACTTAAGATGGTGTTCCTTAAGCACAGCTGGTAGAATAGAATAGAATAATGTTATTAAGCTAATAAGGGCCCTCTTCAGCACATCTTACATTAACAACATACATACATAATATGCGACAATCACATAGGTGCGTTTTGCATATTCTAAAATGCTTATTATTAAAACAAACCCTATGTAGTGGGTACTCAAAAGAATCGTCTTAGTTAGACGATTCTTTTTAGTACCACCACATAGGGTTGCTGAAATAATCAGAGAGATATTGTGGGAAAAGGAGCAAAATACCCCTCCTTATCTGGACCCCTGGGCTTAACCATATACCTGAACATTAAAGGGTCGTCTCATTACCAAGGCGTTTGAAGTTTTTCGTATCAGGATAAAAAATATCAAGTGTTACTATTTAAATTAATATTGTTTTCTTTAATCAAAATATTCATAAATAAAAGAATACATTTGGAAGTTTGTACTGACATCAGTGCATCAGTTGTTAAGATATTGAAACAATCCTGAGCATGACCTGACCATGGATCAAACCTGGTCTCCAGGTATTGAGGTCGACTCTCAAACCACCTGAAAAAACTTTGTATGCAAGAAAATAATAACGATTATTTACCTGTGTATTACCTACGTGTATTTGCATTTGAAATACCATGTTTATTTACATGTGTATATATCCTGGATTATTTACATGTGTATTAACAAAGATTATTTACCTGTGTATTACCCATGTTTATTTACCTGTGTATTACCTAGGACCATTTACATGTGTATTATCAAAGATTATTTACCTGTGTATTACCCATGTTTATTTACCTGTGTATTACCTAGGACCATTTACATGTGTATTATCAAAGATTATTTACCTGTGTATTACCAAAGATTATTACCTTTGTATTACGCAAGACTTTTTACCTTTTTACCTGTGTATTTACCTACAAGAGTTTGATCCAAAACGTTCATATATCATAATCAAAGACCTACCAAAACAAAATATGGATAGCTCCAATAAACAACTACAATTATTTACATGTGTATTACCAACGATTATTTACCGGTGTATTACCATCAATTATTTACCTGTGTATTTCCATCAATTTATTTACCTGTGTATTTCCTTGTAGGAGGGAATACAAAATAAGCCGTTCCCCATTTAACAGGCAAGGTGGAGCCTCCGGTATTGTCATTGCAGACACCCCTGTAGGCAACTCCCATCCAATTTTTACGTCAGAAATTGACGGCTGCATTGCGAACTTGAGGAGTGACACAACCTATTTAAACAATAGATTTAAGTATTTAACATGGGTAAGAAGCCCGTTCCCACATACAGATGTTTTCTGGACCCTCTAGAGCACAACAAGCAATTTCTAGTCTTTTCCACAATATTTTCAACTTAATTATTCATTGATCTTTCTTTTATAGAGACAGAGCACTAGACGAGGAGCATTTTTCATGCTCTAAAGCCCGTATTTAACCTCCAACACCTATATTGTTAGTACTCAAAAGAATCGTCTTAGTGAAACAATTCTTTTGAGTACCCACAATTAAGGTTTTAATGAGTGCTAAGAAGATATTATTTACTGTTCCTTATCTAGTCCTCTGTAGAGAGTTTCTGTATCTTTTGACTTAAAACGTTTTTGAATGCTCTCAGCTAGAGGGTTAAACTCAATATATGGGAAGCAATACTGAGAATAAGCCAACACTAGACCAACATTCTTTCCGATAGTTGACAAAAGCTAATGCTACAAGCGTCATTCGACTTCCACATATTGACTAACAGTTTATATGGAAAACAAGTTGCTTCGAAATACAGGTTTGGTGTGCTGGTTTGAGAAAGCCTGAAGACCAGAGAACTAGATAAGGAAGAGTGAACTGGTCTTTTCTCATCCATATCTCTCTTATGACTCCACTCAACCCTTTGTTGTTGGTACCCACAACAAAGAGTTTGGAGGTTAAATAAGGATTTTTGGATTGGAAAGTACCCTTCTTATCTGGAGCTCTGGAAAAACACATGGATATGTGAACTAGCCATCCTGATATGTCTGAACAATTGTGAAAACCCAAGTCATTCAGTCAACCCACAACACAACTTGAGCAGATGAATAATATACTTAGCACCCCGCCAGATTCAATCGTGAGTCTTACAATTTGAATTGGATAACCCCACCCAAACGATCGTGAGGTAAAAACTCTTTTTTTTTTCTAAATTAAAAAAACTATGATGATAAATGTACTCAAAATTACTACAACCATTTTCAAACATTCACTTTTTAACATATTGCCACTGATTAAATGACCTCTCTTTCAACAATTTCAAAACAATGCATGTTAGTCAAATAAATGATTATGTAATATATTGTCTCTGTGTCATTTGTCTTTTATATTAACTAAAGTTTCCATTGCATTCAAAATTATTTCTATTTAAAATGTTGTTAATATGTTTATTTTCTTGGATGCAATATGACAACTTGCTTGATTAAAGGTTTTTTTAATATCTATGCATGGATTTGAAGACATGCCAAAACAATACTTAAATGTCAGCATACAGCGGAAATTAATCTGTTAAACAGAAAACATTCTCAAAATGAATCTTTTTTATTCTTTTCCTATAAATATTGATAGTATTGTCTACTGCATAGTTATCTAAATTCCAATCTATTGTGAAAATCCTAAAGTTAAATATCTCCCACTTCAAACCCCAATCTGCCACTTTGCGATCATGAAACTCCCCTTGACGACAAGAAAAAGTTGGTATGCATGGAATGGATTGTTTTCAAAATGTTCTACTTATTATGCAAATGATTAACTTCCTTCGAGTTTCTCGTGTTCACCCTTTCCCTCATATAACAATTCTGCAGAAGACGACTTTGAACATATTTTGTCAAAAAAATGAAAATCTCTATAATTGAATGGATAGCCAATGACTAAAATGTGGGCAACATTGTGGCAAAAGGAGAAATTGCTTGTTTTGAGCAATATCTTCTTATGTCACTATGTTTTCAAAAAGCCGTCTGCTGACGAAAGCGTCTATATGAGGGAAAGGATTAACTTCCTTCGAGTGTATCCTCTCCAAAGCCTTTATAAAGTCAACTTTCCAGTTTCTCCTTTTAATCCATTCCCACATACAACAAATCTACAGCTAACGACTTTGAATATACATAGGAAAAAATATGAACAAGTGTTTACATTTTTATTCACATACCTTCGGTTGAATGCGCTCAGAATCCTTAATGATTTCCGCTTTCCCGTTTCCAGCCCGGGCGAGACCATTGACAAAGGCTGTAGAAGCCCCATCACCAATACCAATAGAAAACACCCTGAAAATATCATAACATGTAAACCGTTTCCACATACAGTTAAGAACATCATGAAATTGACAATCTGAGCGAAACGTGATTGGATCGCGAGCGTGATTGGAACGAAGTTGAAATGCTTAAAGAGCAGAACGGAATTGTGTGCTCTGAACGAAACACTCATAATGAATGAAAAAATCCAATCACATGTATGCTTCGCTCATTGAGCAGTTACAACAATTTACTCGACAATTTTTTTACGAAACTACTTTTGATCGAAAAAAAAAGCATTCCCAGTGAGCGAAAAAAAAGCAATCAATTTGATCGGAACAGAAGAAATCAATCACAATGATTTGAAGACTGAACGCTTTAAAAGCGTATTTGAACGTGAGCGGAATGGAACTGAACAGAACGGAGCGGAGCGTTAATGGTAAATTTGTCAATTTCATGAAGTACTTTTACTGTTAACAGTTAAGATCATCATGCAATTGAAAATCTGCGCGGAACGTCATTGAAACGCTTTAAGAGTGGAACGGAATTGTTTAGCCCTTTAAAGAAACAATCAAAATGAATGAAAACATCCAATCACATGAATGCTTCGCTCATTAAACGGTTGCAACAATTTTCTCAATATTGTTTATGAATAACTTTTGATTGAAAAGAAGTTTTCCGATTGAGCGTAAAAATGCAATCAGTTTGATCGGAACGGAGTCAAGAGCTGTCGAAGGACAGGGTGCTCGACTGTTTAGTGCTTGCCAATAAAAGGTCATAATTTTTACAAAAACTCTTTCTGAATTATGCACTCTTGGCTTTTGGTGGAGGTTATGATGGTAATTTATTTTGTAAGGGTTTAAGCAAAAACAAAATTGACAGAGTTGTGTACTCTTGTCTGTTGATAGAGGCAATGATGGTTAATAAGTAATGTAAGTGTATAAGCTATATTTCTAATGTTTTTTAAAAAATCGGGGTGGTACGAAAACGTTTAATTCTAAATTCAAAGTCCAAAAAGGGTCATAATTCTTACAAAAACATGGACAGAGTTATGTACTCTTGTCTGCTGCTTGAGGTAATGAGGGTGAAAAACCATTGTAAGTGTATAAGCTATATCTCTAATGGTTTTGTTAAAAAGTGGGGTGGTACGAAATATTTAACCAAAATTCTAAGTCGAAAAAGGGCAATATTTTTTAAACAAATATGGACAGAGTTTTGTACTCTTGTCTGTTGCTGGAAGTTATGATGGTAAAAAGTGTTGTAAGTTTCAAAGCAATATCTGCAATGGTTTTGAAAAGAAAATGAATTGGTACAAACAACTTAACCAAACTTCTTAGTCGAAAAATGGCCATAATGAGTTATGTACTCTTGTCTGTTGATGGGAATACTAATGGCGAATAAGTGTTGTTAGTTTCAAAGCAATATCTGTAATGGTTTTGACAAACAAGAGGGCCAAGATGGCCCTAAAATCAATCACCTGAATATGTTTACCCAAACGAGTCTATGTAAAATAAGTGATCCCCAGGGTGGGTCTTTTTTTGACACCAGGGCTATAATTTGACCAATCTTGGTAGAGTTCCACTAGATGAAGTTAGATTTAAAGATTTTTTTAAAGGTTTTCCTTATACAATAATAATATTATGTAAAACAAGTGACCCGGGATGGGGCCATTTTTTACCCCAGGGCTATAATTTGAACAATCTTGATTTAGGTCAACTAGCTTGAGCTACACACCAAATATCAAAAGCCTGGACGTTTTACCTTCAGAAAATACCTTTTTTAAAGTTTTTTCCCTGTATGAGTCTATGTAAAACAAGTGACCCTCGGGGAGGAGTCATTTTTAATTCCAGGGCTATAAATTGAACAGTCTTGGTAGAAGTCCATTTGATGAAGCTACATTTCAAATATAAAAGGCCTGGGCCTTCTACTTTTAGACAAAAATATTTTTAAAGTTTGTTTCCATATACGAGTCTTTGTAAAACAAGTGACCCCCGTGGAGTGGTCATTTTGAACCCAAGGGATATAATTTGAACAATCTTGGTAGATCCACTAGATGAAGCTACATACCAAATATCAAAGACCTTGGACATCTGCTTTTTGACAACAATAGTGTATTCCTTATACGAGTCTATGCAAAACAATTGTTCCCAAGGGAAGGGCCTTTTTTGACCCCAGGGCTATAATTTGAACAATCTTGGTAGAGGTTCACTTGATGAAGCTACATACCAGAAATCAAAGGCCTTGGCCCTAAACAAAAAGATTTTAAAAGTGTTTTCCCTATACGACTATATGTAAAACAAGTGACACCCGGGAAGAGGTCATTTTTTCCCAGGGCTATAATTTGAACAATATTGGTAGAAGGCTTTGAGACAAGAATATTTTTTAATGTTTTTTCCCTATACGAGTCTATGTAAAAACAAAAGACCCACGGAGAGGGGTCATTTTTGCCACAAGTGCTATATTTGAACAATCTTGGTAGAGGTCCACTAGATGAAGCTACATACTACATATTAAAGGCCTGGGCCTTCTACTATTAGACAAGAAGTTTTTTTTAAATTTGTGTTAATTTCCCCTTTTTTGTTGCCGTGGCAACCAAATTTCTCAATGGTGTTTAAATCATTGAACCTCTTCACAAGAGGGCCAGCAAATTGAAATTGGTCCTGTGGTTAAGGTGCAGATGATGTTTAAAGCTAAAAGTTAACGACAGAAGACGGACGACGGACGACAGACGACGGACGACGACGGACAACGGAGAGAGATTGATCAGAATAGCTCACCTTGAGCCTTTGGATCACAGGTGATCTAAAAAGTGAATTGGTACAAAATACTAAACCAAGGTGTGACACCAACGCCGACGCTGAAGCGAGTAGTATAGCTAGCCTTTTCTTCTTAACGTCGAGCTAAAGATGATTTGAAAGACTGAACGATTTAAGAGCGGATTGGAACGTGAGCGGAGCAGAACTGTACGGAACGGAGCGGTGCGTGAATAGTAAATTTGCAAATTTCATAACGTTTTTTACTGTAAAACAAATCGGCAGCAAAAAACTTAGAAAATATGTAGGCAAACACATGAGAAATGTCTATAAATGGAAGTACAGTTATTGATAAGAAATAAAATTATTTTGTGCATTTCTTCCATTTGCTATAATGTTTTGAAAGTCATCTACCGTAAGTGAGAAAAGGTTAATTAAGACTATTTGAGGGTTTCCTAACAAAAGGGATTTTTTTTTCATTATTGTCATATGAGGCAAAATAGGCCCATCCCCTGCCGGCAATGTTTTTAAATCTGAAAAAGGCTCACACAATTGTCATTTCTAAAAATTATTTTTAAATCCATTTATCTGACTAATCAACATGGTTTGAAGTAATCTCATAGAGAGCAACCCTAGGAACATTTCTACAACATTATTTGAAAATTGGGCGAACACTTTCCTAGGAAAAGATTTTTAAAGTTTTAACTGTAGCGAAAAACAGCCCCGCCACCTGGTGGCTATGTTTTTTAAACCAATTAATATGGATTAAGAAATATATTATAAGGTCAACAAAGGAAGATTTCTACAAGTTTTGTTGAAAATCAGCCAACCAGGGAGCAGAAGAGTTTTAAAAATAATAATTTCCGTTGCCATCGAAACCAGTATAAATCTGAAACAATTCAGTAAAGGACATTGAAAGGATGCTACCTGTGAAGTTGTATCCCAATTGACCCAGTGGTTACAGTGGAGAAGTTGTTTGAAGCAAAACGTAAAAGCATACACACACATACACGCACACGACAGACAATTCGTCATAACATAAGCTTGTCTGGATTTCAAAACAGTGGAGCTAAAAGTTACCTTGTGGTTAAACAATTGTTTTTAATAACCTGTATAACTGTGTCGGTATTTCCAGTCTCGCCATCTGTTAGCAAAAATATCTAGAAACAAATATATTTGAATTAAATATCGACAAATGTGATTAAAAGAATACAAACAAGTGAGTCACGGCACCGAGTTCAAGAAGCCGTTTAGCCCTTGTGATCATTCAACAGATATCGAGTCCTTCATGCAAAATTGTTACAACCAATTTGCATTAAACCATCGATATGTTGAAGAAGCTGAAGACTGATTGGATACCTTACTTTCAACAGGTGCTTTTTGGTAAGTTCTACCTCGTTTTTAAAACTGTTTCAGAGATATCACTGCAGCAAGTCACCTTACCATGTCTTAACAATAGCTCTCTGGATTTATTACCTCATACAACATTTTTCCCATGCAAATGACTGCCTTTTCACGAAATTGTATAGCCCATTGGTGATTAACCGATGTTGATGGTCATGATGCATGACAACTGTCAATGATTGGAAAAACTCCCCACCCCCCTGGACTAATAAGCCCTCAGTATAACCAACTGATCTATGGCGGCTCAAACTGAACAGGAACATAATCATGTCGTATTGCAAGCAATACAAAAGTCTTCCTACCGGACGAGGACAGCACATTGTGTATTGTATGTGCATTTTTTGACAAAAACAGCAATGCACTGCATACATTTTGGATAAAAAATGTACCTTGACCATGACCTGGTACCAGATAAAAGAAAAAAAGTACCAATGTATTCCAGTTTGACATTAACCTTGGGAGTAGGTGGCTTGGTGATGTGCATGACACATCCTCTTGTTATGGAGATAAAGTGTGAAGTAATATCAAAATCCATTCAAGCATGAGAAAGATACAGTCCGGACACACAATTAGGGATTGACAATGATTAGCCCAAACGATGACCTTGACCTTTGGAGTAGGTGACTGGGGGATAGACAAGGCACATCATCTTGTAATGGATATAATTGTGTGAAATGATATCAAAATTATTTCAAGCATGAGGAATATACAGCCCGGAAACGAAAATGCAGGCGGACAATGTTTGAGCCCAAACTGTGACCTTGACCTTTTTCAGTATAATAAGTGTGTGAAGTAATATCAAAATCCATTCAAGCAAGTGGAAGATACAGATCGGACACAAATTTGGGGACTGACACTGTGGTGGCTGGGTGATGTGCAGGATAGATCATCTTGTTAAGGAGAATAAGTGTGTGAAGTTATATCAAAATCCATTGAAGCATATAGAAGATACAGTCCGGACACGAAATTGTGGACTGACAATGTTTGAGCCAATACTCTGACCTTGACCTTTGAAGTAAGTGGCTGGGTGATGTGCATGACATTTCTTCTTGTTATTGAAAATAATTGTGTGAAGTAATATCAAAATCCATGAAGCATGTGGAAGATACAGACCAGACACGAAATTGTTGGACTGACGGTCGGACAGACGCGAGCGAACATATAGTCCTCAAACCGGTCTCTGACATGTTCAGGCATATTTAACATAGGGATAATTTTACAAACCGACACATGTATCGAAAGACGCATGTGCTTATCCTCAAATTTGTCAAACACTAAGTTTAAAAGAAGGTGACGTATTTCATTGTTCTAAATCAAACAATCAAGTGTCAAAATTGTCATCTTTAACATCTGTGGCCTTGACCTTCCATGTACAGACATGGGTCTTCATTTGACACGCTATGGTGTACATGTGTGCGCAGTAACTTGGAATCCTATGATGCATGGTTGAGATGTAGACCGGACAAGGTACAGTGCAATCAAACATTTCTCATTTCATCCTTTGACTTGTAAGTGTGACCTTGACTTTTGAGGTACAGGCCTATGTCTTGTGCTTTACATGTCACCTCATCATGTTGAACATGTGTGCCCAGTAACTTAGGAATTATATGATGCATGATTTCTCATTTAGAATTTTGACCTCTAAGTGTGATCTTCACATTTGAGGTACATGCCTGTGTTTTGTGTGCGACATGTCACCTCATCTTAGTGCACATGTGTGCACAAAACTTGAAAATCCTTTGATGGATGGTTAAGATGCGGGTCAGACAAGGTACAGTCCTATCAAACAGTCTCATTTTGACCTTTGACCTTTTATTGTGAACTTGACATTCTTGTGCGTGACACGCCGCCATTTAATGGTGAACGTTTGTGCCAAGTTTCTTGGAAATCCTATGCGGGCTGGACAAGGTTAGGTGGGACTGACGGACTGACAGACTGACACACAGAATCGACCAAACCTATAGTCCCCAAATCGGTCTCTGACCGGTAGGGGACTAACACTATTCCCCAATTTCCTCGTGCATTTGCCTCTGCAGCAGACAAATGTTGAACTATGGCTAATGTGAAATTGCTCTTCATGTTTTCAAATCATCATAACATGTTAACGTTCTTCGAGGTAGATTTTTCTTTTGCCAAGATTATTTCAAATTCGTCTGGTCCAAATTTCATGCATGTGGGAAAAGGTTAAACAAAACAAGAGTATTCATAATCATTCTCTATAACAAGCCTAAATTAACCTTTTCTCACATAGAGCAAGTCTGCAGCAGACGAATTTGAAAACATTTAGGGAAAACTATAAAAAAAATATCTATAAAACATAAGTGTTAAATAGTTCAGAACATTATGACAAAAATGTGAACTTGCTCATCATGTGCAATTTCTCCTATTGCCACAATCTTTTCAAAAGTATTTTAAAGTATATGTATAGATGTATCTGCAAGAGGTAAAGGGTTACTGTACTGAAGCCAGTACGGTACCTAGATTGTTATAGACTAGCCTTTCTAGCCTAACCCTTACCCACATATAGATGCTTTTGACGCCTCTGCAACAGATAAATTTTGAAAACATTGTGGTATAAGGGGAAATTGCTCGAAAAGAGCAATATCTCCTTTTACCACAATATTTCCGACTTCCTTTTAAAAATTGGTCTTTCATTTATAGACAGTTTCCATATTTTTAACCAGATATTTTGAAAGTCGTCTCCTTCAGATTTGTTGTATGTGGGAAAGGGTTAACTTTGATCGTGTATGTTCTATACCAGTCTATGTAAAACATGTGCCACTAGGACTGGGCCATTTTTGTCCCGAGGGACATATTTGAATAAAATGGGTAGAGTATTACTAGGTCATGATGCATACCAAAATACCAATTCTTTAAGGCTTGCAGTTTTTGACAAGAAGATTTAAATCACTAATAATTACACTAATAATTAGTTCACTAATTTAAACTGAAAAATTAGATATTGCTGGCTTCATACAAAATGTATTACCACTTCCAAAATGCAAGAAATCTGCAGCAATCAAATTGGAACACATCTTGGCAAAGATATAAATATTCATCAATAAAATTAATAAATGATTAAGAGCAATTTTTCCGTTTCCCACAATGTTTTAAAAAGTCGTCTGCAGGTGGGATAGGGTTAACTAGATTGTGTAGAAAGATGTAGTTAATACAATTGTGTGTGTGTGTGAATGTGAGACCTGTATCTTTAACTCTTTCCCACTTGTAGACACATTTTGACGCACCTGCAGCAGACAACTTTTGAAAACATGATGAGCAATTTTACCATTTGCCACAATGTTTTTAACTCTATTTTAGTAATTAAACTCTCATTTATGGAGATTTTACACATTTTCGTTTATAGGTTTTTAAAGACGTCTCGTTTAGATTTGTTTTATGTGGGAAAGGGTTAACTATATAAACATACAAGAACAAGAGGTCCCATTGCAGCCATATCTTTTCCACAGATTGGATGAACTTTGGTAGAGAATCACCCGAGGAACCTATGCATAAGACTATCTTCCAATGAAAAGGGAAGTTTTGGAAAAGAACAATTTAAATTCTGTCCTTTATGTTGCCATGGCAACTAGTGATAGGATTTACAAACATTCCTACATTATTTCGAATTTAGACAAGTAGTTTCATAGAAGACTTAAATGGATGGATAGTGTGTTATCATGTTACCAAATTCAAAACATGCTCAGGGAAGGGAAAATTAACCCCTTCCCTCATATAGACGCTTTCTGAGGCCTCTGCAGCAGACGTATTTTTGAAAACAGTGACAAAAGAAGACTTTTTTCAAAACGAGCAATTGTTCTTTTTTGCCACAATGTTTTCCACTTTTAGTCATAGGTTATCCATTCAATTATAGAGTTTTTCCATTTTTTGACGAACTATGTTCAAAGTCGTATGCTGTAGATTTGATGGGGGAAAGGGTTAAATCCTAACCTGTCTTGAGTGTCCAGCCATGTTGTCTTTCTTGTATATATCATTCAAAGGATTAAGTATTTCTGTTCCCCCCATGTCAGCTTCCATCTTCTTAACCTCACTGAGAGCTTTACTTAGGTTCTCTTCTGTGTATTCTTTACTTCCACTGTAAGACAAAATAATCTTTTTATATAATCCATGGTTTTCAATGGTTTATCAAGAATATCTTGTGGATCATATCCTGATATGTTCATTATGATCTAATTCAATCAGCTGTCTGGCAGCTTCTGTGAGGCTCTGATTCGTATAGTCTTTACCTTAGGCGTAAATGAAACAAGTGTACCATGATGGTCCTAAATCGTTCAACTGATTTAATAGATATCAATTTCTTTTCAATGTTCTATGACTAAAAGTAGAAAACATTGTAGCAAAAGGAGAAATTGCTCATATTGAGCAATTTCTTCTTTTGTCACTATGTTTTCAAAAATCCGTCTGCTGTAAAGGCGTTAGAAAGCGTTTATATGAAGGAAAGGGTAAAGAATAATCAGTTGATTATATTCTGATATTTTCAATATTATCTCGTTTTCTCATCCTCTGTAGGAGCACCCACATAATACGTTTTGGTTTGGGCATCATGGCTCTCTCCTTTACATCCACTGTAGAAGAACTCACATTGTACGTTTTGGTTTGGGCATCAAGGTTCTCTCCTTTACATCCTCTGCAGGAGAACCCAAATTGTACGTTTTGGTTTGGGCATCAAGGCTCTCTCCTTTACATCCACTGTAGGAGCATCCACAGTGTAGTTTTGGTTTGGGCATCAGGGTTCTCTCCTTTACATCCACTGTAGGAGTACCCACATTGTACGTTTTGGTTTGGGCATCAAGGTTCTCTCCTTTACATCCTCCGTAGGAGAATCCACATTGTACGTTTTGGTTTGGGCATCAAGGTTCTCTCCTTTACATCCTCCGTAGGAGAACTCACATTGTACGTTTTGGTTTGGCATCATGGCTTTCTCCTTTACATCCTCTGTAGGAGCACCTACATTGTACGTTTTGATTTGGGCATGAAGGCTCTCTCATTTACATCCTCTGTAGGGGCACCCACATTGTACGTTTTGGTTTGGGCATCAAGGCTCTCTCCTTTACATCCTCCGTAGGGGCACCCACATTGTACGTTTTGGTTTGGGCATCAAGGCTCTCTCCTTTACATCCTCCGTAGGAGTACCCACATTGTAGTTTTGGTTTGGGCATCAAGGTTCTCTCCTTTACATCCACTGTAGAAGCACCCACATTGTACGTGTTGGTTTGAAAATTTCGGGAAAGGACCTGTTTACCGTATCTCTATATATAGACATTTGATAAATATGAAGCAACTTCCAAAGCTTGATTCATTGTTTTAAGCTTAAAAAAAATTTCATCGTTTTTTCAATCATCTAACGGCAGCAGTTCACCTAAAGTGTGTGTCCTGGCTTTCTCACAATTGTTCACCGTACAACAGTCTTCCAAAGCAACTTGCTTGCTTTCAATATAGACTAAATCCAAATTGGAAGACGATGAATGTCTTGTCTAAATTGGGCTTTAACGCCATTTTCAACAGTTTTTCAATCATATTACGGCGGCCAGTTTACCAACCTATGTGTTTCCTAGTTTCCTGCACCAGTACTTCACACATAAGTATTTCCAAGGAACTGACTGCTTTTCTACATAGACTGTTAGCCATTTAGTGGAAGATGAATGACGCTTGTTGCATTGACTTTTATCAAACGTTGGAAGAATGTTGGCCAAGCGTTGGTACGAACTCACAAACCCTGGAGAATAACACTAGTAACAATGACTTTTTGTCATTTATCGGAGTGAATAGCTGAGCATACCTTCCAAGCTTCCAAACATACTTAACCCTTTCCCACATACAACAACAACTGCAGCAGATGACTTTGAAAACATCTTGGCAAAAATACGGAAAAGCTCTTTAAATATAAGTAGAACTCCTGAAAAAAATTGAAATACATTGTGGCAAAAGAAGAAATTGCTTGTCCTGAGCAATTTCTACTTTTGTCACAATGTTTTCAAAAGTCGTCTTCTGCAAACGTGTCAGAAAGCATCTTCAGGTAGGAAAGGGTTAAGGTTGAGGTACTCAATTGGGAAGAATATTATTTCAGTTTGAACCATGTATATGATTACATATTAAACTGAAAATTACTCTTCACTTTTCATCCATTCACATGTTGTTTTATTTCATAATTTGTTTGTTCGCAATTTCTATGTATGTATATTTGATTGTTATAATTGTCTTATTCCTTTCTTTCATGCGACAATTCTGCAGCAGACGACTTTGAACATATTTTTGCGAAAAATAGAAAATTTCTTTAATTGAATGGATAACCTACGACTGAAAGTGGAAAACATTGTGGCAAAAGAAGAAATTGCTCAGTATTTTTTCAAAAAGCTGTATGCTGCAGAGGCGTCAGAAAGCGTCTATATGAGAGAAAGGGTTAATGTAAATTTTCCAAAGGCCCACGTTGAAGACTGGTTAAATACAAATGTGCTGCCTCTATAAATAAATTATATATTATTATTATTTATAATCTGCAATAGTTTCTGCAGAGGCGTCAGAAAGCATCTATATGAGGGAAACGGTTAAGCTTACCTATCAAACAAGAATATGTGGGAACTCCCAAAACTAACGATGTTAAAGTAGCAACCCACTGGAAGACTCTTCAGGAACAGTACTAGTGCTTCTTTTGCGTGTTTTATTCTGCTTGATGTACCGTACCCCATACTACCTACAATGTGAAAGAAAACACAGTCAAACTTGTCCTACCCCCCCCCCCCCCCCTTATCCAATATAGTCAAACTTTTCCCCCCTCCCAATACTACCTACAATGTGGAAGAAAACAGTCAAACTTGTCCTAACCCTTTACCACATATAACAAATCTGCGGTAGACGACTAACTTTGGAAGCATCCTGTCACAAGTTTAAACTAGAGGGCCATGATAGCCCTTGTTCACTCACCTTAAATATACAATGTACTGCAATGTAAAACACATCAAGACAATTATTCTGAATGCAACCTCCACAGTGTTAACAATATTTTCCTTCATTTGGCCTAGTTATCTATATTTGTTTACCTGATATGACCCATATTCTAACATGGACTAGATATCATCCAGACAACATTCTGACAAAGTAAAAATGTGGCCTTCGGAATTTGAACAATATTTTTTTTATTGACCTTGCTTCTGAAATAATATGACCCATATTCGAACTTGACCTAGATATAATTCAGACAATCATTCTGACAAAATTTCAAGCTGCTGAAGTAAAAAATGCGGATTCCAAAGTGTTAACAAGATTTTTCTTCAATTTGGCCTAGTGATCTAGTTTTGACCCTACATGACCCATATTTGAACTTGGCCTAGATATCATTTAGATAAATATTCTCATTGAATGTCAAGTAGCAAAACATGCGTTTTCAACAGAGTTAACAAGATTTTCTTTATTTGGACTAGTGACTTAGTTTCTGACCCAATATAACCCATATTCAAACTTGACTTAGATATCTTTAAGAAAAATATTCTGACAAAATGTCAAACTTCTTACCCAATATGACCCATATTCGAAAATGACTTACAGATCATCAAGACAAACATTCTGATAAAGTTTCATCATGCTCAAGTTAAAATTGCAGTATCCAGAGTGTTAACAATATTTTCTTTCAATTTGGCCTAGTGACCTAGTTTTTAACCCGGCATGACCCATATTCAAACTTGACCCAGATATCATTTAGATAAACATTATGACCAACTTTAAAACACAAATTGAGCAAAAATTGCGGCCTCTAGGGTGTTAAAAAGATTTTCCTTCAATTTGACCTAGTGACCTATTATTTGACCCAAAATAACCCATGTTCGAACTTGACATACATATCATCAAGACAAACATTATGATAAAGTTTCTACATCCTCAAGTTGACAATTTGGCCTCTTGAGTGTTTACAAGATTATCTTTCAATTTGGCCTAGTGACCTAGTTTTTGAACCGGCATGACCCATATTCGAACTTGTTCTAGATATCATTCAGCTCAACATTCTGACCAAATTTAAATTTTAACAACGAGTTGAAAACATTGTGCTGCAGAGATGTCAGAGATCGTATATATATGGGAAAGGTTTAAGTAGCCAACCAGGGGAGAGAAACAATTGTGGCTGCTGAACACAATTGGTGGCTAAATATAAGTCAAACAATAGGCCCACTCCACTCCCATAAGGCAAAAATTAAATCTTTGGGAGCCCCACCCCTGGAGGCAATGTTTATTTACCAATCAACATGGCTTCAAGGAATCTGATAAAGGGTCACACTATGAACATTTCTTCAATTTTTATTTAAGTTTTTCGCTATAGCCATATAAGGCAAACTAGCCCCGCGCCCTGGCGACCATAGTGTGCGACCAATATACATGACTTGACATAATCTGATAGAAGGTCACCCTAGGAACTTTTCTACACAATTATTTGAAAACCGGCCTGACACTTTCGTAAAAGATGATTTTTTTCACTTTAGCCATATCAGGCAAAATAGCGCCATGTTTTTCGACCAATCAACATGCCTTGAATGAATCTATAAGAGGAACATTTCTACAATTGTTTTTGAAAATTGGCCAAACGCTTTCGGAGAAGAAGATTCATTTAAGTTTTCATTATAGCCATATAAGGCAAAATAGCCCCGCCACCTGGCAGCAGTGTTTTTTGACCAATCAACCTGGCTTAATGGAATCTGATAGAGGGTCAAACAAGAAACATTTCTACAAAACTATTTGAAAATCGGCCTGACACTTTAGGAGGAGAAGAATTTCTTTAAGTTTTCACTTTCTTTTTCTTTCTGTTGCCATGGAAACCAGAATTTTGCTTAGATCTAAAAATGTTGAAGGAATTTAGGAAACGACATTGAGATGAGACGACATTAAGTGGATGCTTCCAATGAAGTTTCGTCCCAATTGGCCAAGTGGTTAGGGAGGAGAAGTCGTTTGAAGTAAAGAGTTTACGGACGCATGCACGCACGCCCGGCGGACAATTCTCCATGACATAAGCTCGACTGATCAGTGGAGCTAAAAAAGAAGAAAATGTTATTTTGGTTAATCTTCAAGTGGCTGCTGAACAGAGGTGACCACTACCACAAGTTTGACTGGACATGCATACATACTATGCTACTCCTCTCTTTAAGCTTTATAACGTAAAACAACAAACCGGTTGAAGATGAATTTGAAAACATCTACTTAACCCTTTCCCTCATATATAGACGCTTTCGGACGCCTCTGCAGTAAACGGCTTTTTGAAAACATAAGGACAAAAAAAAGAAATTGTTCAAAACAAGCAATTTCTCCTTTTGCCACAATGTCTTCCACTTTTAGTCATAGGTTAGCCATTCAATTATAGAAATTTTCTGTTTTTTGACAAAATATGTTCAAAATCGTCTGCTGCATAATGATCGTATGAGACAAAAGGTTAAACAAGACCCGTCCGTTATACAGCGCGCTCTACTTTTTAATGCTTGACAATAAAACCAATCATTTTGCAGTAATAGGAAAAACAAACAAACCTTGACAGAGTTACCTTCTCTTGTCTAGAGATGAGGGTTATGGTTGTAAACAAATATTCCAAGGTTCATAGCAATATCCTAAAGGGTTATGACAATAATTGGATTTTTCCCAGATTCAATGTATTTTCTTAGTAAAAAAAGGGGCCATAACTCATACAAAAACCTTGAAAGAGGTGTGTTCTCTTGTTGATGGAGGTAATGATGGTGAACAAGTATTGAAAGTTCCAAAGTAATATCTCTAATGGTTGGTGGAACAAAAGACTTAACCAAGGTTTGACACAAACGCCGACGCCGAGGCGAGAAGGATAGCTTGCATTTTCTTGGAAAAGTCAGCCGAGCCCAGGTAGCTCAGTCGGTAGAGACGCTGGTTGTCAATCCAGGGGTTGTTAGTTCGAATCCCGGCTCGGCCAGTTTTCTCAGGTCAATGCGACATGCGTTATTCGTCTTCCACCAATGGGCTAAGTCTATGTGGAAAAGCAGCCAGTTGATTGGGAAGTTTGTTGTGTGGAGTTTGGTGTGAGAAAACCAGGAAATACATGAGTCGGTGAACTGGCCGCCGTGATATAACTGAGTAATTGTTAAAAACGGCGTTAAACCCCAATCAATCAATCAATCAATATTCGAAAAGTCAAGCTAAAAAACGAAACAATAGGGCCTTGATGGCCCTGGGCCACATAGTCAATAACAATAACTCATTTTGCATTCAGGTAAGCTATTACTAGAATGATAACAAGATTTCTCTTCAATTTTGATTATATTTTGCAAAACAATCATTCTGATAAAATTTCAACATGCTCATTTTAAAAATACGGCTTCCAGAGTGTCAATAGGATTTTCCTTCAATTTGACCTTTTGACCTAGTTTTTGGCAAGACAGTGCCCGTATTAAAAAGTATCTGAGATATCATGAAAACATCCATTCTGTCAAATTTACAACATGCTAAAGTCAAAAATACAACTTCCCGAGTGATAACAGCATTTTTCTTCAAATTGGCCTAGTGAATAAGTTTTTGACCCAAAATGACCTATACTCGAATTTGGCCTAGACAACAAACAGATGAACATTCTGTCTCAGGATCAAGGTAGCATAAAAAAGATCAACATTTTGTCTTAGGATCAAGGTAACATAATAAAAAAGATAAACATTCTGTCTAAGTATCAAGGTAACATAATCAAAAATATGAACATTTGGTCTTTGTATCAAGTTACTAAAGCAAGGAATATCATCTCTAGAGGGTTTGATTAGTGCAGAAATTGCTAAATTAGAAATTTAATTTCTCCATTTGCCACAATGTTTTCAAATTTATCCAATTACCATTATTTCAATCAGAGATTGTAGATGTTTTCAAAAGCTGCACATGTGTTGAGAAAGGGTTAAAGCAACATATTCGTAGAATGAATCAATGTAAAATTGGCATGAAAGCATACTAGATCTGTCCAGAACAAAGATGTACTCTCCTTTAGACGTTGTTCCGACTGTGTCTATATTGGTGAACAAGTTCACCATCAAAACAGCATCTGCCAAAAAACCACCTGCAATAAATGGAACATAGAGTTTTACCTTTTCACACTTGAAGATGCATTCTGAAGTATTTGCAACAGAACAGAAAAAAATTTGAAAACATTATGACAAAAGGAGCAATTGCTCATGAGGTTTAAACCCTATTCTCGCTTGCAGACATATTTTAACTCATATTCAGCAGTCAACATTTGATAAGAATGTAGCAACAAAAGAAATTGTTCATGATGAGCAATTCCTCTTTTTTTAACAACGAGTCCAACTCTAACAAATTCATGAATAAAACTTTCATCTATGATTTTTTTCCATATTTCTTTTTGTACATTTATTCAGATTCATCTCCTGCAGATTCGTTGCATCTGGGATAAAAACATTAAATTATGATCTTTTCAGAATAGCCTTAGTCGTGAACCCAAATTAATCAATCAATCATTAATGAAGGCTGTCAGAGTTCCTGATAAGGTGTGAGTCCCTTTCAGATAATGTGGAGTAAATGCGTCTTTGTCCAAGACTATGTCACTTAGTGGCATAGTGGTCTAGTGGTTAACACGTTAGACTGTCAATCCAGAAGTCCGAGGTTCAAACCCTGGTCCAGGTTTTGAATTTTTCTGAGGTGCTTTAAGTGGCTTGCTCCCAATCAAATAGAATAGAAATACTGGTCCTTTCCAGGAAAAATAGCATTGTGTGTATCGGTACTATACACTTAACATGTTAGAGAACAAAGGGGTATCGCTAGGGTATCTAACTCTGTCTCTCGAATTTATCTGCACCTGTCAGATGCTTGTACATTATCAAAAGGGCCTCTAGAAACTAAAAAACCTTATGCTCGGTCAGAGCAATTGGTCTCTATAATAATTTATGAATATAATATATTTAAACCCTATGTTTAGTGTTATGTTATGGTTTAACATTTTTTTAAAAAGCAGCAAATCCTGAGTGGGCTCCGTCTTCGAGGAGCATGTACTGGTTAAGTCTCGAGAGACTATAGTGTAAAGCTCTGTCTTTGAGTTTCAAGTACTGATCAAGTCTCCAGAAAGTAAAGTGTAAAGCCCTGTCTTTGAGGTTAAGTCTCCAGGAAGTATAATGTAAAGATCTGACTTCCATGTTCAAGTACAGGTTTAGTCTCCAGAGAGTATAGTTTAAAGCTCTGTCGTCGATGTTCAAGTACTGATTAAGGCTCCAGACAGTAATGCTCTGTCTTTGCAGTTCAAGTACTGGTTAAGTCTCCCGACAGTATAGTGTTAAGATCTGTCTTTCGTGTTCAAGTACTGATTAGGTCTCCAGACAGTAAAGTGTAAAGCTCTGTATTTCATGTTTAGGTACTTGTAAAGTCTCCAGAGAGTATAGTGTAAAGCTCTGTCTTTGATATTCAAGTACTGATTAAGTCTCCAGACATTAATGCTCTGTTTTTGAGGTTCAAGTACTGGTTAGGTCTACATACAGTATAGTGTAAAGTTCTGTATTATATGTTCAAGTACTGGTTAATTCTCCAGACAATATAGTTTAAAGCTCTGTCTTTCATGTTCAAGTACTGGTTAAATCTCCAGAGAGTATAGTGTAAAGCTCTGCCTTTGATGTTCAAGTACTGATTAAGTCTTCAGACAGTAATGCTCTAACTTTGAGTTTCAAGTACTGGTTAGGTCTCCAGACATTATAGTGTAAAGCTCTGTCCTTCATGTTCAAGTACTGGTTAAGTCTCCAGAGAGTATAGTTTAAAGCTCTGTATTTCATGTTCAAGTACTGATTAAGTCTCCAGACAGTAATGCTCTATATTTGAGGTTCAAGTACTGGTTAAGTCACCAGACAGTATAGTGTGAAGCTCTGTATTTCATGTTCAAGTACTGGTTATGTCTCCTGGAAGTATAGTATAAATCTCTGTCTTTGAAGTTCAAGTACTGGTTTAGTCTCCAAGAAAGTACATGTGCAGAGTAAAGCTCTGTCTCTGATGTTCAAGTACTGGTAAAGTCTCAAGTAATTATAGTGTAAATCCTTTGAAGTTCACATACTGGTAAAGTTTCCAGAAAGTAGAGTGTAAAGCTCTGTCTTTGATGTTCAAGTACTGGTTAAGTCTCCAGAAAGTAGAGAGTAAAGCTCTGTCTTTGACGTTCAAGTACAGGTTAAGTCTCCAGACAGTATAGTGTAAAGCTCTGTCTTGGAAATGGTAAAAGAGGATATAGATGTTACTAACTTTTTTCTTGATTCCCACTTTCAACGAGACACTCAAGTTCATATGGATTCTCATATTCAACATATAATCTAACATCAGCATCAAATGTGAAATCGTCATTGAACAATACCTGTAACAAATATAGACAATTAATTGAAAGATTGGAGATAAAAAGGAAACTACTTTAACATCATCATCAAATGTAAAATCATCATTGAACAATACCTGAAACAAAGACAGACAATTAAATGAATGATTGGAGATAAAGGGAAAATAATTGAACGTCAGCATCAAATGTAAAATCTTCATTGAACAATACCTGAAACAAAAATAGACAATTAATTAAATGATTAGAGATTAGGTGACAAATATTTTAACATACACATCAAATGTAAAACCGTGATTGAACTAATACCTTAACAAACGATAGACTATTAGTGATTGATTGATTGATTGATTGATTGAAGATTGAGGGGCAAATCTTTTAAAGTTAAATGTACATTCATCATTGAAGGAAACCCAAGATAAACTTAGACATTTGTAGAAAGGGACATAACTCAACCAACATTCCATGATTGAAAAGGACTTGCTCAAACTCTTATCAATTAAACCTACTTACTTCCTAAATAAACAAGACCCTAGCCAAAATAATTTCTGAGATATCTGGATAAATGTGAATTTTCAAAAATACAAATAACTCTGTAAAATAAGATTTTTCGTACAAAACATAAACACAGGTAGGCTACTGTTCAGGTCTTGATAAGGTGCGTTTTCATGTTCTGAAATACTTATTTGTTCTCAAAAACCTATGTTATGGGCACTGAAAAGGTACTCATTATGAGCAATTTCACCTTTGGCCACAATGTTTTCAAAATTCTGCTGCTGCTATTTCGTCAAGATGCGTCGACAGGTAGGAAAGGTTTAAAACACTTAAAAATAACACTAACCAATTTACTGTGTGCATGCCCAGTAATGGGTGCTGATTATCTCTGTGTATCGTTTTATCTAGTTCATCTGATCTTTATAGAACTTTGAAAACTCTTTTAACACCTTTGCAAGATGACCATCAAATGAACATTCTTTTGATGCGTGGTTGAAATTGGTTCATTGCTTCAGGAGAAGATGTCATTTGAAACTAAAAGTAAACGACGACGGACAAAGAGCAATCACAATAACTCACCTTGAACAATTTTTGCTCAGGTGAGCTTAAAACTAATCAAACTCACCATCACATTTTTTCGACTCTCACTATAGTCTATTTCAATGTTTGGCTGACTAGCTGTCACGGCCTTGACCTCTTTCGACCCTTCCACAGTCGCTGACAACTTAAAGGTGTATGGAATGTCTTGTTGTTTCACTACGTACATGGCTCCTTGTGCACTCTGTATGCCGCATACATCTGAAGCAGTAAAAAAGAACAATGGACAGAAATTATATGATATATTAAGCCTTTCCTATATTTAGACGCTTTCTGAAGCCTCTGGAGCAGACAACTTTTGAATACATAGTGGCCAATAGTGTTCTTTCTCATAATGAGCATTTTTTTCCTTTTGCCACAATGTTTTCAACTCTATTTAATAATAAAACTCTCAATAATGGGTATTTCTTAACCCTTTCTCTCAAACATTAATTCTGCAGCAGACGACTTTGAGATCATCTAACTGAAAAGTATAAATTTCAAATTAAGTTGAAATTATTCTGGCAAATATTAATCCCATATGCCCAAAAATGAGCAAGGCAGACGTTCTCCTACGACAAATTCAGGGGTATATGTCTGTTGTACATGTCTATTTGAAATCCTGTGTAGTTTTCTCCAGTCACTTTATGTTGTGTTGGATTAACTTTCATTGTGCCATAATAGGCACAGTTTGAAATAATCCAATCATGCTTAATTCAAACATTATTTATTTTTCATCGATTGCGAAGCAAGCTTTCAGCTTATATTAATCATGTTCGATGTCTGCTTCCTGGAGACTTAACCAGTACTCGCACCGTTTGTCTGGAAAATCCAAAGGTCAGAACCCACTCATCACGGGACTCGAACCAGAGACTTTGATACGAGAGGCCGAGGCTTTACCTCTGCACCACTGTCTTCCTTGAGAAGGTAAACCTTCCACTCCCCACCCAGATTTGATGCTTATAGTTATTGACTTCAAAATCAGATCCCAAATCCGAAATATGAGTTGTCCCGCAAGAAAACAAACAGTGTGGCCTCTGCGTAATGTATCGACCAAGATCAGCCTGCACAATCTGCACAGACTGATCCGGGCCAACACATTCCGTCTAAGGGGGATAGAGGTATAGAGTAATGCTTCTTAAAACAGAATATCCACAGGAAGTGAAAAGGGTTTGTCCCGGTAAGTCTGTGCGGCATGATTAGGCTGATCCGGGTCTATACCTTATACAGAGTCCATATTGTTGGTTTTCTCGCGGATTGGCTCATATATATACATATATATATAATATATCTGACCATAAAAGACTTCTGCTGCCAAAGGGAAGGTGACAGTTGATTATAACATCCCCACAAAACTTACTTGGCGAATATCGCGGGTTCAGAATCACAGGGAGAGTAAACCGAAGTTTCCCATCATGCTCTACAGGAAGCTCTATAACATAGCCAATCACCAAATTGGAAACCGTTTTCGGGGGCAAATTTCCTACGAGACAGCGAAAGATATCGCCAGCAGTGTCGTCTTCCTCGAGTAACATGACAGTGCTTCCATCATCTATAGCATCCACATAGGTCTGCCTTGCCTGAAAGGACAGGGGACTATCAGTAAAATAAATTACACCAGTTATCCACACAAGTCTTTGGAAGCAACTGGCTGCTTTTCCTCATAAACTGCTAGCCCATTGGTGAAAACAATGATGCCTGTCCTATTGACTTTTTTCACATTTCTGAAAGAAAGTCTGCCAAGCTGGGATTCAAACTCATTACCCCTCGATTGACTTACCACATTGCTACCAACTGAGATAACGTGGCTCGACCCCTAGATATGCCTATGATCAACACAATCTCTTTTATAACTCAATAAAACATATATTTAACCCTTTCTCTCATACGACAATTCTGCAGCAGACGACTTTGAACAAATGTTTTCAAAAAACTTTAAAATCTCTTTAATTGAATGGATAACCTATGACTAAAAGTGGAAAACATTGTGGCAAAGGGAGAAATTGCTCGTTTTGAGCAATTTCTTCTTTTGTCACTATGCTTTCAAAAAGCCGTCTGCCGAAGAGGCTTCAGAAAGCGTCTATATGAGGGAAAGGGTTAAAACATTGTTGCGAAAGGAGAAATTGCTCATTTTCAAGTCATCTGAAGATGGGTCTGAAAGACTTCAGAAAGTGTCTTTTTGGGGGAAAGGATTATTATTCTGCATAACTTATATCTGCACCCTACACATATATCTTGGTGGAGTGCCCATTGGACAAAGCATATTTCCTAGCCTTGTACTAGGTTGTTTACATGGGGATCTTGTATTTATAAGTAATATAGAAAACGGTGTTTTGAATAGGAGAAATTGCTCAAAATACTTTCAACTCTACTCATTGGTAAGTTACACATTCATTTAAAGGGAGTTTCCCTTTTTTTTCTGGATATTTTAAGTTTTATCAGTCGCAAAGTTGTTGTAGGCAGATCTCTAGATAAGGGGCATTTTACATATTCTCAAATCTTCTTTTGACCCTCATATCTTATGTTGTGAGTACTCAAAGAGACGACTCGTTTGAGTTCCTACATCATAGGCTTTGGTTTAATAATAAGATAGATACTATGGGGGAATGAGCTGTATAATTCTTCTTATCCGGATCTTTGTGTACTAGGGAAAGGGTTAAAACAACCACTCACTTCCTCCTTGTTCTGGCACTCAGCGATGATGTGTCGGTCCTCAATGAAAGCCTCAAACTTATACACCGCGCTCCCGTCATCTAACGGAAAAGTAAACTCCGCCTCCACGGGGGTGTCCTCCTTGTTCTCGTACTGTAGGCTGGAAACCACATGGGCAACAAACCCACTGATGGTTATCTCTACTGACACATCCTTCAGGGGAACTGAAGACCAAAAGTGAAAGTACCAGAATCAGCAGTAGTAAGTTTGTAAGTGTTATCCCACGCTATTGGCCTTGTAACTTAATTCAGTGGACTAGATAAGGGGGAATAAACTGCTCTTTTTCCAACTATATGTCTCTTTGTAATCCACCAAACCCTATGGTATTACTCCTTAAGAGAATCATCGCAGTGAGACGAATACACACAACATAGGGTTTGAGTGTAAAATAAGTTTTTTTTGGGAATGTGAAAATTGTCCCTTATCTAAGAACTATGTTAACCCTTTCCCACATGCAATAAATTTGGTGTATGTTACATGTGATATCTGTAAAACTAACTTAATCCTTCCCACCTGTAGGGGCTTTTTGACGCATTTGACAGCATATAACTTTTAAAAACATTGTGACAAAAGAAGAAATCTTGAAAACAGCTAGGCAAATTAGGGAAAAATCTCTGTTTACAAATGTGAGTATACAAATTGAGATCCCTACCATAATTATGTTTTTCTAAAATTGCACATAGTGACCTAGATTTTGACCCCAAATGAACTTGATAGAGTTGAATAAACCAATCAAGATTGGATGAAAAATCTGACCTCTAATATGTTGACAAGGCTTTACTCAAATTTGACCTGGTGACCTAGTTTAGGACCCCACATGACCCAGTTCCAACCCTGACTTGGAATTGATGGAGATAAATGTGATGATGATGTTTCATGAAGATTAAATAAAAAGATGTGGGTTCTGGCATTTTAATTGTTTCCCACTTGTAGACGCATTACTTTTATAAACATAGTGGCAAAAGAAGAAATTGATCAAGACAAGTAATTTCTCCTCTTGCCATAATGTTTTCCACTCTGTTTAATAATTAAACTCTCATTTATGGAGATTTTTCACGTTTTTTGTAAGTGTGTTTTAAATGTCGTCTGCTAAAGAATTATTATATGTGGGAAAGGGTTAACGAGGTTTTTCTAGAATTTGATGAAGATGAATATTCTGATGAACCCTCCAATAGGTTAATTTGGTGAAGAATGAGGCTTCAAAAGTGTTCATAGTTTTTTTTCTAAAATTTAAGCTAGATTGTATGGAGATAAAATATTTAATGAGCAACACATCTGCAGCAGACGATTTTAAAATTATCAATTACAAAAATATAGAAAATCTCTATTAATGATAGCAATATATCATAGTAATCAATCATTAATGCAAATGGGAAATTGCTCGTTTTGCCACAAAAGTCGTCTGCTGCAGAAGATTCAGAAAGCATCTGTATATATTAGAAAGGTTTAACTCAGATACAACAAATCTGCAACAGATATATATAGAAAAAAGTATGGAAGATCTCTGGACTTGTGTGTGCTGTAGCAACTGCAAACAGTGAACAAAAAGTAATGTACCACCATCAACAGCTTGAATTTGTGACGTTTGTCATGAAAAAGAAAATCGCTATTTCTTTTTGCAGTTTATTTTGTATTATTGCATAAAATCTATGTTTTACGCCCGCTTAAGGGATACAGAAACATTACAAAACCCTGGCGTAAACGGCGAGAAAACGTGTATAAACAAGGCGATTCTCGCGCGCACGTGCCGTTTCAGACCGGTTACATGTTTTACATATGCATACCCGGGCACCATTAGTAAACAAAACATGGACGCTGCCACCGGTGCGTGGATATGTAAAACATAAATTGTTTATTTCATAACGTCGAATGTGTCAATCGTTATCTGGTCATGTTTATAAGCGGTTATCGTACATCTGAACGTTACAGCGGACTATATATTGGATGCTTGCTCTTATTTTATGCAATATTAGCGAAAACACACATTTTCTCGGTCGTAAACATCTGCTTTGCACTCGGGCATAAACACATTTTGCGGGCGTCTGCAGATGTTCACTCCCTTGAAAATGTCTATTATCCCTATATTGTACATGTATGTGCATTTAATGTTCGTGTAGGTATCATTTAATAATTAACACAGATTTACTAACGCTACCTCGCCACAAATCAAATTATATTGAGTTTCAAATCTTGATTTTTAAACTCACAAACGAGTTGCAAACGAAATAACACGCCATTGCAGACAACACTTAGATGACATAACATCACGACATTAAGACGTTAATTGTTTAAATTTGAATGACGTCACAGCCAGCATTTACGTTCTATGCACACTGGCAGTTCTTCATGTGAATATTAAAAAGGTCTGTTTTAGAATAAAGGCCACAACGTGCAATAATGCATTTTTGATATGAACTTTGAAAATCTCCATTAGAAACGCTAGATATTGTTACACAAGACTAATTATCAGAAGCAGTCAATGCTGATCGACGATCAACGCTTCGGTGTTATATGAAGATCTGGACTTAACTTATGGAATTGTTCATAGGATTTTAACAAAGGACTTGAAAATGCGACCAGTTAGTGCACGTTGGGTACCTCGACTCTCTCAGAGGAAGAAAGGGCAACATGTGTGCGCGGTATTTCAAAGTGTTGAGTGTTACAAGTCACTATAGCCTGTTGAGTATTACAAGTCACTAGCTTGTTGAGTGCTATTTCATGTGAATATAAAAGAATGTCTGTTTTGGAATATGAACTTTGAAGATCTTGATTTAACTTATTGAATTGTTTATAAGATTTTAACAATTGACTTAAAAATGCGACTAGTTAGTGCAAGTTGGGTACCTCGACTCTCTCAGAAGAAGAAAGGGCTATATGTGTGGGTGGTATTTCGAAAAGGAGGGACTGTTTCAGTGACTATTGACGTCGACAATGACATCTAGTGCTACAAGTCACTAGCTTGTTGAGTACTACAAGTCACTAGCTTGTTGAGTGCTACAAGTCACTAGCTTGTTAAGTACTAAAAGTCACTAGCTTGTTGAGTGCTACAAGTCACTAGCTTGCTGAGTGCTACAAGTCACTAGCTTGCTGAGTGCTACAAGTCACTAGCTTGTTGAGTGCTACTATTTACTATGTTGTTACGAGCTCGTCACTCTGCAGCAGACGTCTTTAGAAAAGAGCGTGACAAAAGGGGGAACTGCTTAAAACAAGCAATTTGTCCTTTTGCCACAATATTTTCAACTGTATTCAATAGTTACATTTTACAGCAGACGACTTTGGAAACCTTTGAATACTCTGATTTGGAAAATCTGTAAAGATGACCATTTAACTTTAGAACAGAATAGGAAACATTGTGGCAAATGTAGAATTTGCTCATTATGGGAAAAGAAGGGTTAAATGAGATGGTAATTTTTACGGTGGTATAAACATCTTCTGACTAAAATACTAGAAGAGGCTACACCACTAGTTGTATAATTAATTCATGCTACACTAGCAAATCAATAAGACGACAGATCATTGAACGCGGCTTTATTTTATCATGCTATCCAAACTCACCAAGACTTCCTTTCTCTGTGAGGAGCCCATACTTGCCCACAATTCCACATTTTGCAACTGCCTGCATCAGGATCAGATTATTTACAGATTCCTGAAAAAAACAACATCTCATGGCATTTTTACAGTATCACTAATCCATTTGCAGCAGACACAATTTGAAACTTTGTGGAAAACTTCAAAAGGAAATTACTAAAGATTAGTAATTTCTACCTTTTGAACCTTTTCTAACAATGTATTTAATTAAAGTTATACTTACACTTTTCAAGCTGCTACAACAATCCTCCAGTAAAAAGTAATACAAATCATGCAGAATTCCCAATTTTGTCACATTAACCTTGGTTGTGTTATTCCCAAATAAAATATAATAGTGATTAATAATGACCAAGGCAGGAGACTGTAAAATAACTTCCACATTCCCATTCGGTCTATTAGCACTTTTCGAGAAAGTCGAAAGTCCTAAATGACAAAAATAAATTTGAACTGACAAATTTTCATGCAATCATTGTTAGACAAGAGAAGGAAATAGTTAAACAAAATAAGCTATCGGACTGACATGTATATACTGATATGGAAAGGGTTGACTATTATTAGTCGCCGGGCAGAAGCCCGCGACTTCTATTTGTAATAGGTTTTCGGAAATCACATGGGAGGGGGGGTTATTATTAGATTTCTTTTTTTAAATGTCTTGAACATATTACAATTGCGTTTGTTTAAAAATACTAATTTATGCAACATTTAAAATGAAATAAATATTCCGATGTTTTAAGTATGTGCAGTTTCTTTATTCTGACTTGCATTTACGTTTTTGTGTTTTATTTACGAAGACAAAACAGTCCCTATTAGCTAGACTGCGATACTTTATTTTCATAAACTATGTAATCAAAAGGCGATAACTACAAACCTTTACGTCGCACAGTCTAATTTTTTTTACATACGCGCACCTGCTTGCAGAAGACTATCGATATGAAAACCACTTCGAATTCTGTCTCAAATATAAGCCTGTTTATCGGTCGTGAACGTCGAAACACCTTTTCATCAGTTCGTGACCTAGTTTCATATTGCCAAAATGTAAACAAAGCGAAGTAACCGGAAGTAAAATGTAAACTTAGAAAAGTGACTTGTTTATGCAGACAAAAAATGTCGCACGACGAATTGATTTCTTAAACGTTACGAAACGAGTGCATGGGTCGAATGTAGGAGAAAGAAAGATAATATAGAAATGCTTTTTTTTCACTCGAATGCAGTGGAATAAAACATGCACTAAAGCTTTGCCTGATTTTTTATTCCCTTTATTCGATGTCTGACACTACGCCTCGATTTGACACACGAGGGTCAACATTTCGAAAGAATGCTCAAACTCCTTATAACAGATAGATAGCTAATATTATACACTTGAATGATTAAATATATGTGATATTAAATGTTTATTTGGCTTGAATCAAATTAAGAGAAGAACAAACTCTGATAAACAATATATTTAGAAATAAAGAAAATCTGCTCTTTCGCACCCAATTAATTTCATACTTGCCACCTATTAAATAGTAATGGGACTCGCAATTGGCATTTCTCTTGCGCCAAACATATATTGTATGCATCGACGATTTAGATAAACAATTTAGCTGATATGCTGTTTCAAGTGTGGTCTACGTTTTAAACATATGAGGATAAATTTAAACATCTGTGAAATATTTATTATAATTATTATTAAAAAAAATTAAGGAGGAATTTCATGTCTTCAGCAATTTAACCGTTTTCTCAATGTTTTAAGCGTTTAAAGGTTTTCATTGTTGCTTCAGACATGGAAAGGGTTTAATAGCTTTTTATTGCATGTAGATTTAAATACCAAAATGTATTTATTTGTTGTGGTTTTATTGACAAATACAAAACATCAAAAATCCTGACCAAAAGAAATCCTGAAATTTGTAGATCTATGTGGAATTTCAAAAATCCTGGAATTATTCCTTATGAAAACATTATGTGTATGTTTAGACTAATGAAAGTCAAGAATACATGTGTGTTTAAAAAATAAATCAATGCAGTCTTTTCCGGCGACATTGATGCCTTGCATCAACTTTCCCTTGCATCAACTTTCTCTTGTACTTTCATTTATAGAGAGAGAAATTGCCATGGTAGAAATGGCACCTTGACTACTTTTAGATCACAAACCTGACTTAAGCGTATAACATCTCTGGTCATAACGAAATGAACAATTGTTAATGTTATTAATTGTGGTTTAACGCCGTTTTTAACAATTGTTTCACATCACGGCGGCCAGTTCACCTAGCTATGTGTTTTTTTATTTTCTCACACCTGTACTCCTCACAACAATCTTTCCGAGCAACTAGCTGCTTTTCTAAATAGACTGTTAGCCCATTGGTAAAAGACGAATGACGCTTGTCGCAATGACTTTTATCAAACCTCGGAAAGAATGTTGGCTTAGTTAGGGTTCTAACTCACAACCTCTTGATTGACAGCCCGTGTCGCTACCGACTGAGATACCGGGTCCCGGCTTTGGTGAACAGGGGAGGTTGAGATCAGACTGCGCAGAGGTGCCAGCAAAAAAAACAATTATAAACAAACGTTATAAATGTGCTACAATCATATTGGACAAAATATTGCGTCCATTGTTAATAAACAACCGCTAAGAGCATTATTACACTTTCATTTGCAGCCTTTAGTTTAACATTCTCTCACCTATAGAGACATTTTTAATGTTTCAAAAGAAGACATTATTCATAATGAGCAATTTCCATTTTTGGCCACAACGATTTCAACACTATTCAATAATTCAAGTATCATTTATAGCAGTTTTCCCCATTTCGGCCTCTATTATATTAAAGTCGTCTGCTGTAGGTTGTCATGTATGTCGCAAAGTGGCAAAAGAAGAAATTAATCAAAATGAGCAGTTTCTCTTTTTTGCCACAATGTTTTCAACACTATTCAATAATTAAAGTGTCACAGTCACAGCTCATAACTTTAACTCCCAATTGTGAACATCATCACCATCAAAAGGTAAAATATTGAACACCAGATCCCCGTATAAACAAAGGTTTATGGATCCTAATTGTTAAAAGATTAAGGGTTATGACACAGGTGAAAATTAACTATTTCCAACGTGTACACGCATTTTGATGCCTCTGCAGCTGACGACTTTTGAAAACATTGTTTCAAAAGAAGAAATTACTCAAAATGAGCAATCTTTCCTTTTGCCACAATCAGTACTTTTCATTAAGTTGGAAGGGTTAGTTTATACAGCCTATAACTATAAATCCCAATTGTGAATATCATCAAGCTCAAGAGGTTAAATGTTGTTAGGAATTTGTTTGTTAACTTGCTATTAAACTTGTAGTTGTTATGCATTAAAATATATAGTATTGTATTGTAACCCAAATCCCTGTCTAATTAAAGGTGTATTGTCAAAAATTAAGGATCATGACACAGGTGAAGATCTGCAGCAGACGACTTTTTAAAACATTACAACAAAAGGCAAAATTACTCAACATAAGCAATTTCATCTTTTGTTTTGAACTCTATTTGATATAGAATTCAACTCTTTTTTTTTTTTAGAGAGTTTTCGCCTTTTTAACCCAGATGTTTTCAAAGTCGTCTGCTGCAGATTTGCTGTATGTGGTTAAGGGTTAAATATATAGCTAACTAACGGGCATACATGACCTGCACTTTAATGTATTTACAAGTAGAATAAAGTTTACATTAATTCCAGTTATTACCGTTATGTGCATATATAAATTTAGTAGGTTATATTGTTGTTGTGTCATCCAGGCATGCATTCAGGTGCAGGTATATATATCCTACCTGTATCTGTGTCTAAAAATAGAAATTATCAATAAGAGGAATAACGTAACGGTAAATTCTGACAGTTATCGTTTCTAAATCAATACATTACACTGGCTACCTTTCTACATTGACTCTTTCAGCCCGTTATTGGAAGATAAATGACGATGCTGGTCGCAATGACCTTTTTGTCAATAATGGGACAGATTAAATGGTCGAAACAGGACTCGAATGCATCATGCTTTGATTGATAATTCCAAATTGCTATGTTATCCTATGTACTTATTTGTTAGAAATTGCAAACAAAATATCTTCTAATTATCCTGAAAGCAGAAAGAGTAAAGGCGAACTCCCTCACTATGATCAGGTTCTTATTTTGTTTCCAAAATTATTCATTTTGTGTTGGAAGATAAATGATGCTGGGTCGCAATACTTTTTTGCCAATCATGGGATAAATTAAATGATTGACAGCATTAAGGGTAAAGGAGAAATCCCTATTTAAATAAAAAATGGCTGTAGAGCCATAAAATTTCGTCTTTATTTATGATCAAGGTGTTTGTCTGTTGCCACAGTTTATTACTTCTTTATTGACTGTAGAATAGTTTTTGATAATAAAACTTGTTTGTTAGCCACTTTAACCATTACCCTCTTTCAACAAACATGACGTGTTTTGTTTGGAAATGACTAAATAAAACAAAAGATAATCTTTTCAAGACATTTTAACAGATTTGAAAACATTATGGTAAAAGGAAAAAAATGCTCTCAATGAACAATATCTCTTTTTGTAACAATGTTTTCATATGTTTTGTGTTACAGATGCGTTCAAATGCTTCTGCAAATGGGGAAAAGGTTCTTAAAGTTTATACGATCTAGTAAACATCTTTAAAATATCTCTATTGTAATAACAACCTATAGACCGTCTAGGTTTAACTCATTACACGATACAGACATGTTTGACGCACCCACAGAAGAATTAATTTGAAAATTAATAATGAAAAGGAGGATCTGCTCATGAAACCTGATTACATGAATCATGACGTCGCTGGTTTGGTGCGCGCGTGAGGGGGAAGTTTAATATGTTAACTTGATTTCCTCCACGTTACTCTTTTTATACGTGTCTGGTTCAAAGCACATATGAAGGTACATGTAGTTTTGATAGAAAGGAAACCCGGAATTATAGACGGGTCCGGGTCAAAATTAAGGTAAATGTCAAGGTCAATCATATTACAAAGAGATGGCCTGTGTTATGGTCAACTTTGGAAACCATGGTTTTAATTTTTCAAATTTCCATTGCAAAAAATGTCTTTAATTGGTAATGCTATGTTGCAAAAACGATACCTTGCTTTGTAGAGTACTACGAAGCGCGTGGAAAACTGATATCTCGCAAGACAAAATGAAAGATGTCAATTTGTCCACGCTCCAATAATGAATATACATAAAATATCAAATACCATCAGTGTCTTTTTTCAAAAACATTTCGTAAGAATATTAATTAACGAAAGATATACTATGTTCATAATAGCGAATTTACAAATGATTGACTAGACTTCGATATTTTCAGTCCGTGCTTTTTGCATAACCGCCCTTTAATATAATTTTAGCACATAAATACCCTTATTTTCAAGTTGAGTACAAATCACGGAACAACGATATCCAACATGTGTGATAACAAAAACACGTCATACACGCGACTACTGTTGACGTCATTTTGACCTTTATCTTTATTATGTTTATTGTTAAGTTGTTAAATTTTACACATTGGAAAATGCAATAATACGTTATTTTGAATAAATAACGAGTCTTAATTATTTTAAACATTGTTGTTTTTTTTCTTCTTATTTAAAAATGATGAGGACTACTTTTTTATGCGGTGAATCACAAGTTCTTATGAAGAATAGGTTATTTGGTCTTTGTTTTGATGTTGTCAATATTTTTCATTAAAACACACTGTTTAGGTGATAAAAAGAATCCATCACTCGCTTTTTCGTCTCGAAAAAGAGAGTTATTAACCGTCTTTTTCTAGACTCATTTAAGAAATCTTGATCTCCAAAAAAAACTCATGATGGATCCTATATATATCCAAACAAAATCGTATTATATAGTAAGTATAACTTATAAGACATAAGAAAAAAAGAAAAATCAATGTTGAAATATTACAATTTACACATAAAATAACATTCATGAATGGCGTGTAAATCACTTCCCACTATCGTACTGTGAATGACGTGGAAGCTTATTTCGTTGACATCACTTCATGTTTCAGTGTAGTATCATATCCTTATTTGGTACCGTATTTTACCACGTCAAATACGGAATTTCACTCTAGTGCTTTGTTATTTACCCGTGACAATCTGCATGTAGGCTATTTGCACAGAATAATAATCAATAGCTAATTACTTCTCTTCAATTTCTCAACAACCGACTAAAAAGATGTAATGAATAATCATATAACATGATTTTTCCTGTGAAAATATTCCTTTTCGTATTTTTGTATTGACTTTTTGGTGTTTAACGACGCTTTCAAAACAATTTCAATTATATTACGGCGTTTCATGAGTAAGTTACCAATTCTAATGGTCCATTTAACCTGTCACCAGTCAGTTAGTCGTAATATTAACTATGCAACAATGAGCGCATATGAAGGCTGCTACCGTTTTTAAAGACTTTGGTATGACGTGGCCTGGGATCGAACCATCAACCTCTTGCACTCGAGGCGGACGCTTTACTACTACACCACCGAGGCGTTTCCTTTTCGGTATAGTTCAGTGAAAATAAAGATGGATCTTACATAGAAACAAACAACTATCCTCTTTATAATAATTTATATTGTTTAAATTAGATTAAATGGACTATCGCCAGTCGGTAATACAATTATCGAATTTACGTTAAAGCCAAGAACATACATAACAATATAATATTATAACGAAAAAGCAAAACTTTAACGAAATCCTTATGGTTTTCATCAATAATACATTGTGTTTTCTGAAATAAACAAAAGTGTATGCATATTGCTAATAGTCTGCTTTAATTATTTTAAAACAAAATGCAATGACAAGTACTATACAACAATCTCGGAAATAAAGGCACCCTGAAAATAAGACCAGATCTTTTGAGAAATCCAAAAAACAAAGAGGTCTTAATAGCAATGTTATACTGTGCATACATTAAGATAAACTATTTTACTTTGATTTGTGTCCGTCTGTCATACTTATGTTACGAAAATTGTGTAACAATGTTTTCAAAATCTTCTACTACTGATGCGTAAAAATGCTACTGCACATTGAAAAAGTTTTAGAATTCAGACATAATTGATAGAAGATCTTTTATACGACTTTAAGTTACACCGAAACAAACAATTATCCTCTATATAAATGTGTATTGTTGACATTGACATTTGTTAAATACATTATCAAATTTACTTTAAAGTCAAGCAATATAATAAAAACAATACACTCAAATACGTTCTACAATTGAATATATTAGAATAAAATGCAAAACTTTAACGACAACCAAACGTTTCTATAGATAAATATTTAATACTGTGCCTTAATTTCACAGTGATGTTCTTAAAAATAATAATGTGAGAAGTACAATAGGATTACCCCTTGGTAAGTAATAAGGGCATTTAGCTAACGACACCTGTTAAAAAAGATGTTTTACTAGCAATGTTTTACGGTATATAAAATAATACAACAATAAATATCTTACTTTGATTTGCTTCCTTCCGCCATACTATAACGCGAATAGATGCGAAGCTTAATCCGAAACCGATAAGCTGATTTTAGAGTTGTAAATCGAAAAGGATTCACTATATTTCATTTTAAAGAAAAATATCGACTAAAAACTGGATTTTTAGTTGAAATATGATCGTCAAATACAAAAGAAATTTATTTTTGGGGGATGATTAGAAAGCTCAGCAGGATCATATTCTCCATTTACCAAATCTTTTTTAAACTCCGTTTAATATGATGTAAATATGTAAAAGGGCGCCTCTTAAATCAGTGGAAGGGTTCGGTTAAAAGATATATTATAAACTACTCGAAATTTGATAAGGGTCAATATGTATTATGTATGCCTTGGCTACTCATCCTCGGTACCCAGGCTATTCATAAAATATGTGATACCCTGTGCAAATTAGCTGTAAAAATCTCGTACTCATGAATAATTTATGAGGGGAAATGCAGTCGCTTGATTGACCGCATGACACAAACCTCATGCGATACGAGAATTACAGTTTTGTTACGGAGGAAATCATGGTGAATGCTTTACGAAGTTTTGCTAGCCAGTTTTGACGGGGTATCATTTATTTTATGACTTGGTAACGAGGATGTGTTTACTTAATGTGCTGGAAATTGGTGCTTTAAATTGATTTTTATTGAGTTTCACTGTTTTCTCTGCCTGATGTTCAGCAAAAACGATGACCTGACCAGATTATAATTAATACAGAGATGCGAATCACATCAAAATTTCACGCGGGTGTAACGAGTAATCCTTGTTCTGCCCGACCTGTATAAAAATCAAGCGTCTGACGATCCCGATTACTTAATCGGAAAACATCAGTTAACTGAGTTTATAATATAATCAGGATCGAAGTTTTATTTGTTCCGTCTGTATTTATATTTGTCTGACACTTAAATGAATGAAATGCGAGAAAAGTCTAGTGATTTATTTTATTGGAATGATCTTATACAACTATATTACGAATGCTCACTTATTCATGTCGACTACATTTAATCAGGTCTGATTTGATCCCATTTTTGACCAAGATAATTTTATTTTATACAGCATCTTTTATTTAAATTTGTGTTATAATGAACGGCAAATAACGCAATATCTCATAAACCTAGTAAGGTCCGCTTATGACTAACAGTTGCATAATTCATAAGTAACTAACAGTTCAACAGTTAAAACACGAACGGAGCAAAGCTAAAACCACAGTTAGCATGAAATGAAAAGTGAAAATAAAGGGATATCAAAGTTACTCTACACAACCCTGCGGGTGGTAATAGTCCGTGGACACGGCTAGATGAAAGATAGGTTACGTGACTAACACATCTCGCTATACCCGTGATATTTTAGCGAGATTTGTTCTTTTCATAATCTGAGTTGCAAATCTCTGTATTTATATGTCTCAGGCGTGCTCTATCGTATAAAGACCAGTGGTTCGTACAGGCCAGTCCATGCACCCGAATGATTGTCTCCATAATCTCGTCGCTTAAACGTGTCCAATGTACATGGGCATTGTCGTTCTTAAAACTAAAACTTTGATCAAGCGCGCCTTCGTATGGCCTAACATAACATCATTATGTTTTATGTACGCAACTTACACCCGCAAGCGATTAGTTCCCAAGCACATGCATGTCCGTCTTCCTAGCACACGGATGACCGTCTAAACCATAGTTGAACACGGTTACACCCGAAGTAACAATCATGTTAAACTGTACAGACAGGCGTAAATCGCAAAAAAATTCATTCCGCGCTACCAATCTGTAAAATCAACATGTAATTTTGACTCGCCAGGGAAGAGAAGAAAGTTGGATTGAGTATTGGTGCGAGATAACCAGGAAATACACGTAAGATAAACTCGTTGAAGAAAACGTTAAACTTCAGTAAAACAATCTATTTCTTTTGCAAACAGGTGCCAACCCAAAAATTAAATTACAGCTGTTAATCCATTGTGTATACATACACTATTGTTAACTAACGTAAACCGTAACTGAAATCACTGCTGGCTTGATGAAGCAAGGCCCCTTGTTAGATGGTAAACTGGTCTTTGTGATGTCCCTGTAAAATGTTGTATTAGGAGCTTCGAACACGTCAAACTGTGTGCGTCTTATCAGTAAAAACACAGTTTGTTTGTATAACCCTTTACCAAATACAGACGTCTATCTGCAACAGACATAACCCTTTATATTATACAGACGTCTTTTGACTCGTTTTCAGTAGAGATAACCCTTTACTACCATCGGTGAACACCAACGGTTGTAAACTCCGCTATGCTCCATACGGGATGAATGGAGTCAACAACATTATGCATGGAGCGTAGAGGAGTAAACAACCGTGGTTGTCTGAGGGGGTCTGTAGCAAACGACTTTTGAGAAAAAACTGTGGCAAAAAGGAAATATTAATCGTAATGAGCAGTTGCTTCGTTTCCTACATTGTTTTCAACTCTATTCAATAATAGCACTTTCATTTACAGAACAAATTATATTTTCATTTAGAAGTTTTCAAAGGCTTCTGCTGCGAATTTGATGTATGTGGAAAAGAGGTAATGCATCGCTACATTTAATAAACCACCAGGCATGGAAGACCACAATGAGACTGCTTCATGCGTGTACTTATCTGTGTATACGATGACTGCTGATTACCCGAATGTCGGCTTTTGCGGGATACAGAGCTATAGTAAATGGAATTTTACAGTACTTTATGCGACAAGGCGAACCTATGTTATGAGTACTCAAACAAATTGATTAAGTGAGTAATAAGAGAGATATTGTGGGTTAAGGACCGATGTATTCCCCCTTGTTTAGTGTTTTTGTGATGTGCTTTAAAATTACTTCGTTTATATGTCAAGTTAAAGTAAAGAGTTTCTTTATTATAGCGTATCTTATCTATTTTGCCATCCATTTAAAGCATGAATTATATCGTATATAATAGGTTTGATATGATTGTCGGTTAGTGTTATCTTTGTGTTTGAAAACTGTTTAACACTATTAGATTATTTTAAAGTTTAAATGCGATGATCGTTTCTTTTGGTTTTTAGTTATCAGTTAATTTTATCATGACACCGGTGAAAACAAAACCTTGTTTTACTTAAAGTTTTAATCTTAAGTTATCAATTGAATAGTAACCATACACATACGCTCGTTTAACTGAAAATGAAATCAAATTTGTATTATTTTACTTAGTTTTGACATAAAATAATCAAAAGTTTTTCCTTGTAAAATGGCGAGGCAGGTCCTGTAAATGTGTGTTCTGTTCCAGGAGATATTGCTGTTGCATCTATATTATCACATACGATTATATATTACTCTATTTGCACAAAACACAGGTACGTGATGTACATAAATTATGTTGAACAAACGTTGTTACAGACTGACACAATATAAGGGAAATGAGCAACTTTTGGCACAAATGTATTTAAACAGTCCTTGTCTATTATGCGAAGAGTTGAGAGCCGTGTCGATGGACTATTTGAAAAAGTTCTACACTGCATGAAAAACGTGACATTTCTAAAGATTTGTTTTCCTGTACGACTCACTGTTTGCTTCTACATGTTATCTATCCTAGGACGTTGGTCTACTTACGACTTTTGGTCGTTCGCTGCCGAGCCCCGCTTACGGCTAGGCCTTTAATTTTACTATTTGACTGAAAACAATTTAACGTCGTTTCCAACAGCATTTCCGTTATATCACGTCGACAAACAATATGTTTCCAGTCTCCCTAGCAATGATTCGGTCATTTTATATTACATATATGACATATAAAATAATACGCAATGGGTATATTAAATCGGATACAAGCAGTGTCATGTGATAAATATAGTTACATAACAGCTTTAATAACTTATTGTAGATTATTTCATTTGTTATCATAATTATTTCCTACAATTGTAAATCCCAGTTTATTTTATAATTATATAGTGAGTTTAGCGTTGGTTCCTCTGTTACTACAGATGGTAGTTCATTCCAGTCTTTCACTACTAGTTCTCAAGATGTAGTCTTTTGTTTCTATTTGCTATGCTATGTACTTATTTGTGACCTAAATTTCATTTCTTTGGTCAAAGATTACTCATATATCTTTACTTGGTCTATACCAGTTATTTAATTGATAATGACTGAAAGACGGCATCCTTTAAATACATTAAGTAAGACAAAACAAGGACGGAAAACGTTTGTGGGTAAAAGTCTACATGCCATATCGGATGACAAGGCCAATCCTTATTAACAGGTATTCTCTTTTTCCACAGTCTATTTATTAATTTGATTTGTTCGTTTATTCGCCATTTAACTAATTCATGCAACAATTGATTCATTCAGTTATTTTCGATCGATGATGGATTGATTAATGTATTCATTAATTTTTCCTTTCTTTTCTTGATTTCATTTGCTCGTTTAATCGTTCATTTATTGATTCATTAATTCGTACTTTGTACATTTTCTTTCATTCATTTGTTTAGATAATATATAATTCATTAATTGTTGCAATCAATTATTCTAATTCGTTTGTTCGTTTATTCAACTGATTGATACATGCATTCTCTTTAGCTAATTATTCATTTAATCTGTGATTCATTCATTCATTCACGTAGTCATTCAGTCAGTCTGTTAGTCATTTGTTCATTCACGTAGTCATTCAGTCAGTCTTTCAGTCATTCGTTCATTCATGCAGTCGCTCAGTCAGTTAATCAGTCATTTTTTTATTTAATCACTTTTTAAGTCAGTCAATCAGTCATTTTATTTTCTAGCGAACGTGGGGTTTATGGCGTGCCCCCTTTAAATTCCTTGTTAGAGAAACAATTAAAGATTGTGGAGGTGGTGAAGGTTATGGACCCCCTGGCTTACATTCAAATACACATGTGAATTACAGTTCCTTTAAATCGAAAGATCCCTTTATTTTAAACCTTTCTGTCTCCAAATCCGTAAGCAGGGATAAGACCGTATTGCTTCTCCAATTAATGCCATGCAGGTGCGGTCACACACAATCTACATAACCGGTTAATAGTCGTCCTGGCTCGACGGAATTGTTACATGTACAACATAATGCCACTGGTATTACCGTATCTCGCGCAAACGGACAGGAATAATCTCTATAATGTTGGCTTCAGTGCTTGAAGATGATTCACATGCATCTCTGTGCAGAAGCATCCCATTAAGGAGCGTCGTCTGGATCCTTCATATTTGGATCTCGCTTCTCTTCTCGGATGACTCCAGATTCTGTGATTATTACACAGGTGCGCGTGCGACAATCTACCGAATGAAAAATGAGCGATTTGCGTCGATCTGTATATCTACAAAATGATAGTTAAGGCGGGGTTAATTTTTGGTACGGCGTCCAGGGAAAGATGGTAATGTATATCATTAGGAACTATACGCTCACGGATGTAATGTACGTTAATATAATTTGGGATGTCTTTGTTCGCCCTTACAAATGTGCAATTGGCAAATATTTCATCTTCAAGGAATGCAATGACTTCATACTCTGGAGCATGTAATCAACGAGTACATAGATACAGTCATTTTGATTGCATGTACTGGCTCACTCGATCCCCTGATATTAATACGATAGAGCACGTCTTTGACATGCTTCGGGAAATACTGACTTCCTCAACCAACACTAATCAGGCAACTCAGAAACAAGCACTACTGAATAAATGGATTCGAATCCAACAGCAGAAAATCAGAGGGCTTATGTACAGCATGAGGAGGCGATGTAAAGTGCTTATCTATGCATGCGTTCATCAAACACGTATTCTCTCATACTCTCTAGCTCTGCATGCTCCTTTGAAATGTCTGAGTTTGACACTCAACATTTGGTAAAGAACATAATACAAACTTAATACAATTTAACTTAAAGCACAAATTACAATCCCACTATGTAAATACATGTTGACCCTTATCAAATTTTGGGAGGTGAATCCTTTTCGATTTACAATTCTAAAATCTGCTTATCAGCTTCGGTCTAATCTTCACATTTATTTGCGTTACACAAGTAACTGTAGTGATATCTAAGGGCAGGGATTAGCCGAAATGTTTACCTGTATTTTATACCGATTGTCCTACATCGATTTTTATCCAAAAAATCAAAATGTGGGACAATCGGGAATAAACCAGTGTATTGAAGATCTGAACCCTTTACTTAATTTAAAAGCGCACATCGAGAGCTTGGCGTGAAACGGTTGTATCTAAAATTGGTATTTCTTTACCAAGGTCAATCACCTCGCCATAAAGACTTTATAAGCATTAACTCATTTTTCTTGGTAAACAATGGAAATTTGGGTGCCAATGCTCGTTATGAGCAATGGCATTTAAATTTGCATTGTTTACAAAGGGGTCAAAATTGCCCCTAAACCAGAGTTTTCAAAATAGGGTTTTAGTTACAACCGCTTCACGCCAAGCCCTCGATATTATTTTACATATCAGTGGAATATTTAATAGGGTTTGTAAACATTTGCAAAATACAGAAATTTATCATAATGAGAGGTTTCTTTTTTATCTCACAATCATTATATAACAATGAATAATCAAGTTGTTTGTCTAAGATTAATTAAGAAAGAAATATATATTAAATTATGAATCCTTTTCGGTTTTCAATACTTATATCCGCTTATCAGTTTCAGAGTTAGCGTCGCACGTATTCACGTCACTTCAGTATGGCGGACGGAAGTAAATCAAAGTAAGATATTTCTGTTTTTTATTACATTATGTACAGAAAAGACCTTGCTATTCAGACAACTTTCGGCTTTTCAGAAGACCGGTCAAATAAGTGCTGTGCCCTTATTTCAGAGGTCGTCCAATTGTTTTGTTAACTCTAGTTCCTTAAGAGCATCAGCGTGAAAATAAAGTAGACTATAAGTAATACTCATACACCTTTAGGTTTAATTGAGAATGCACTATCATTAAATAAAAACATATTTATAAAACCACATTTTTCTCATTGAAGTTTTGCATTCCTTTATAATTTAAACTATTGTGAAACATATTGGATTATATACTTATTTTATTATTGCTTGACTTTAAAGTAAATTTGATACTTACATTACAAACTGGCGGCAGTCCATTTAAAAGTTTGATATGTTTCATTTTCAAGAGTATGCATTATTATATAGAGGACAATTGTTCGTTTCCGTGTTAATAAAAGCCGTTTTCTAGATCTTACATTAAATATGTCTACTTTCTAAAACTTATCTAATATGCAGTAGCATCATATTTTGAAAACTTTGTGACTCAATTCACGTTACATCAGCATGACGGACGAAAGCAAATCAAAGTAAGATATTTCTATATTTTATTAATCTATGTATAGTAAAAACCTTGCTACTCAGACCAGTTTGTTTTCTTCCAAAAACCTATCTTATAAGCGAGATACCCTTATTTCCGAGGTAGTCCCATTGTTCTTCTCACACTAGTTTCTTTTGCTAGCTCGGCAACGTCAACCCAAGGACTCGGTCCAACGATTATTTCACAGTACAGGGTCAATAACCTAAATTATTCATTGAGAACTTATGACAATTACAATACAATACAACGCATTGTTAACCCCTCAAAAATACCAAATATTAATATCAATTATTAATATCGCATAAAATGGGTAAATTGTATAATCTACTGGAGATAATACTAAAGTAAAATGGTAAATAAAAGTGAAATATATCGATGCCTTAATCATATAGATCACACTGTTTAAAACAAGAAACTTGGCCACATTCCCGACACCATTGTTTCCAAAGATGACTATAACACACCCGGTCGGTAGTTCTATTTGCAGTATCATTGACCATGACCCAAATTGCGCCAATTTAATTCCAGACGCATGTGTGGTGTTGTGGTACAGCGGGTTCGATCCCCGACCTGGTCATACAAAATACTTTAAAAGTGGTAGAAATGGCTGCGGTCCTTGGTGCTCACAGTTGCGGGGTTAGCATTACGTCGGACTCACTGGTATCAGGATAAATGGACTAGTAGAACTGGTAACTTTCCCAGGAAACGCCTTGGTATAACTGAACTATTGTTAAAAGCAGCGTAACACACTAGACAATCAATCAATTATTCAAAAAGGCATGTCCCTTTATTAGGTGTTGGATTCGGTCAAGTATAAAAAAAAGTTACTGTGGAAAATGAAAGTTTGAAATATGCAATATCCGGCTAGCTCATCCGCTCGACCATTGACGTCGTCATTTCATTACCATGTTTCAAATGGACATGATTAGATCTTCATTCTCATTATTTGTTTTCAAAGTGAAAGATTTCTAATTTGCTCTATCTTGAATCGAACCCAGTCTCAATCATTTATTCGTTCCGATAATTGACAAAGTCCATTTTGGACAGCGTCATTTGTCTTCCAATAATTGGTTGAATTGTAGGGAAAGTAGTCAGTTGTCTGGGAATAAAGTGTGTGGAGTATTGGTGCGAGATATTTAGGAAACACACATAATGTAATTAGGCCGCCGTGAAATATCGTAGAGAACAGCGTTAAACTCCAGTAAAACGATATATTACTTTAAGTTAACATGTGCCAATCCACCAATCAAATTACAGCCTCAATACCCCGGTCATGGCTCGAATCTGCGACCTCCCGAATCAGAGGCTGACACTCAACCTCTACACAACCTTTTTTTTGTTAAGGGGGGTTGGGGGTGGTCAGCATTTGCATAGACTGTTGTGTGTAGTAATGGGCACATCTTTTTTCCATTTTTCAAAATGCATATTCAATGTGTTATGTATTAATCGCCGTAATTTAATCGATATACCCACACAATTAACGTGCATACTATGAATATATTAAAAGCCCCTTGATTTATATGGACAAAATAGAGCAGAACTAAAGAGATATAATGAATTCAAACGGATATTTTTAGCTCCGCCACGCAGTAACCGACCATACGGACTTCACTATCGGTGAACATGTGGATCCTACTTCTGCACAGTCTGATTTGGTTCTCAACCTTATCACAGACAAACAATGATTCACATAGTTTGGAGCTTTCCGTTTAACATGACATAACTCCTAGTAGAAATGATAGTGAACACTGTCGAGACGTGATCTTTGTATATCGAAACCTTCTTTAGAACGACAGTTTAATGTAAGACATTGTGTGCAAAATTGAGAAATTGTTCGTTAAGAGCAATTTTTCTATTTTTCCACAACGTTTAATTTATACCGACTCGACGAGAGTTGTTTATACATGGTTTTAAAGCAATCGCCAACCTCTAAAGGGCAATACCTCGGTTGTAGAACGGCTGTATTTCTCCCCTCCCCGACCCCACGGATATTACTGTTGAGAGGTTCCTTCATTATCATACCATAAAGCGAGCATTGACGTTCAATCTGCGTCTGTCAATGCTCATGTTGCTCAACATAGAGACGTCTATTGACGTGTCTAATCTAGACATAAGCCTTTACCACAGACAGACGTCTATTGACGTGTCTGATCTAGACATAATCCTTCACCACAAACATACGTCTATTGACGTGTTTGATGTAAACATAACCCTTTACCACATACATACGGCTATAGACGTGTTTGTTGTAGACATAACCCTTTACCACAGACATACGGTTATTGACGTGTCTGATGTAGACATAACCCTTTACCACAGACATACGTCTATTGACGTGTCTGCAGCAGACATATCCTTTTACCACAGACATACGTCTATTGACGTTTCTGATGTAGACATAACCCTTTACCACAGACATACGTCTATTGACGTGTCTACAGCAGATATATCCCTTTACCACAGACATACGTCTATTGACGTGTCTGATGTAGACATAACCCTTTACCACATACATACGGCTATTGACGTGTCTGATGTAGACATAACCTTTTACCACATACATACGGCTATTGACGTGTCTGATGTAGACATAACCCTTTACCACATACATACGGCTATTGACGTGTCTGATGTAGACATAACCCTTTACCACATACATACGGCTATTGACGTGTTTGATGTAGACATAATCCTTTACTACATACATACGTCTTTTGACGTGTCTGATGTAGACATAACCCTTTACCATACACACACGTCGTATGACACCGACGGTTGTTGACTCCGATACACTGCACGTGACGTGTGAAACGTAGCGGAATCAACAACCGTGAGTTTCCGGCGATGTTTTACAACATGCAGTCGTCTATGAACACGTCTGCATCAGACGACTCTTGAAACCATTAAGGCCAAACAAGAAATTACTTATAATGAGCTATTACTCCTTTAGCTACAATGTCTTCAACTCTATTCAATAAAAACAATTTCATTTACAGAGATTTTTCATATTTTCAATGTGAATATTTTAAAGGCGTCTGCAGCAAATTAGGTGTATGTGGAAAAGAGGTAATATCTCGTTTCGTTAAATAAGTCACCATACATGCAATACCTTGACAAGACTACATCCATGCTCGTGCTGATCATGGTATACGATGATTGCCGATATCCAAAGGTCGACTTTTGCGTGATGCAGAGATCTATATTACGTCATTTTTCATGTTAAAAAGTTCACATTTAATACTGCAACCCTATATTGTTAGTACTCAAAAGAATTGTCTTAGTGGGACGCGTCTTTTGTGTACACACAACATCGTTTGGTTGAGTAATAAGAGAGTTATTGTTGGGGAAAGGGCCAGTTTAACCCTCTTTTTTAGTCCTCTATTTAAATGCCTTAAAATTACATTGTTGATAAGTAAAGTAATAGCAAAGAGTATGTTTATGAAAGCGTCGAAAGGAACAGTTATTTCTGACTTATGACACCTGAGATGTTTACATCCAGAAATCCTATATATTTTGCCACGCATTTAAAGCATGAATCATATCGTATATAATAGGTTCAATAACGTCGTTCATTGATATGATCGTCGGTTTATGTTGAAAAATGCTAAACACTATTGGATTCTTTTTTCCTAATTTTATTTCGAGGGTCGTTTCATTTGGTTAGTTGTCAGTTGATTTCATCGCGACATCGGTGAAGCTCGTAAGTTCTATTGATGATAACTTAATGTACATTGTACTGAAGTTTCAAGAGTCATTGCTTTGATTTGTCAAGCATGGAACAAAATATCTTGAATAGGAGGGTAGCGAGTTTTGACCAAAGTGTAATCGTAACTTATGCCTGCCAAACGGCACGGCACGAAGGCTTTGCATCACGAGTAGTTTATGTTGACCGGAGATGCGTGTCACTAAATGACTCGTAATGACACTTATGCGGGGCAGTGAACACAAAAGCTCGTGAAAGTGTTAGCCACTATTAGGGTAATATCTTTCGCCAGGCATGAAAGTCAAATTCTGGCAAACCGTTTTGGTCACTTGCTCACTTCCCTTTTTTTCCCCAAATAGACTCACTTGGATGACGGAGAGGGAAAGATCATCGCTTCTTTCTGGAGACGAATGTAAAGACACACCACGCGTCTCACCGAACTTGGCGAGATTTGAATCTATCAGTGACCGTTTTGAGAGTTTTGCGGAAGTCCGTCGTGGAATCAAAGCAGAGGGCGTGGAAGATTGTGGGCTTATATTCGGTTCGTATTTAAGGGACTTTCTATCGATTTTGTGACGGAGCACTAAATGATAATGCTCAAATTACATACCTTGTTTACCTTTTTTACGTTGAAGTCGCGACCAATACAAGCTTCCGCCTCTCGGGTCCGTTTTGTAATTTGGATTCTTTTTCAGCTATTGTTCCTTCATTATAACGCACACATTTGAATGCTGATTTTTTTCTAGCATTTATTTAATAGATTTTTAAAACTATTTATGGCGTTTACGACTTCTTCAAGCAATCTGTTCCATGGTTAAATTACTCATTGTGATAAGACATATTTTTTTACATTTGTTCAACAATGGCATTTATACAGTTTATAGTTGTGGCCTCTTGTTTTGGTTTGGTCAAGGACGTAGATTTTATCTACGTCCCTGTTTAGGTGAAAAGTGGAATAGCTTGTTTGTGACAACTTTGTCAATAGTGTTGATTATTGTTAAGGTTTCAACCATATCTGCTCGTATTCTTCTATATTTTAAAGTTGGTAGTCCTAGTTATTTTCATCTTTCTGGATATTCTTTGTTTTTGATTGCAGCTATTAGTTTTGTGACTGTTCTTTGAATGTTTTCTAAATGTATTTCTTTCTTTTTATTTATGACTGACCGTACTGAGCTGCCTTAATCTAGATGTGGTCTTACTAGGCTTTTTTAAATGAAAAGTAGCATTTCCTTGACCATGTAGCTGAACAATCCTTTGATGATACCTTGCACCTGGCTAGCTTTTTTAACTTTTTTGTTTATGGGTTGAGTGAATTATTGTTTGGTGTCGACTATGATGCCGAGGTCATATTCTTCGTGTGTTTTCGTTATTTGTTTCCCTTCCAAGTAATATGTATAGTCTTGTCCAGGGTGAAGGTGTTTACATTTGTTTTTATTGAATTCCAAAATCCATGTATCTGACCACTTAATTATCTTTTTGGAGATTTTCCTTATCGTTCGAATTGATTTTTGAGTAGGTGTTTCTGTCGTCGGCAAATAGTTTGGTTAAATTGATAACCGTCGTTGATATATATTGTGTAAATAGGATTGGGCCTAAGACGCTGCCTTGGGGGATACCAATAGTTACAGGCGCCTACATTGAGGTGAGTTATTAATACTACTCTTTGTTGTCTGTTATTTAAGGAATTATTTATCCATTTTAGCAGATTTGAGCTGATGCCGTAACTTTTTAGTTTTACTAATAATCTTTTGTGTAGCACGGTATCAAATGCCTTTTGGAAATTCAGGTATAAAATATCCATATTATTCTGTTCATCAACTTTACTTGTCCAGTTTTCCAAAACTTCTAAAAGTTGAGTCAGGCATGATCTGCTACTTCTAAAACCATGTTAGTGGTTAGTGAAAAGCTTATTTAATTCCACGTGTTTCATGATCGAAGATCTAATTTCGGAATCCATTATTTGTCCTATTATTAATGTTAGGCTTATCGGTCTGTAATTGGATACCAGATGTTTATATCCTGCTTTGTGAATGGGTATAATATTTACCAACTTCCATTATTTTGGTACGATGGAGTTTTTCATCGACTGATTGAATAAGGTAGCATTCAAACATATATTTCTTTTTTGACTTAGTTTTGCCCTCAAGTTATCAATTGAATAGAATCGATATAATACGCTCGTTATACTGAACATGGTATTGTATTATTTAGTTGTGCCTCTACGTAATCAAATGAAAAGTATGCCTATTAATACCCGCGTACTACTGAAATCGTTTTACTTAGTTATCAATTGAAATGTGTTCGATTTGTGTAAATGTTGACCCAACAATCGTTAGACAGGTCCCCTGAATGTAAGTTGTGTTGTGCACAAGATTACCCAACTTTAGCGTGTTTGCTACACACGGATAACATGTTTTGCATTAGCATCTTCATTTCAATATACAATTTTCATTTTCAATTTGTATGTCAAATCATGTACATAAATGTAGTCAAACAAACGGTGAAAAAAAATAACATAATTTCAAACGTAACGGGCAGCGTTTGTCAGAAGTTTCTTTAAATATTCCGTGTCTATTTTTAGAACAGTGGAGAGCAGTGTCGCTGGGTTAGTGGAACTGGTTTAACATTGGTCGCAAGTAATGACAGGTCTAAAGTTTTGTTTTCTTGTACGTCTGTGTCCGACTACATGTTATCGTTCCTAGGACGTAGGCCTACCTACGACATTTGGTCGTACGTGAACCCTGACATCCCATTTGGCTGGGCCCATAATTTTACTCTTTGATTAACAAATAATATATCGTCGTTTCCAATAGTATTCTTTATATCACGGCGACCAGTTCGCTTTAGCCGGGTTTTGTGCATTAGCATTCAATAAAACATTCTTCCCACGACTTGCTACTATACCAAGTTGACGATCACAACATGTGTTGAAGACGATTACGCTAGGCGTAATTACTGTTTCGTTAATCATTGGAAAGAGTGAATAGCCGTGCTGGGGCTCGAGGTCATAACTTTGGGACCGGCAGCCCTGGTCGGTACCTACTGAACGATGGCAGCCTTTAATTTCAGGAATCGACTATACATTAAGTAACAAATTACAAGGACATAAAACGTTTAATGGTAAAAGTCTACACGCCATATCGGATGACAGGGTTAATCCTTATCAAGAGGTATCGCTTCTCCTTCTTTTGCTTCTCTCTTTCCTTTGCCTTTTCCTCTCCTACTTTTTTTTTCTTCTTCTTCTTTTTCTTCTTCTTCTTCTTTTTTGTCTTTTTCTTTTTCTTCTACTTTTTCTATTTCTCCTTCTTATTCTTCATCTCTTTCCCCATCTTCTTTTTCTTTTTGTTCTTCTTCTTATTCACTTTGTCTTCTCCTTCTTCGTTTTCTTCTTCTTCTTCGTTTTCTTTTTCTTCTTCCTCTCCCTCTTCTTCTAAATTTGCTTTCTAAATATACCTGTTCTTCATCTTCATCTTTTTAGTATTCATTTAAGTGTGTCTATCAAGCTGTTATTACGATAAATGTAATGTCCTTTATATTCCTTTAGTTATTCATTCATTCTTTAGGTCGTTTGTTGATTATATAATTAATTTAATCCTGCGTACATTGATTGATTTATTTGCTCGGTCTTTTTTCTTTCTTTCCTTTTTTATTTCGTTTGTTTTTTCGTTCTTTCTTTTAGTTCGTTCTTTCTTTTCGTTCGTTCGTTCGTTCGATTTTTCGCCGATTCATTAATTGATGCATTCAATTATTTGAATTCGTTCGTTGATTGATTCAATCATTATTCCTCTTCTTTTTTTCTTAAATTCATTTATTTGTTCCCTTGTTCATTTATTTATTCACTAATTCGTTATATCTCTCTTTTGTGTTTTCTTGTCTTCGTTTTTTCGTTTGGCCATTATTTCGTTCTTTCATTAATGCATTTAGTAGTTGAGATAAGGCAATTCATTAAAAGATGCATTCTATTAATTTAATTCGTTCGAACTTTATTCAACTGATTGATAAATGCATTCCTTTCAGCCAATTACTTATTAAGTCTTTTATTGACTTAATCGTTTAGATATTTACTCAGTCGGTTAATCAGTTAGTATAATTCATTAAATTATTCATACAATTACTTCTATTCTATTTTATTCATACATTCAATCAACTATTTACTTTATCCATTCATGAATTGTTTAGTCATTCATTCATTCATCCATTATTTCAATCATTAAGGCATTCGTACATTCATTTAATCATGAAATATTTTATAAATTCATTTATTCCTATTTTATCAAGGTTATTTGCATACTTGGAGAAACACTAGAACCGTACTGTGATACTGGTATTATTTCTGCTTATGGCTTTGGAGACAGAAAAGTTAAAGATAAAGGGATCTTTCCGTTAAAAGAAAATGTAAGTCTCATGTGAATTTCAATGTAGGTAAGGGGGCCTTCAACTTTTGTCTTGAAAAAATACTAAAAAGTGTAATAAAATCTGATGGCGCCATGGTTAGTTACCCTCACAAATTGCTTAATTTCAATTATATTCTATGATAAATTTGAGAAGGGGGCACGTCACAGACCCCACATCCCCTAGCAAATGAAAAAGGCCCACAGTTTCACCTCGGCCTAACTTTAAGCCTGTTAGTCCGTCTGAAGTCGTGAGAGATCGGTTTTGGTCGTGGTATTGTCTGTTTTTTCCGATGTTCTACCTTCGGAATTATATACTTTTAACTTTTTCACTGCCGAATTTCACAAAGTCGACTCTTCCATGTAGAAAATTGGACTACTCCAGTGTTTGTCCAACAAGAAAGTTTGTAAAGTTCAATGTCTAATAAGCACAAAATGTATATTACAAGAGAGACAGTTCGTGACGAGCTGTCTCACCTGAATCTGCATCGTTTGCAACAGCCTTAAATCATTTTGGCAGCGAAAGTTTATTATTAGACTTGAACAACAAGTGTTTCTCGTCTTTGCATATTTACATGGGTTACAAAAACTGAAGTATACAACAAAAAAATGAAGAAGAAATAAATATACACAAAGAAAAGAGAGAACAAAATAAAATAAGAATGACTTCGTACAGAAATCACGGAGTCCATTAGGGGCGTTCTATCCTAACGTATTGGCTTCAAACAAACACCCTTAATGTCCGTCTACACATTGAAAAGTCATGGATGTTAACCTAAGGCTGTCGGAAAGTTTAACTAGTAGTCAACAGATATAACCACATTTCACCTTCATATCACTTTAGTATGTGCAACAAGTCCTCCATTTGGTAGACGTGTTTTTCAGTTATGTCCTACCTATATCACGTACTTGTCTATCTCCACTTTGCTGAACGAAAGCAGCTATCATGTCAATTAATAAATACTGTAGTGTGTCTTAAATACACTTTTACATTATCAAGTTTTTTTTGAAGATGGCATCACTGTTAAATAGCCATTTGTTAACTGTATTACATTTACTATCATAATTATATTTATTACTATCCTCGATTATATTCGATCGCTCCGTATTTGATTTTAATGCAATCTGTTGAGATTTAGAAATTTCACGATTCTGAGCATGCCTTACTTTAGAAAAGAGATAAGCTTTTATTCAGAAACAAGAACAATCCGTAACTGGCCTGAAAGATAAGAAAGATCCGGAAAAAACTGGAACGTATCAATCATACATTGCATCCCATTGACGGCCTTGTTTTTTTAAAATGATAATGATAATGACAATAATAATAGTAATGATATCAATACAAATAATTATAACGATAATAATAATAATATATAATAATTATAAAAAAACGTATACTAATTTAATTGTATTTACAATCACTACAGGGCGATTTTGATGGTTTCGGTGACGTTCTCGATGCCTACAATGAAGTGACACCGAATATAAATCTTGGAGGACCTACTAACTTTGCTCCGCTAATACAGGAAGCTATTAACAAAGTTAAAAAGCGTAAGCAGGTAAATCTCCGACACAATGACGTAACATCAGAGCCACGCAATTTGATGTTAAAACAATCCAAAATGTTTACCTTGCTTCTTGATTTTAGCTTTACACGCACAGTCACGTTTAAAAAACACAATATTGTCAATGTAACTTGACTTAAGCTATACATGCTAATTAGCATTTGCTTTATTATACATATTACGAGAAAGACACAAGAAGATCATTGAGAACTTTTATTGTGGTTGTGGCATTAATCTGCTCAGATATGCATAATGACGAAGCCACAGAAATTAGTGTTAATTGGTATCATCGTATGTTTACAGTGTTGCATTAACAATTTAATCCGATTGATTGTTCATGTTTACATAGACTCAAGATTCAAGATTGAAACTCTTTATTTGGTAACGTAAACATACATATTTCTTGTGACATAATAAAGCAGTATGTTACAGCTAATACTAATAATATCAGTGTAACATATATATTCTACTCATAAAAATAACAATTCAATTCAAGGATAAGTGATGAAAGTAAGGTTATATAATAATTGAGCCCTGATCCGAATCCCCATTTCACAGCTCAAACAATCAATTAACGGAAACTACATATACTGATTCGGTTATGCTCTCAAAGGGATGATGAACGAAACATGGTACATATACTAATATATATCTGGATCTCAAATTCAAGTTCTTACCACTTTTATGTTCATATTACAGTGTTGAAATTTGTCTAGTCGTATCACATTTACATGTATCCATGTTCCCATGTTTACTGGGGCGAGAGGGACAGAAGGCTCACGTTTAGATGAACTAACCCCCGTAGTAGGCATGAATTAACGTGGTATATATTAAGTGGTACATATGGTATTATATAAAGAGACATTATTATTATGGCATAATGAACAATGGTTCATTTTGGAATATGACATAATGCTATTATTACTAACGTTTTTCTCTAATATAGACGCCTGTATTTAAACTCAAATCTGTCAATCTAATTGGTATTCACGTGTACACATGATTTTATCTTTTTAGTACCACATTTTGGTCATAGTGGCCGATGGTCAGGTTACCAGCGAGGACGAAACGAGTCAGGCGATAGTCGACGCCTCCCGTCACCCGATATCGATTGTCGTAATAGGGGTCGGCGATGGCCCCTGGGATAGCATGATAGATTTCGACGACCTTCTGCCTGAACGTCAGTTCGATAACTTTCAGTTTGTGGACTTCCACAAGACCAAGGAAGGTGCAAGAAACCCAGCAGCCGCTGTGGCCCTCGCTGCTTTGATGGAGATTCCGGATCAGTACCGGTTAATCAAAGGATTGGGTCTTCTTAACTAAAAGGTTACCAAAGGATTGTTTTATCTTAAATGAGCAGTAAAAGGTTATCAGTAATTGGGTTTTCTAACACAAACATGGTACGGATACCCAAGAATGTTGTTTCCATAAATAAACAGTTTAGGTAACCAAAGTATTGGGTTTTCTTATTTAAACATTTTAAGTAATTCAAAGGATTCCTACTCCTTAAATAATCGGGGTTTTTTAATAACAAATATAAATAAACCAAAGGAGTTGGTCTTCTCAACATAAGCAGTATAAATAAACCAAAGGATTTGGTCATTTTGAATGAAAAGTATACAAAAACCAAAGGACTCGATTTTCGTAACATAAACGGTAGAATTAAACCAAAGAATTTAGTCTTTTTGAATAAACAACATATAAATAAACCAAGTTATTTGGTCTTTTTGAATAAACAATACAAGTAGAAAAATGACTGGGTCATCTTAAATAAACAATATTAGCAAACTGAAAGGACTAATTTTTTTTAAATAAATAGAATAAATAATCAAAGGACTGGGACTGTTTTTAATAAACAACATTATATTTTGTAAAAACTTGAGTGGATATTCTTAAATACAAAATCCTAAAATGGATACTGTAGACAAAAATAAATAAATTGAAGCTCGGCTCAATAAATTGAACATTTACTGTATTGTCGGAGGTAGACAAAAATCGTCTAGCTAGTTGGCAGGTTTATTTATCACTATATATAACTCCAATCATGTGTCATCATTCAGATCAGTCATAGAAGATCGTTAAGCACTTTTCATTTGGATTCTGTTCCATCGAGATGTAGACAGAGCATCGCTTATTTAACGATAATTTAATGACACTTGGCAAACATTGGTTTCTGTTCAGGCTTTATACAGCTATTTCCTCCTTGAAATTTGATTATTTATATGGATTATGCTATAATCTTTATTAAGCGACGTACGACGGTTTGTGAAAAAACTACCCATTTATATTTTAAGTAATCTAACGAAACCTGGTCGCATGATTAGCATACAGAAATCGGTAAGATTTACTAGAAAATACTAAAGAGGCTGCTTTGAGGTACATATATAAAGTTTCATTTTGTATTGTTTCATTATATTTTACTCAGTTTTCAAACCTTTTTGAATTATGCCACGGTCACTAGGTAAACACACCAATACTAAACTTGGAAATGTGCCAGATCCATTTACACTCCACACTGGTAGCCATTAAGTCACATGTAGTGACAGTTGTATGTATACTTGTAGATATCAAAACGTTGATTTTTCAAATATTTTTAACCTATTTTATGTCTGGATTTCTCTTGCCTATTATTCACTATTTTTTAGTTATGTCACATTTACCAACGTGCTTCATTCTCTTGTCCTTTAAACTTTACTTGTTTCATTAGCATAATATATATGCTAAGGTCTATATTGATCTATATATGACAAATGAGTTGCGTTTGACGTTTTGGGGATCTAATTGCATCTTCGTGTGGTGCAATGGTCCAGGATTTGCATCCCGTGATGAGTTGGTTTTGGCGTTCCGATGTTTTCAACACAAACGGAATGATTACTGGAATAGTCTTTAGGATACAGACACTGAGATAGATTTATATAAGTTGTAATCTTCTTTCCTAATAGATGTAAAATAAATAAGTTAAAACTGCATTACATCTGCGTACAATGAACACTCAGTAAAGTATATACATTTGCACAGTCTCACTAGAGTCTTCACTGTCCGCCGCTTATACAGTAAATAAAAGCAATGATCAAAGTACTTAGCAATTACCTAATTATGTAGATATATTGATCCTCCTATATGTATACACAGATAATATGCTTATATATTGCGTTGATTATTGTACGTTTTCATATTTAGTTTTGCCATATATATATATAAGTATATGCATTATGTTACTGTAAACTAACATAGTAGTATATACCAATAAAGGAATTAGAACTTGAACTTGACACATTGACAAAAATGTACGAGGTAAAGCTCACTTATGAGACCCCAAATATATAAGCCAGGATAACCAACCTTAGCCTATCTGGTACGGATGACAATGAAGAGTCGCCTGCGCATCCAAACAATCTATTTCAACTAGTCCCGAAATGCCAGGACTTTCTTCGATATTTCTGTGGTCCGAGTTATTGACGACCAGTGCAGAAAAAAGAAGATATGCACACATGAATGGATCTACCCTGGCCTTAAATGCAATAAGGTTTGCTTTTCTATGGCAACGTCAAAAGATATACTTTACAAAAAAAACATTTATCTAAGCTGAAATGACATGTTTTATCTGGAAAGCAATCTGATCTTACTTGTCAAAACTTTCTTTGATAGTTATGTGGTCCGACTGATTGAAAACCAGTGCAGAACAAGGAAGATATGCACACATAATAATGCAGGCTGAAATGTATCTACTCTTGCCGCAAATGCAAAACAGTTTTTATGGCAACGTCAAGAGATAAACTTTCCAAATAAAACTTCTTTTTCCAAGCTGAACCAAAATGTGAAAATATTAAAAGAAATACAATATCGAAGCAGGAATTTAGAGCATTAAAACATGAATAATGGCTATTCTTGTCAATAAGTGTTTCCAAAACCAGACGCCTTGTTTAAACATTTCGTCCGATCTTGATAAACTTTTTTCCTTTTTATCAATTACACTGAAAACCTTATTACAGATAAGCCATCAGTAAACACATTTATTGTTTATTAAAAACTGATAACACTGTTACGTTATTTAACCTGGCCAAGTATTTACGTGAAGCTTTTTCACATAAGATAAGCTAAGTAAATACCACTTAAAAATCTCGAGCTATTATGCGATATGCCATGAACATCCAATATGTTTCTAATCCTTTAAGGGTGCGTGTACGTATACGTAAGATATATATGTCTATATAAATATTCACATATATTTCTTACATTTCCATATATGTTCAACCTCATTTATATATTGTTAGAATATATTTGTCGAAGCAACGTTGTGTACATAGTTATCATGACTTGATCTTTGTATTATATATTATATCATTCATATGTATGTTACTAGAAACTTTGTAAAGTTTACGTTACTGAATAAAGAAATCTTGAATCTTGAGTCTTTAAAAACTACTTAGCTATGTTGTTCCTCTCTGTTAATTATTGATATTGGTTCACATTGATGTATGGTTCACAGTACCTATGACCTGATCATCATACACGTTTTGCAAAGAGCTGATTCCCCAAATCATCCTTTGCTGAGTGTCTGGTGGACCTGGGTCATGTTTTTTCAGGTTCATAGACCATAACTTCCTGTTAATCTATTTCATGTTTTTCAAGTTCATAGACCATTACCTCCTAATATATTTCATGTGTTTCAATTACATAGACCATTACTTCCTGTTAACGTATTTTATGTGTTTCAAGTACATACACCATACCTCCTATGACTGTTTATGAAAAGATCGAACAAATATTTGGATATCAACTTGTCAAATCCAGATCTTACTCCGTTTAGTAACCTTGCTTTTTGAAACCGCGGTTTTTAGCATGAATGATACAGTGTAGCTAGGCTAACAGTGTTTCACAAACGTTTGCTGTCTACCTTAAAAAAAAGCAATGGAAACAATCTTGTTCTCATTTTACCGCTTCATTATTCATGAACAACGCATCTTATCAAGAGCTTTCGTGGTAATCGTCAAAAAGAAAGTTAATCAAGTTCGGGTATTTATAAACACCTGTAAAATTCAATAAAGGTTATGATACTACTACTCATAATGTTGTAGGGGTCACTTTGTTTTTTTGTATGACATAGTTACTTAATGTGGGGGAAATTATCATATATTTTATCTTATAATCAGTAAAACATGATGAAAATAACGAACGACTGAAGGGTAACGAATGCAAGAATGGGGTGAGGGTCACACTATCGAATGTAGGACATAATCCCCTACATACAAAAATCCCCTAGTCATACATAGACAAAATACCAGACTTGTATACATCCCATACAGACACAATCCCCTGCGTTATAAGTATTACCATTCCCTACAGTTTATTAGTACATGTAACATATTGATAAATGTTCATTTTAATATTATCATTTTAATGGTTGAATGTTGCTTAGTAGCTTATACTAACAACTAATTATGTTTAATGATTAATCCAAAAAAAGAAAACTTGTTCAAAATACTGAAATATTAGTTTTTATATAACAATAATCAAACCCTTATATAACATTAATGATTGACCTAATGAATAGGAATCATGGATGTAAAGTTCATACATATCAAAATTGCTACACACTCCTCAATATATTGACTTAATTCAAAAATAAAATAGACAATTGTCTGATAATAGGTGGATTCCTGATATGAATGTGCTTCTTTTCTTTGACGTGTGCTTCCAGTTTACAGTTTGAAAATATATTTCGTTTGGTCAACCTGTCATTTCTTTACTGTAAAAATATAGGTGGATTCCTGATAGTTATGTGCTTATTTGCTTTATAGTGTGCTTCAAGTTTACATGCTGAAAATATATAGTGTTTTCTTGTTTGTTTGTTAAGTCTTTACTGTGAAATTAAACATGTAAATAATATATAACGTTTTCTTATTTTCCCTACCCTGACAAATGTAACAAAATGTCTCCCTATGTTCTGCCATGGACGGCATCTGTATACCTGAGCATTTACGTCACGATGTTACCATGGGGTTAAGCAAGCCACGTTTATAAGCCTTACCCTATAAGAGTGACGAGAGCTTTATGATGTAACTGATAAGAGAGAGAGATTTGAAGTCTTGTTCGGGCTGGTTGTGTCCGAGAGGGATGCCTGTCGGAGGCTGGTGACATGGAAGACGTAGCGCAACAGAAAAAAAGCAGAGAGTGGAGAAATAATTAATCTAGCGAGTAGACGCTTATTGTTTGTAGTTTAATTTACCTAGAAAGAATAATAGAGGAAAACATAATTCGAGTTTGTTCACTTGTTTACGCCTTAGCCAGACCGCAGTACCATACTCATTATTGAAATAATGTTTATCGATATATGTATTAAGAAATATGAACTTAAACTACTTTATTTTCACAACCCTGACCACCACAGAAAAGTAAAGCATATTACTTTTAAATTTAAATATAAGTAAACTGAGTAGGTGATACAGGGGAGTATTGATACAAGGTATTGTGTATGTAGGGGATATTAACATGTAGGGGATTTTGTCCGATACATAGGGGATTTTGTCACAATAACACATACGACATGTGCATGCTAGGATAAGAACCGTTAAACAATACTATGGAGGGTTGGGGCTACTTCTATATTTAGTAACGTTTGGGTTGCTTAGTTTTATAGAAAAGAACAGAACAGAATAGAACAGATGTTTATTTACAACACAAGCATATAAGCTCGTTGTGCATAACATACATAATTAACATACATGGTAATGACAAAAGTAATCATTAGTTAATGGTTTTCAAACAAAGTCAATACATTTATTAGCTGATAACCGTGTTATTAAGTTGATGTTCCTTGAATAATGAATTGAATATACCATTAATGAGGATATGCTCATAGTAAAATCAAACCTTTGTAATGTTATTGTGAAATAGATGGTCTAACAAGGGATCTTTGCAAATTATGCATGAAACCATTATGTTGCAGTAGCGGGTACCTGGCTGTGTATGATTTACTCGAAGTATGAACATTCGGTCTTGCAAGATAACATTTTTTTTACACGCGCTTCGTAGTACAATACATGGCTAGGTATTGCTACGGAAACATGGTATCAACTATCAATTACATGTTTTGCAATGGAGAATGGAGAATTTTAGGAAAAGTAACAGTGAAAAGCATGTATATCCATTCTTGAATCAGACTTATCTCACTCTTTTAAACCAAACAATGCTGCACATTCCATAGACCATGTTTGAAACAGTGACTATAACACAGGCAATCTATTTGTAATATCATTTACTATGACCTTGATCTTACCACGTACTATAATTCCAGACTTTTTTCTATCAGGTACCTTCATATTTGCTTGAAACCAGTCAAGTATAAAAAGAGTAATGCGGCCGTTATGAAGTTGACATTTTCAACTTCCCGCTCGCTGTCACGCCCGCGCAGCGACATCATCACTCATTTAATCAGGTTTCACGAGCAGATCCCCCTTCTCCTTATTTCTTTACAAATAAATTCTTATGTGGTTGCGTATAAAATATCTGTATTGGGTAATGCGTTAAATCAAGATGTTCTATAGGTTGTTATGGAATCTAAATATTTGAAAGTTGTTTGCAGAAGCATTTGTAGGCATCTGTAATAGAAAACATTTAAAAAACATTGTGACAAAAAAAAGAAATTGCTCATTGTGAGCATTTTCTCCTTTTACCACAGTGTTTTTCAATTATATTAAAAGATCTGTGTTCATAGTGGTTGTCAAGAGTTTTGCATAGGAATTTTCATACTCGTCTTATGCAAGTTTGCTGTGAGTGGGAAAGGGCATGTACGTAATATTGCCGCCAAGCAATAACACAGATAATACAAAAAACAAGGCCAATTTGTCCGTTATTGTCAAAACTATTTGTCGAGAGCTAAATATATAGTGCTTATGTACACATTTGATTAGAGAATATAAATGCGAATACGATATCTCGCGCAGATATAGCAAACAAAGAGAAGCGGTAACACAAAATAGCGTGCCTCAGTTTAGAAACCTCTCACATCTAGCTGCAATTCTTTCAAACTCAGGTAACCAATCATATTCTTACCTGCAATATTCCAGTACCCACAGACGTATGTGAGCCCAAAGTAACATCACCCATTTATTCTCCACCGGTACTTTCATACATGCAAGGGAACTATAACAATGATGAGCTTCAGACCAATTTGTCCCGTATCGACGGCCATGATAACAGTTTGGAAAAAATCCATATTTAACTCGGCCAGATCGATGAAAATAAACACTATATCATCAACAATTTATTCCATGGACATGCACATGTACGACTTGTAAAAACAAGTTATGCATGTATTAGCAATCTGTATCCGGTTACATTAACGAACCATCAGATAGTGTTAAAAAGCTAGAAACCAAAATATCGTAGATGGAGACCGAAAAGCCTTAAATATTAAAGGAAAAGAAGTCTCTAAAAGAAGACATTATTAATATAAAAATGAAGATCCAAGAGAGATAACTTGATTTTCTTTGGTATATTCGAGCCAACGGAGTTACAGTTAGAATCAGTCATTCGCTTTGTTCTTATATAAACAATCCATTCTTTAGCTCGTTCCTTCTTCGTTAAATGATTAATTTATTCTTCCTTTCTTATTTACGTTTCTTTCATTTTTTATATCCGTGATGTATTCATTCATTCATACTTTTAATCGTTCTTTCCTTTGTTCTTTCTTTCGTTCGTTTGTTCGTTCTTGCGCTCATTCATTAATTCCTACTTTACTTGATTAATTAAAGAAATAATTAATTGATGAATTCAATTCTTTCAATTCGTTCGTTCGTTTGTTCATGTCAATGATTCATACCTTCATTTATGCAATTTATTACTTAGCCAATCCGTCATTTAGTCACTTATGCATGCATGCATGTTTTCATTCATGCGCGTTCTCATTCATGCATACTTTAATTCAAGCATGTATCCATTCATTCAATAATTCAGTCAGTCATTTGTTTATTAATTCATATAATGGTTCTGTACTTAATTCACTCAGTTATTTATGTATTCAAATATGTTCTTTGTTATTTGCATACTTGTAGAAACGCTAGAAACCTTAGCTGATGACGGTAGTATACTCGTTGAAGGATATGGAGACACAAAAGTTAAAGATAAAGGGATATTTCCATTAAAAGGAACGGTAAGTCACAGGTGTAGCATCTGCATGTAGGGCCGGGCCTTCAAAGTAATAAGTGGCATACATTTAATTCGGCCTTTGGCGTTCTGCAACGTAAAGCGATATTTTATGTTAGATTAAGCATTTTGAATTCATACGAAAAACGCCTTGACTGACCGTTATGAAATATTAACGTTACTTATTTCGATAAAAATGTTTTTGAAATAACATTTTAAATTAAAACGTTAACACATTGATTGTTGGAGACTGTTTTTAAAAATCAGTCGTGTTTATATGAACGATGTTTGACTGAATAGGGGACAATTCATGGGACTTTTTAAGGAATGTCATATATGATTTGCTTTTTTTTATGACAGTGCTTTTCAGAAATAAATAAACTGCAAAGATCAAATTTACTTTTTTCTTTTTCAATCATAATATTCTGTATTACCCTGTATTTTCAATAAAAACTTATATGTCAAAACGGTCATTCGTAAACAGAACTCTACACCATGTTCGGAAATGATATGTCAATTTAATCCTCCATTTCTATATATTTTCCTGTGCACTTCAGGATATATTTGGGTAAAACGTCCACGAGAAATACTAATTTTCCGATATTTTGGATGATTGCAAAGAATTGCGTCGATGATAACTGCAAATTAGTGCAGTTTTGTCAATTCCGCCTGGGAGAAACATGTATAAGCTATAAGTAGGTATGTATTTCAACGTTAAGTAGACACAACGTGTTTTAAATTATCCACCGTCGTCGTTCAATAGTGTGGCTTTAGATAGGGACACCAGATTTGACATTACGTCTACTCATTTTGGCTGGTCCAATGTTGATGAATACATTACTTTTGTTGGTAATCAACTCCTATGATAATAAAATGTTTTACTTACCACATACCAACTCTGATTTGTAAAACTTGGAACATCATCAGATTATTGGTTAATGAGTACAAGTGTCAACAACTCCTTATGTAAACATATCAAATATGTCGTTTGACAATATGGATAGTGTAGGATCATACTTTGAAAATCAGCGGCTTTCCAGAGTTTTCAGCGTTGATCAATTGCTCTTTTCTGATTTTTATTGCACAATTATAAAAGTTTTTTAAAAGGATACAGGGACTAAATTTTGTTTTCATAACTTGTTTCACTAGAAGCCTGGATGGTAATATGATAAGTGTTTTGGTAAGACAAATCTAATAATTCCCCAAAACATAATGGTTAACTATATAATTTGTAAGATTTTTATATCTACAATGTAGCTTTTTCTTTCAAAATGTGTTTCTGCTGAGATTTTAACTCAGATCTCATGTTTGAACAGGTGTTTTATCATTAAACTACAGTGTGTGTTTTTACTTTTAGCAGCAGTTAATGAAAATATGAGTAAGATCACACCATTTCCTACAGAAAAATGGAATTTACAATACATTACACAGAATAAGGTTAATTTTCTATAAGGGACAAAATAAAAGTTTGTTAAGTTAAGTTTTTGAACATGTATGTGCGATTTGTTGTCAGTGCCTTTGATGCTGTTCAATGGTATTTCAGTATATCAAGGGTACAGAACACGTATGTGAGGTCTCTGGGTGACTTATTACTGACAATAATTTTAAATTGCCTTTGAGTTTTTAGATCACCTGAACCAAATGCCGTCGTCCGTCTTCGTCGTTAACTTTCAGCTTTACACAACATCTCCTCCTAAATAACTGGACCAATCAAACTTAACTGGAATGATACTTAGGTGCCACGTTTTCTAAATTGTTCAAAGATTTAGATTATATGAATAACTTTGGTTGCTGCGGCATCAGAAAGTTGGGAAATTTGTAAATCTTTAAAATTTTCCCCTTCTTAATCCGCTTGTAAGATTCCAATATTATGTAAGAGAAATGTTCCTTGTGTGACCCTCTCTACAACTTGTTCAAGCTAGATTAATAAGTTGAAAAGCATAGCTGCAAATTGGCATCAGAAAAGGAGCAAAATGATAAAAGAAAACTAAATTAGATTTTTATGAAAGTGTATGTCTGATTACAAGATAATTGTGTAGGAATGTTCCCCTATTAGGCCTCTACATAATTGCTCCAAGCAATTGTGCTTTGTTGAAAAACATAGCACAAAGGTGGAAGATGTAAATCTGTAAATCTGAGGGTCCTCTTTCACATATTTTCAAAGGCATAAATATGTTAAGAACTGTTGTTGCTGCGGCATCAGAAAAGATATTAATGCAAACACTTAAAAGTTCTTGTTCTCTGATTCCAAGATAATTTGGTAGAAATGTTTCCTTAGTGATCAACTAAACATGTGTTATATTGATTTGTTGAACAAATTTGCGGACATACGACATTAAGAAATGGAAGGGGTAAAAGGTATTTTGAGCTTCAAACAACATCTCCTCTTAAACCAATGTAATTATATCCACCAATCTTTAAAGAAATGTTCCTGTGGTGGTCCACTTTAAAACTGTTCAAAGATTTAATGCATTATTACAATTCTACTTGCCTGATAAGCTGTATAATTTGCAGTTCGTTCCCACTCATGGTCACATTTCTACCTTTATAAGCATTAGCATTTGATATTATACTATTACTCTAGTGATAGATGAAGGGCCATGTTGGCCCTCTTGTTATCATACATAGCATGTTTTTCTGTTGGAAATCAGACCAAATGTTATACTTTTTTCAAGCAGAATGTTTATATATATTTGTTTTTTAATAAAAAGTATTTTTTTTGTTATTGAATTTAAAACGAGATTGATCCTCTTGATCTGCAGGTTTCAATGTTCAGTTTGTTTATAACTTAGTTTAGTTTGATATTGATATAGAACATTGCACTGTTTCGTAGAAGGACCTTTTTCATTTGCATTTGCTCTGCAATTTGAAGAGTTCTTTGGCATCATTGGTTGTTGTGACCCAAAGTATGAACATATTGCTGTCAAAAGCTTTTGAATCTTTCGTAAATGTGGTTTGAATACATATATGCAGTGTGTTTTAAATAACCTAGTGAAAGTAATTATAAACATTTAAGTACCAAATTTGTCCCATCTGATATAAAGTCTGATCTATAAACACATTTTGGATTAAAAAATGGTGATGATTCTGCTAGAAATTCAGCCTGTTTAAGGATAACTTCAAGTGTTTTTACTGATGTCCAACATGTGACATAATTTCTTTCAAACAATGGACTCATCTGAAGGCATCAAATGGTGTTGATCTCTGTCAGGGTGGAGGTTATATGGCTTAAGACATACTCTGTCCTCTAAATAATGGGTTTGATATTTAACATTTCTTTTTTTTTTATATTATTTTCTGATAACAAATATACAGCAGACGACTTTGAAAACATCTAGGCAGATATATAGAAGATCTCGATACGTGAAGGTTTGATTACTGTGAAAAGTTAAAAACATTGTGACGAAAGTAGAAAATGCTTTAAAGAACAGTTTTCTCCTTTTGTCATAATGTTTTCAAAAGTCGTCCTGCTCACGTCAGAAAGCGTATGTATGTTGGAAACGGTAAAAGGAACACGTTGGTGTTTCTGTAAAGTGTAGGTTAAATAATTTGACCTTTCTTATCAGTCTTGACATAAACTACTCACAAACGTGTGTAAGCAGAGACATATAAACACATGTATGTTCATGTCTTTGGTGTATGTAACATATGAGCAGCGTAGATCTTAATCGGCTGCACAGCCTGATCTAGCTATACACTGTTCACAAAAAGCCAGATTGTACATTTTTCCATTAACGGACTCGTTTGTAAAATCATATTCCTTATAATATCGTCTTAAGATGTCTCTGTTAGATAATGTTTTTAAATGCATTGACAGACAATTAATAATGACTCGTTTGTAAAATCATATTCCTGATAATATTGTCTTAAGATGTCTCTGCTAGATAATGGTTTATAAAAGCATTGACAGACAATTAGTAATGACTTTTGCTCTGCCAGAGCATTGTTTACGGTCCATACACGCTGGTAGAAGTTGAGCATATACATCTTGTTCAAAAGGACTCGGGCTTGCAAATCGAGGGAGCGTCCCTCAGTCAAGTCTAAAGGAATATGTGGAGAGAATTGGCTGAACGATAGAATATTTGTAAATCATGGTCCTAAATTAAAATGTTAACGAATGACTGTTTTGTGTCATGATGAATGGACCTGTTAAAAAAATTCGAAGAAACAAGGAGAATTACTTATCCCTCTTATCTAAATCGATGTGTAACATGCTATGACTTAAAACTTAAAAGCAGACTTAAACCTTTCCCACAAACATATGCTTTTTTCGGCTGCCTTTGCACTGATTGATTGATTGAGGTTTAACTCCGTTTTCAAAAAATTTTCAGTCATATCACGGCGACCAGTTCACCTACTCATGCGTTTACTGGTTTTCCCCCAACAGAACACCACACAACATACCTTCCAAGCAATCGGCTGCTTATCAACATAGACTGTTAAACAGCCCATTGGTGAAAGAAGAATGACGCAGGTCACAATGACTTTTGTCAAACGTCGGAGAGAATGTTGGTCGAGCTGGGATTCGAACTCACAACCCCTGGATTGACAGCTCACGTCGCTACCGACTGAGCTACCGGGGCTCGCCTCCTTTTGCACTAAACAGGCACCGTTACGACATATGCACTCACGTCTTGATTAGTTTACCAGCAGTACTGGGGTAAATTACCAAGAAAATACAGTGATGTAAATGAAAAACTGTTGAAAGCGGTGTAAAACAACACAATAAACAGACAAACATTTAAGACTAAACCTGTTAAATTAAATCAGACTTTATTCTAGCGATAGAGCGTGAGCCTCTTGTACCAAAGGTCCCATGTTCGAATCCCTCGATGAGCGGGTGCTGCCTTTGGGACGTTCTGCACTAACAGCGCGAGTTAAGTCTCCAGAAAGCAAACATCGAACATGACTAATTTATCCCATTTCCGCATACAGACGCTTTCTGACGCCTCTGCAGCAGACGTCTTTTGAAATCATTGTGACGAAAGGAGAATGCCCACAAACGAGCAATTTCTCCTTGTGCCACAATTGTTTCAAATTTCTTTGATAATTGTACCTCAGCTTATGGAGATATTACACGTATTTGCCATAAACTACGTTGTACGTGGGATAGGGATAAGCAATCCATGTAAAATAGACCAGTTTAAACTATTTATAGATTCGCCACTGATAACGAAATGTTTTGCGTATTTAATTTTAACATCCTATATTTGATGATATTGTGTAACGTTAATTCAGGTAATGTCTGATTTGATTAATAATTATTTCTCTGTTATCACGTTTACTTGTATACATAGACATTTGACAACTAGCATGTAGCCTTTCCGGGGGCACCTATTTTCGCCCTAACTATAAACGTATGTCAAGGTACGCCAGTTTTAGGGAAAGGCCTACTATCATGCGAAATAAATTACGTATTCAATTTAGATTTGTCGGGGTTTGTTTCTCAATTTCCTGTTTCCTGGGGACATCCCATCCCAACTGTTATTCTCATTACATCCATTTTGGTATTATTGAAAGTATTTTCCTGAATCAAGGAGAACCAGAATTATAATAAAATGACTGGAATTAACACTCCATAGAAACCATGCCATTTTATCCAAGTAATAATTTTCGGTTTTTGCAATCAAATGCGCATTCTTTAAAGGGCAAACCTCAGCAACACGATACTAAAAGGTAAATTTCACTTAATACTTTAAACTTAAACAAATATAAATGATTCATTACTTACAAAATCTTTGTCGTTTTTAGCTCACCTGGGTGCGAAGTGATCAAAGTGAGTTATTGGGATCGCCTTTTGTCCGGCATCTGTCGTGCGTTGTCTGTCGTTCGTCGTCCGTTGTGCGTCAACATACTTTCCTCTCTAATCCAGTGAGTCAATTGGGATGAAACTTCATAGAAAGCATCCTCTCAATGTTCTCACCATAATTCTATCATTTTCTTTTATCCACGCAACCATGGCAACAAAATTAAAAAGAAATCTAATAATTTTGTAGAAATTGTCCTTGGGGGACCCTTTATCACATTCCTTTAAGTCATGTTGACATGGCTGACAAGGGGTTGGGCTGTATAGCATTTTTTGCTATAGTGAAAACTCTAAAAATCTTCTTCTTCAAAATTGTGTAGGAATGATCCTTAAGTCTATCAGATTCATTCCAGCCATGTTTATTATCAAAAAAACATGGCCGCCATAGGGCGGGAATATATTGCCTTATATTGAAAACTTTCATCCACGAAACCATTGCATCCAAATTTAAAACAAAAATACTAATTCTGTAGAAATTGTCCTTCGGGAACCCTATATCAGATTCCGTCAAGCCATGTTGATTAGTCAAACAAACATGGCCGATACGGGGTGGGGCTGTATTGCAATATTTTGCTCTGGTGAAAACTCTTCTTCTTCAAAAGTAATTTTCCAATTTCCAAATAATTGTGCATGAATTTTCCTAAGTCTATTTTATTCCTTCCAGCCATGTTTATTATGCAAAAACTTTAAACATCTTCTTCTCAAAAAGTATCTGTTTGATTTCGAAATGATTTTTTTTAAAAATGTTCCTTGTGTGAACTCTTAAAATATTCTTTTCAAACAATGTTGATTAGTTGAAAAACAAGACTAACAGGGGGGCGGAACTGTTTTGCATTATTTTGGTCAAAGGAACTCTTTAAAAATCATCTGTTCAAAGAAAAAGTGAACAATTTCAAAATAATTTTGCAGTAATGTTCCTTCGGTGACCCTCCACACAGTCGAAAAACATGGCCACCAGAAGGTGTGGTGGTTTTGCCAATTTCATTGGGTGACCTTTTACTAATTCCTCCAAGTAATGTTGATTCGTGGAAAATATTGTTGCAAGTATTTGGGCTCTTTATCTTATGTGGTTATATTGAACACTCTAAAAATCTTAAAAAATATATTTGGCCCATTTCTAAAATACAATTATTCCTTGGGTTACCCTCTAAAGAATCACTTCAAGGCAAGTTGGTTGCTAACAAAAAGTGTTGTGGTAGGCATGATAAATCACATTGCATTATTCATGTGAGCAATCTAGGGCCATCATGGCCCTCTCGTTTGTATGATGTTTGCAAGCAATGAAGGTTTATGTCATTGAAGCGACGTTAAGTTAAAATCGTCTGCTTTTCTGATATAGATTCGGATAAATATTATGGCGGATATTTTAGAAATATTACGCAGATACATCACAGGGACTTGCTCCAGTATGCTCTATAAATGGTTTTGTTTAGATCATACAAGAGCATTTTAACCTGTATATACAACTGATAACTTCAATATATATCGGATTGAAAATGTGATATAGATAAAAAATAAAAGTCATATTTCACTCCGTGGTGTAATTTCTATGTTTGATACTGTTATATGTGAGGAACTTTTCTCCCATAGAGACGCTTTCAGATGTGTATGCAACAGACAACTTTTGAAAAACATTTAGGCAACAGGAGAAACTGCTCAAAATGAGCACTATTTCCTATTGTCACAATGTTTTCAACTTTATTCACTAACTATACTTTCTTTTACAGATAATTTTCATATTTTTGCCTATTTGTTTTCAACGGAGTCTGGTGCATATTTCTAGTACGTAAGGAAGGGTTACATCTGAATACAAGGAAATGTACAAATGCACCCGGGACGTAAATAAGAATTGTTTACATCTCTGAATGAATTAGTGACTCTCTGAAATGAGAACCACATTTTAAGACGGGGTTGGGTTCAAAACAAGCTTTTTCCTGACATGACTGACCTTAGTGATAAAAATAAAACTTTTAAATCGAAGGAAAACTTATTAACCTGGAGCAAATTAAGCAGTAAAACAGAACCCACCTCTGTGTAATCTGATCATAACCTTTCTGTTCGCAACCTTGAAGTTGGAAGCCCCAGGAGACTGGGTACATTTAGAAACCAACTAAACAAATATGCATCTTGATCATATTTGCCTTTAATTTCAAAAGCCCTGTCCTCAGAACATTGCATTTTAATTGTCTCTTTATTGAATCTGAAAGAATTCCAGATGTTAGAAAGTTCTGTCACAGGTGGCCAAGTTTTCTATCAATGAGTGTTTTCATGTGTGTTTTTTCACAAAACAATTATTCTTTTCACATGTTTTTCACACAAAAAATGAGTTATTTCACGTGGTTTTCAGAAAACAATGAGTCCTGTCATGTGTTTCCATAAAACCATGAATCCCCCAATGTAAAAAGACAACCTGGTGGGCTATAAATGAGTAGTACGCCTATTAAAATTTAATCTCGGACTCGGGCTGCCGAGCAAAATGAAACCCATCAGGCCTACTGTGATTAATGTTCTTCTCTATTTTCAGATAAAGAATCACTGGTGAACTACATAAACATAGCTGTTGGTTGTGTAATAAGTTGTGGAAATACGAATTGATATTTGAAGCTCACTATGTTGTGCAAAACCTGTAAGTTGATGCAATGGTTTTAAATAAATTTACATGGGAATCCCTTTCCCACATTTAAATATCATACACATTCCGGCACCTTTGAAGAAAAAGCGACTTTTGCAAACATTGCACATGGCAAAAGATGACATTGATTATAATGAACAATTCTCTTGTTGCCACAGTGTTTTCAACTCTTTGCAGTATTGACACTTTCCATTTTAGAGGTTTTCCATATTTTTGCCCAGATTTGTTCAAGGTTGTCTGCTGCAGTTTTGTTGTATGTTAGAAAGTGTCGAACAATCTTTGAATTATAAATGATTTGGTGTTCATAACATAACACACTTGTTGCAAAACCCTTCCTCAATTTTAGCATTTTAACCCATCTGCAGCAGACATTTTAAAACATTGTTACATTATGGGCAATTTCTCATTTTGTCACAATGAGTTCAAATCAAAGTCGTTTTCTGCAGATGTGTTCTATGTGGGAAATGGTTAAATATTTTACCTTCTCAGATACAGATGCCAGATTTGCAACAGACATATTTTTAAAAACATTTTGAGCAATCGTGAAGGTGTTTGCAGGTGAGCTCTTTCCTGTTTTTCAACCATTTACTAACTAATAATACCTGCTTTGCTTGCTGTGTATACAGAGTCCTGTTCGTAGAAAAGTCTTTAAAAAAAACTCTCAAGAAAAAGTGGTTTTACCGTTTAATGTTTCTGATTTTCAAGATAACTATGATATTTAATGCTCATATTCTCTTATTGCATGTCGGTGCTTCTTTCTTTACGATAATTTTACATACTAAGAAAATATGTGTCCATTATCAGTGCTTTCTATTAAAACCAGACATTTAGTAAAGGAACTTTAAATCTTACAATATCTCATCACAGGTTATCGTCCCTTTGATGTACCTCCTTAGTTCCAGGAGTGTGCTTAGGTTTCATTTCCAAATGGATTCTATTAGAATTTGGTACCTTTTTGTTTGGAAATAATAAGTTAGATTCTTCAAATTATAGGGGACAGTAACATGGGGAACTTTATGTGGGAAAATTTCCGCTCCACACACAACACTGCTTACTTGTAAACTTGGGTTTGATATACTTAGCGCCACATGCAGTATAGAGCCAGCTCTTTTCTATTTATTTCGGTCTGTCCCTGATGTTTTTGCTTCTTCCAAGGATATTATAATCTGCTCAACCTTATCACTAAGCTCAAGATGAGGGGCGTATTTTACTTGCTCAAACTTAATTTGATATTCAAAATTGAAACCGTATGTTGTGAGTACTGAGGGAGACGATTCTTTCAGTGCTTCTTATTCTTGTATTGTGAACATTATTCGACCAAGAAGTCCAAAGGCATTATTTGATTCACTGCACTTAAATGTTTGTGTTTTGTTAAACATAGAGATACTGTATAATGTACAGTATCTGGCTTTACTTGGGATGCAGTGGACTGAATGATGTATTCCGAGTCCACTGTGAGCACAGACAACATTATGCTGTCATTATGAAATATGAATGTATTCATTTGATGATTTATTGTCATATTTATATTTTCAGTGATTACAATACGACTGTTATCGTACCTGTGCTGCTTTCATACAGGTAAAAACAATTTTCTTTGATCAGTTTTAACTCTTTACTAGATACAGACAACTTTTGAACACATTTGAAGAAAGTTCGAAAGTGCCCATTAAAGCAAACAATTTCTTCGATTCCTATAAGACTGTAACGGGAATAGGGTATATTATTATATCCTTTTTTTTACAGTTGAAGGTGCAGCACCTTCATTTTTAATACCCACTTCTGCTACTGCGCCCAGGTCAGTTGATGAAAATTCAGTGAAAGATGTCTCCATCCTGAACTTAGAGGGTGCAGACTCAGATGGAGACAAACTGAGTTTTTCAATTTTTAGCCAGACTCCTACGTCACCCCAGTTTGTATTGGACGCTTCTTCGGGACTGTTAAAAACACCAACGGGATTGGATGCGGAATTCAGTCTTACATACAGCTTTACATTCGGGTATATATACATTTATAAGTTTCAACTTAAAAGTATCTTTGAAAAAATATCCCTACCTTACAAGGTGTAAACCAATGATTGCAAGCATTGTGACTGTTGCAACATGCAAACATATACTGAAGAAAAAAGTGTGGTAAACTCTTTCACATAAACAAATGTGTTGATGCAATAAACTTCAAGGCAATGATGAAGATTACATGTATCTCTCACGGTACATGTTTCTATAACTATTGAAAAGAGTTAAAATATTGTGTCTAAAGAAGAAATTATGAGCAATTAATCCTCCTGCCAAATTGTTTTCAAAAGTCGTCTTCTGTTTAAGCATTGAAATATGTGTGTACGTGTTGGAAGTTGAATGCAATTGATTATATGACCATCATAAATAATAGAAAGTCCTTATTTTGAAGATCTTTTGCTATTCCCACAAGATTTCAATATTTCTCAGCTGAATTGTGTTAATTTCTGTTAATTAAAGGTTTACATAGCCTATAACCATTTCCCATATTCAACAATGGAACTGTAATTGAAGTGGTTTTTTTTAAGCTCTTTGATGGAACAAAGACTCTGTTTCTTAACCTTTTCCCACAAACAAACATTTCCTGAAACCTCTGAAGAAGACAGTTTTTAAAAAAAAATGGCAGAAGGAGATATTGTTTATAAAAAGCAATTACACCTTTTGTCACATTGTTTTCAACTCTATTCAGTAGTTAAACTTCGATTTATAGAGATTTGCCATATTCTTTTGTCTAGATGTTATCAAAGTAATCTCTTGCAGGATTTGTGTATGTGGGAAAGGGTCACTTATTTGTCTGTGCGACTTTTGCAAATGTGTAATGATAACTTTTATGAACAAATGATATTGGGCAAATAGGTGCATGCCACACATTTTATTTCGTATGTTTTTATCAAATGTATGCCATTAGTTTTATTTTATTTTTTTGTCCAATGTATGCCACCAATTTTATTTTGTATTTTTTTTTCGAATGCAACCAATTTTATGTTATATCTTTTTGTCCAATGCATGCAAACATTTTGTTTGTATATATCTGTCAAAACAAACAAAACAAACACTTCTTTTCCAAACAATTTTCTCAACTTTGTTTGGACTTAATTTTTCTGACTTCTAACAGGGCTTTTCTGTCACTGATGCCTGCAATTTTTAGGGAACATCCTTTAACATTTAAATTTTGTTTTGTTATAGTTAGTTATATTTGTTAAAGAATATCCCCCACCACCCTTACCCCCGCCTGTCAAATAACAATAGCTTGTCCTTCCTCCCCAACCCGCCCTCTCCGTCGGTTATCTCACCCATCAAAAAGCAATAGCTTGTTATTTCTCTTCAAACCTGGGCCCCGTCTCCGTCGGGTAGCCCGACCATTAATAACAAACGCTTGTCCTTCCCCTCCCCAACCCGGCCCCCTCTTCGTCGAGTGACTCGCCCATTAAATCAAAATAGCTTGTCCTTCCTCTCCACAATCCCGGCCCCTTCTCCATTGAGTAGCTCGCCCATCAAATAACAATAGACGACGTCATCTCCCCAACTCGGGCCCATTCTCCGTCGGTAGCCCGCCCATCAAATAACAATAGCTTGTCCTTCCTCCCCAACACGGCCCCCTCTCGTCGGGTTACTCGCCCACTAAATTAGAGTAGATTGTCCTTCCTCGCCCTAACCCCCCCCCCCCCCCTATCCGTCAGGTACACATTTACAGCAACATTTCTAGAGGGTTACACTATTGTATTTTCTCTTCTTATATTGTAGAGTATCAGATGGTTCGGCAACAATAGTGTACAGTGATATATTTACCCTGAACATCAATGACATCAATGAGTTTACGCCTGTCTTTCAAGGAACAACAAACAGTGTATCATTATTGGACTATGTTAGTAATGGTAAGATATACACGTATAGGTCATAATTCACAAAATGCATTTTCCAGTTGATTTTAACCGTTTACCAAATACAGATGCATTTTGGTCGACGCATCCTAATGCAGATGTTTTGTTGATACATTGTGGCAAAAGGAGAAATTGTTAACGATGAGAAATTTCATCTTTTTCCACAATGTTTTCAACTCAATTCAATACAAAATACGTTCATTTACAAAGATGTTCTATATATCAACCACCTCTTTCCCACTTGCAACTAATCAAGCAGAAACATCTAGACAAAAATATAGGGAATCTGAAAATCGAAGTATGACCAATAAATAGAATTACAGTTATGAAATACACTGTGCCAGCTCTGAATATAGTTATAGTTATGTAATACACTGTGTCTGCTCAGAATATAGTTACCGTTATGAAATACACGGTGTCACCTATGAATATAGTTACAGTTATGTAATACACGGTGTCACATCTGAAAAGAGTTACAGTTATGTAATACACCGTGTCCCCTCTGAATATAGTAACAGGTATGTAAACTATGTGTCACCTCTGAATAGAGTTACAGTTATGTAATACACAGTGTCACATCTGAATAGAGTTACAGTTATGTTATACACGGTGTCACCTCTGAAAAGAGTTATGCAGTCCACGGTGTTACCTCTGAATACAGTTACAGTTATGTAATGCACTGTGTCACCTCTGAATATAGTTACAGTTCTGTTATACACTGTGTCACCTCTTCAAAGAGTAACAGTTAAGTAATGCACAGTGTTACCTCTGAATAGATTTACAGTTATGTAATGCAAGATGTCACCTCGATTTATTTATGTATACAGACTACATGTTTGATTGATCAACCTTCATATCTTTACATCTTTTCCCACCTGCAGATGCAATTTGACACATCTGCAGCAGACAACTGTAGAAAACATTGTGACAAATGGTGAAATGCACATAATGAGCATTTTCTCCTTTTGCCAAAGTGCTTTTCATTCCCTGTAATATGTATACTTACATTTGTGGAGATTTTAATATTTGTTTGTAATAAGCCCATCTGTCTTTAACAGACAGTTTTGTTGAGTGGCTGCTGCTCAAAAGAGTGACTGTAATTTCTCTTTTCCTATAATGTTCTTTACCCTTTCCCACAAACGAAATGCAGCAGATACCCTTTATAACAATCAGGAAATAATCTAGAAACTCTTATATAAATTATTACAAGTACAATTATTGAACAGAATTGATCATTAGTAATTTCTCCTATCACTACAATGTTTTCAATGGTCGACTGCTGCAGATGCCTCAAAACAGTCTTAATGTGGGAACCTTTTAAAAAAATATATTTTACAAAATTATCTGCTGCAAATACATCAGACGTTTGATTATCATAAATAAGTTAACATTTGATCAATTGTTTTTTACAGGATACACAGTTTACGTTGCAACGGCCACTGACGCAGATGCAACAGCAACTGTTACCTACAGTTTATCATGTGAGTACTGAATCCGTATATTTTACACTATTCAACCCCTTCCCTCATACAACAAATCAGCTGTGACCTACAGTCTAACATGTGAGAACTGAATCCGTATATTTTACACTATTCAACTCTTTCCAACATACAACAAATGATGATTGAATCATTAAGTAAAACATATTTAAACTATCTTTAAATGAAAGAACAATCATTATGAGAAATTTGTCCTTTTTGCCACAATGTTTTCTAATATTGTCTCCTGTAGATGCATCAGATATCGTCTGCATATGGGAAAGGGTAAATAGAGATTAGCAGAGACCTAGAATAGGGATCTATTTCATGTTCCTAACTCTTTATTTTATCTCCCAAACTTATGTTGGTTTTTCGAAAGGGATCTGCTTCAGAGTAGTCAAAATGTGTCTACATGTGGGAAAGGGTAAATCAATAAATTTTCTTCCGAATAAGATCATTTATTCCCAATATATTACTGACATTTGTTTTAACAATTTTAATATTTATTATCATTTGTTTTTAGCTGGAAACTCCCCTGTCACATTTTCACTTGATTCGATCAACGGATTGATCACTGTATCTGATAGCAGTCAGTTAGCATCAACATCATCTTATAGCTTGATTATACAGGTATATACTTAGTACATACTATAAAATAAACTGAAGAATTATGGAAATATCTGGAGAGGAGCAAAAAGCATAATTTTCTAGAGACAAATAATTCCTAAAGAATGATGTAAGTTTCCTAGATAATGTGAAATAAATAATGCCACCACCTACCTATAAAACAATATGTTTTTAATCAAAGTCAGTTCAGCTACAAGAGAAGACATACATTTTCATATATCATATGATGTTACATATAATTTATATGTTTAATATGATAATTCTCATTCCCAAATGAATTTATTATTTTAATGCAGAATTCCTGTATCAATATAAATTATTCGAGGAAAGAATTCCTGTATCGAAATAAATCATTTGGGGACGGAATTCCTGTATAAAAATAAATCATTCGGGTACAGAATTCCAGTATTGAAATAAATAATTCTTGGACAGATTTCCTGTTTCAAAACGAATCATTCAGGGTCAGCATTCCTGTATTAAAATAAATAAATCAGGGCAGAATTCCTCTATCAAAATAAACCATACTAGGACAAAATTCCTGTAAGATGTAATTTTGCCTACAAAATTCCTTTATCAAAATGATTCATTCTGGGACAGAATTCCTGTATCAAAATAAATCATTTGAGGACATCATTGCCTTATCAAAATAAATAAGTCAGGGACAGAATTCCTGTATTAAAATAAATCATTCAGGAACAGAATTCCTGTATCAAAATAAATTATTCGGCGACAGAATTCCTGTACCAAAATAGATCATTCGCGGACAGAATTCCTGTATCAAAATAAATCATTCGGGAACAAAATTCCTCTATTAAAGTAAATATGTCTTGGACAGAATTCCTGTATCAAAATGAATCATTCTGGGACAGAATTCCTGTATCAAAGTAAATTATTCGGCAACAGAATTCCTGTATCAAAATAAATCATTCGGGAACAGAATTCCTGTATTAAAAAAAGTCTGTCTTGGACAGAATTCCTGGTTCAAAATGAATCATTCGGGGGCAGAATCCCTGTATCAAAATAAATACTTTAGGGACATAATTCTTCTATCAAAATAAATAATTGTTGGACAGAATTCCTCTATCAAAATAAATTATTTGTAGATCATTCCTGTATCAAACTGAATCATTCGGGGTCAGAATCCCTGTATCAAAATAATTCTTGAACAGAATTGCTGTATCAAAATGAAAAATTCTAGGACAGCATCCTGTATCAAAATAAATCATTTGGGGTCAGAATTCCTGTATCAAAATAAAATAATACGGAGACATAATTCCTGTATTAAAATCAATCATTCGGGAACAGAATTCCTTTATCAAAATATTTTTTTCTGTAACAGAATTCCTGTATTAAAATAAAGTATTCGAGGACAGTATTCCTGTATCAAAATAAATCATTTGGGGACAGAATTCCTGTTTCAAAATAAATCATTTGGGAACAGAATTCCTGTATCAAAATAAATCATTCGGGGACAGAATTCTTGTATCGAAATAAATCATTCAGGGACAGAATTCCTGTATCAAAAAAGATCATTCAGGGACATAGTTTCTGCATCAAACTAACTCATTCCGTGACAGAATTCTTGTATCAAAACAAGTCATTCAAGGACAGAATTCCTGTATCAAAATAAATATTTCGGGGATAGAATTCCTGTGTCAAAATAAATCATTCTGCTACAGAACTCCTATAGCAAAATCAATGGTAAACAAACTATATTTTGAGATGCCTGGTTTTGCAGGATGGCATATTGAGATCACTTCCTTGTGGTCTATCCTTTGTTCTGTCTGTCTGTCACAAAGTCACTCTCACTAACTGACATATTGGCAGGTAACACATGTGTTCTTAGTAACATGAATACTTTCAAGAACAAGTTTTCTGACTAATATTGCTCAATTGTAATTTCAGGCATCAGATGGAACAAATACAGTGACCGTGACTGTTTCGATAACCGTCAATGGTGAGTTGTTATTACATATTTTATAGGTATTATCATGTATGCTTAGTCACATACCAGTCATGGTGAGTGTTGTTATCACACATTTTTCAGGTATTTTATGTATACGTATTCACTTACAAGTCATGGTGAGTGTTGTTATTACACATTGTATAGGTATATTATGTATGCTTAGTCACAACGGTGGTATATGGTGTCATAACATATTAATTCTTCCTTCATATGCCATTTCTCTTATCTCCTAAATTCTTTCCCACATACAACAAATCTGCAGCGGATGAATTTTGAAAAAAACTAAAAAATGTTGAAAATCCTTTGGAATATGTTTTCAAATAACGTCTGCTGCAGATGCATCAACATGCGTGAGGAAGTAGGAAAGGGTTCATTAGGGACATCTGATGATGAAATGAAAACATAATTGATACATCTATTACAATCTTAGCAAAGGAGAAAATGTTTTCAAAGCAGAGGTCCCTTAAAATATCACTTTAGCTAAACGGAAAAGTCAAAATCATTGGAAGTCAACATTTTATGTCTGAATTGGATAACAAACATTGTGAGAAAAAGAATAAACTCTCATAGTGAATACTTCTTTTTTGCAAACCTTTGTACCTAAGGCTTTTCTGCCTCATATGACTAAAGTGATAATTTTTAAAATTTCTACTTCTGAAATTATCAGACTGATTTTCGAATAATTTTGTAGACATAGTCTACCTGATTCCTTCAAGACATTTGTTAAGTCAAAAGACATGGCCAACTTGATTTTAAAATACTAATTGGTTAATAGTTGATCTTCTATTGGTTTCCTCAAGTCATGTTGAGTTGACAAAATACAGACAACCTAGGGTTATTTGGCCTTGTGGCAGTGGAGCTATACTGGTGCCCATGGGCCTCTTGTATTAACTTACCTGACCACAAAATGAGTTATTGTGATTGACTGTGTGGTTGGCATGAGAAATCACATTGCAATCCAGGACCACCATTGCCCTCTTTTTAGTAACCTTTCCTTAGATAAAAAAAAAGCAGCTAGTGACTTGGAAAACAGCTAGTTAAAATATCCAAAATCTGTATGAATATAAGTATCATTATTGAAAAGAGATAAAAACATTGTGGGAAAAAAAAAATTGCTCATAATAAGCAATTTCTCCTTTTGCCAAAATGTTTTTAAAAAACGTATGCTGCAGAGAAGTCAAATTGTTAATGTATGTGGGAAAGGGATGTTTATATTATGTATAGATTATGTATACATATATGTTGACCTCATTTCATTCATCTTATATTTGTTTAAATCTTTATGACATCATAACAGTGCATGCCTCTGAAACAGACAGGTATTTTGCAACATTTTGAAAGTATAGATAAATTGCTCTAAATGAGCCATATCTCCTTTTTTCAAATTTGTTTCAAATTCTTTTGCAAAATAACACTTCCTATAAGATGTATTTGTTCATATAAAAGCAGACAACAGTTATATCTGGTAAGCAGTGACCTGTTTCCGCAAAACATGTTTTTAATTGATTGAGGAAATAGGGCAACAACTGTTTGATTTAATCTTTCCTACATACAGATGATTCTGAGGTTCTGAAAACATTTTCAATTTTATTCAATTATAATACTTTCAATTGAAGAGATTTTCACATTTTCAAGTTATTCAATAACAATCCTTTTAATTAAAGAGATTTTCCCATTTTCAAGTTTATTCAATAACAATACTTTCAATTGAAGAGATTTTCACATTTTCAAGTTATTCAATAACAACCCTTTCAATTTAAGAGATATTCATATTTTCAAGTTTATTAAATTTTTGCCTCGATGTTTTGTCTGAATGCGTTTTCTTACTTTTAGACATTCTCAATATGAATAGTCTAAACCAAGACCATCAAGTAATGAATTAACATTTAAATCTTTTAATTTGTTCCTTTATACCTTTCTTCCATGCAGAGGCAATTTAATCCACCTGCAGCTGGCGACATTTTAAATCATTTGGGCGCATAAGGAGAAATTGCTCATTCTAAGCAATATGAGCAGATTCACCTTTTGCTACTCTGGTTTCAACTCTGTTCAATAATTAACTTTAATTTATAGAGAATTTCCCATTGTCTAGATGTTTTCCTACTGCTGTAAGTTTGTTTTATGTAGGGTAGGGAGGTTCCCACATTTTGATGCATCTGCAGCAGAAGACATTTGATAACATTTTGGCATAAGTAGAAATTGTTCATGATGTATGATAAGCAATGCGACAATGTTTTTATTTCCTATTAAATAATTCAACTTTTATTTTGAGAGAGTTTCAATATGATGTTTTCCAAAGAAGTCCGCTGAAAATTTGTTGTATGTACAAAATAGTTAAAACACATTAAACAAATGAAATGACATTTTACCATTCAACCGACTTACAGAGGACATTTGTAGCCCTAATCCATGCGCTCATTCCGGAACTTGTAGCTTGACTGGAAACAGCTATAGGTGTGCATGTGCATCACAATATATCGGACAAAACTGTACCCAAGGTAAACCATCTGTTTTGAATGCTATCCCTTTCCCACATATATAATTCCATCCACTTACAGGTAAATAAGTATTGCCTGCTTAAAACAGCTCTGGTGGTGCTTGTTAGTTTTTTTAACTTGAATATTTATAGCAATATATCTGAATATGAAACTTCCCATTTCCCAGTAGTAAATACCGATCAAGGGATGGTATTTTGAAACCCTTTCCAAACTACAAAAAATCTGCAGCAGACGACTAAAAACATTTGGTAAAAATATGAAAAATGTGTATATATGAAAAACAATAATCGACTTTAGTTGAAAACATTCCTTGAAAGAGAAGAAGTCGCTCATTATAAGTAATTTCTCCTTTTGAGAATTTTTTTTCAAAAGTCATCTGCTGCAGAGCCGTTGCAATTTCAGAAGGTGTATGTGGGAAAGGGTTATAGGAAATGTTATATCACATCATGCTTGTTTATTGTCAGAAAGATGCATTTAGATCTATATGCCATATGAGGGGAATGTGCAGACTGGTGATTCTGCATAATGCATAAGCTCTCCTGAATCTTTACTGTACTCAGATGCAATATAAACTCTTATCACCAGATGTAGCTGCATCATATTAGTATCACAAAAGCTCCCAGGATACAGCTTCTTCTTAACTCACCTGAGCACAAAGTCCACAAAATGAGTTATTGTGATCACCCTTTCTCCGACATGCGTCATCCGTCACGCGGCATCCGTCAACATCTTCTCCTCTGTAACCTGTGGGTAAATTAGGATAAAACATCACAGAAAGCACAAAGGCTAAATGTGTTCATTTTACAGATATTTAGTATAAAAAAAGCAGTGTTTACACATTTTCAATAACAAGCCGAATTCTTACCGCAACGATATTTCTTAAAACTCGTTCAACACACATTTAATTGTTTCGCTTTTAAAATCATAACATGGGCATGAATATGGCTTGTTAACGTTTACTGTGATTTTATTAGAAATTTCTGGAAAATGAACAATTTGCTACTTCTCAGTTTAAATTAGGTGGTTTTGGTTCGTATAACTTCTGAAATCAAACAGTCCAAAGGTGTTTTTCCACAAATATGAGAACATCTAGACATAATTGAACAACTTAAAAATATCAAAACTTACAGGGCCGAAATGGTGACTCTAGTTCTTTTTTGATACAAGCAAAATTGTGGTTTCCATGGCAACCAACAGAAAAAACAATAACCAATTTTCCTCACCCAAACTGGTTGGCCAAATTTCAAATGTACCTTGGGTGACCATCTATCATATTCCTACAAGCCATGTTGATTGGTTGAAAAAGATGGTCACCAGCGGAAGGAGGCTGTTTCGCCTTAAATAGTTATAGTTAAACCTTTCAAATCTTCTTCTCCAAAGGTATCTGCCCGATTTTCCAAATAATTTTGTATAAATGTTCCTCGGGTGACCCTCTATCGGTATTTTTCAAGACAAATTGATTGGTAATAAAACGTAGCTGCCAGGAAACGGGGCTGTTTTGCCTTTTATTGCTATAGTGAAAAGTGTATTGCTGATTTCCAAGTAAGATTGTAGAAATGTTCCTTGAATGACTCTTTATCAGATTCCTTCAAGCCATATTGATTGGTCGAACTTGCATTTGACCTTTGGACATGTGAATTCTATATGTTCTAGAAATGTACCTGCAAACAACAAACTGGTGTTCATGCACTTGTTTAATATGGGTGTATAGCTATCAAAGTTTTATTTTCAATAAGATAATAATCATACTCTTTATATGTAGAGTTTCAATGTTTTCTTTGATGTTTCTTTTCTGGTGGCAGCTTTATTTCAATAGTTTAAAGCTGATTTACTTCCTTATCGTGATTTTTAATGTTTTGTTTTTGGTGTTTTTGTGTTAACATCTTTAAAAGTTGTTTTTAAATAAGAGTTTCAATGTTTTCTTTGATGTTTCTTTTCTGGTGGCAGCTTTATTTCAATAGTTTAAAGCTGATTTACTTCCTTATCGTGATTTTTAATGTTTTGTTTTTGGTGTTTTTGTGTTAACATCTTTAAAAGTTGTTTTTAAGTTGAATCTGTATCTCAAAGTTCTGTGGTGGTTTCAATTTCGTTTAAAAAGTTCGCCGTGAGTTAAATTGATTCTATATTATGATTTTCATTTTGGGGGCAATAATTTTAATGTTAATTTTGTAATAAAATTAGGTTATGTCCTAGCTGTCTATGAGTGGAGCTCTAGGAAAACCAACATTAGAGCAAAACGAGTGTGTTAAAACACCTGCCTGTGCAGACATGTAAAATGTTAAAAGCAATATGTGCGTGTTCAAAGACCTGCCTGTGCAGACATGTTAAAGGTTTAGAGCGATATATGTGTGTTAAAAGACATGCCTGTGCAGGGTTTGTTCCCACTTTCCCAACCTTTTATTTTCACACATACCAATTATCCCCAATTATCTCTTCGCACCTCAAACTTACCTGTACTTTATATACTGTTCAACAAATAAATGAACTACACACATGAACTTGTACTTGCAGTGTATTATTTCAATGTTATTTATCTTGTTCCTTCTGTTGAAAATAATACTTATTCTAGAATAAAACTATTATTTTTGTTATTTTTGTTTCCGGTGCATATGCATATCTATAAAGAGAAAAGTGTTTCTTTAATTGTGTATAGATAAAATTCAAATTGTCAGTATGTACGTATGTCAGTACGTAAAACTGCAAATGCGCTAGTCAATATACGATGCATAGAGAATAGCAGAGGAAGTCAGACTCTGGTTCTAAATGGCTACATGTACAGCCTGAAAACGGGAGTGTCGCTACTGGAACTGTGTCAACAAAGCATGCAATGCGGAAATTAACACTAACAATGACCTTTCTACCAAAATCACTGATGAACACAATCACCCAAGAGATGACAGGAGCATTATTGCTGCGGATAAAGCAGATCCGAGGGTCAACACAGCCGGTGCCCTCCATCTATAACAATATGCTGGCAGAAACAAGATCGATAGAATGGGACAATTCCATCCAAGAGGTTGTGGCTAATCTACACTCATTCTACGAAGCCAATTCCAGTTTATATAGACATCGTTCTAAGACTAGAACATTCCTGCCAAAGACAAGGGCGTGTGTCAACTTGGAAGGGAAGTGGACAGAGTCGCTTGCAGGGGATCCATTCTTTATCCCCAATAACGGTGATGTGAAAGCGAATGCTCATATTCGCCAGCGTTGACAACCTGGCCCAGCTGTCTACAGCCGAGACCCGGTATATTGACGGTGTCTTCACCCTTCGTCGTCATAACTTTACCAGCTGTACACCATCCATAAACAGCAGACTGTACACCAGATTCTTCACACTCATCCAGAATTTCGCCCGTGAACATAACATTCCTCTGTTCCCAGAAACGATAATGATGGACTTCGAAACAGCAGCGTGACGTGCTGTCAGTATCTTTTGTGTTGGTGTTCAAGGCCGTGGATGTGTCTTTCACTTCACACAGTGTATGTGGAGAAAATTACAATATTATGGTCTTGTAGCTGACTTCAATGACAATGAAGAAGTGAAGAAACTTGCTTTGGCACTGCCACTTATCCCCCTAGCCTCTGTTGAAGATGTGTGGTTCCAAACTCTGGAATAATGTGACAATAAATCGGTGCCGGTGTCTAAGTTTAAGGACTATGTGACTGAGCAGTGGGTAGAGGGAGACCGCCGCTCCTGGATTCATTACGAGAATGATGGTCCATGCACTACCAATCATGTTGAGGGTTGGCACCATAAAATAAACAACCAACTACGACACTGCTATCCTAATATTTACACATTGATATACCTGGTCCAAAACGAGCAGGCTGCTAACGAGGCCAAGCTGTTCCAGCACACCAACGGTGGAAAGCAGCGATCAAGGAAGCAGGTATACCGTGAGCTTGAGCAAATGCTCATCAGACTGAAGCTACAACTGAGAACTGGCGAAATGGACATCATGACGTATGTTGATGCTGATTCTCACTTAGTTAAACTAAAGTGAATATGTACAATATGAGTTAATATATGTTTTAAATCCGTATATACATAAATATTTCAAGATGTACTATTCATATCTATTTTGTGCTATGCATGTTCATCAGTTATTCCCAATTCTTTGTTCCATGTTTTAATCTATATTTGTGTTTGTCTTATACATGTAAATATCGATGTTGTGTTCATCCTCGTATATGTATGTGTTATATCGAAGTAATGCTTATAACTCAAAATAAAGAATCTATATGAAACTTATATTTATGAACAACTTTCCAAAATTTAGAAACACAACGTTTCAGTACAGTTTAGCAATGTTCGCCAATTATCACCAAACAACACATTCCCCCCCCCCCCCCCCCCCCCAACCCCTACCTCAATTTCCATAGGACTAATTAAAGGTTGGGAAACAAGAAACACACCCTGTGCAGACATGTTAAAGGTTTAGAGCAATACCTGTGTGTTAAAAGACCTGCCTGTGCAGACATGTTAAAGGTATAAAGATATACCTGTGTGTTAAAATACCTACATGTGCAGACATGTTAACGATTTAGAGCAATACCTGTGTGTTAAAAGATATGCCTGTGCAGACATGTTAAAGGTATAGAGCAATACCTGTGTGTTTTAAGACCTGCCTTTGCAAACATGTTAAAGGTTTAGAGCAATATATATGTGTTAAAAGACCTGCCTGTGCCGACATGTTAAAGGTTTAGAGCAATACCTGTGTGTTAAAAGACCTGCCTGTACAGACATGAAAAAGGTTTAGAGCAATACCTGTGTGTTAAAAGACATGCCTGTGCAGACATGTAAAAGGTATAGAGCAATACCTTTGTGTTAAAAGACCTGAATGTGCAGACATGTTAACGATTTAGAGCAATACCTGTGTGTTAAAAGATATGCCTGTGTAGACATGTTTAAAGGTATAGAGCAATACGTGTGTGTGTTAAGACCTGCCTTTGCAGACATGTTAAAGGTTTAGAGCAACATATATGTGTTAACAGACCTGCCTGTGCAGACATGTTAAATGTTTAGAGCAATATCTGTGTGTTAAAAGACCTGTCTGTGCAGACATGTTAAAGGTTTAGAGCAATATCTGTGTGTTAAAATAGCTGCCTGTGCAGACATGTTAAAGGTATAGAGCAATACCTGTGTGTTAAAAGACCTGCATGTACAGACATGTAAAATATTTAGAGCAATACCTGTGTGTTAAAAGACCTGCCTGTGCAGACTTATAAAAGGTTTTAAATCAAAAGTGTTTTGCAAATTTTACTCTAACAAATTTTGCAGCGAAGCGCCATGTACAATGGTCCCATATGCCTTTAGGTTGGTTTTTACCATGAGAGAGAAAGAAACAAGTGTGTGATCCCAAGTAGATTCATACTAAAGACTTAAAAACTGGTAGTAATGGCTTCCCACCTTGGCACTCAGGGTTGTGGGGGTAGCATTAGTTGGGACCGATCAGGGCTCCATAAATATTGAAACATTATTGGTCAAGGTAAATGTGTTGATCCCCACGTTGTGTCCGTGTAAACCCGTACGAGACCGTCTGCACCCTTGCTTTGTAGCTTAAATCACAAACGGTCCAAAAATTGAATATATTGTTTGCACACACATCAATTAGCTGTTTGGGTAGATTATACCCAACATATTGGAATGAATTATCAGGTTTATCTCATACTAATGGACTTTTTCAAGGAGGATAAACAAAGCAAGTGGTGTGTAATCAAGTATTAGAAAGTCGTCTGATCTAGAAAATGACACATACCATAGGAAATAACGAGATTTATGAAAATATCTGGACCAACTTTTTGTTCTTCAGATTTATGATTAAAATCGGTCTGGCAAGTTAAGAATATGTCTAAATCAGGAAATATGCTAATCAATTTTAGCCCTGGGATGTGTGAATATGGTGTCAGGATAAGAAATACCAGTAGTACTGGTAATCTATAAAGGAAACTCTGATATAACCAAAATACTGTTGAAAGTGGCATAAAACACTATTCAAACAAATCTTCTGCAGCTTAATGTATAATAAACCTTTGATATACCAGAGTAATATACCTCAAATATATACTAGTGGAGTGAAAAAATTACCTCCAATTATTGAAAAAACATATTGAACAAACTGCCTCTAGTTATTGAAAAATATTGAATGTATTACCTCTAACTATTGACGACCGCCTTGGTGGTGTAGTGGTAGAGGTTCTGTCTCGGGTGCAGGAGGTCACAGGTTTGATCCCCGGTCAGGTTATACCAAGACTTAAAAAAATGTGAGTAATGGCTGCCCTCCTTCGCGATCAGGTTTGCGGGGTTAGCATTATGACTGACTGGCTGGTATCAGGATAAATGAACCAGAATACGCAGTGATATAACTGAAAACTTGTTGAAAGTCGCATAAAAAACACCAAACAATCTAATTATAGACATACTGGAGTGAAACCAAATTACCTCTTATTATTATTTGAGTTCTAAGTATTGACTTACCAGACAGGGAAAAATATACCTCTTATAAGTGACATACTAGAGTGTAAAAATTACCTCAAAAATATTATTAGAGTTCTAGTTATTGACTTTCTAGACCGGAGAAAAAAACCTCTTATAATTGATACCCTACAGTGTAAAACTTAACTCTAATTATTGTAATAATGCAGCGAAACAAAATAACCTCTGATTATTATTTGACTTCCAATTATTGACTTACCAGAGTGAATTCTAGAGTGAAAAGGCTAAATCTTAATTTAAATATATCATAGAAAAAAACAAAACTTTATTATTGATTTACCGAGTGAAATAAATATCAAAATATTTATATGTCATACTGAAGAAAAAATAACTCTTAAAATTGACAATCAGAGGGTAGAAATTAACTCAAATTATTTACAAAAAGGAGTGAAAACAAAATTGCCTCTCAGTATTTACATTCTAACCCATTAGTAAATACCAGATATAAAATAATGTACAAAGAAAGAATATCTATCCTATCAAGGGAAACAACATATGATTGGAAGTACGTAAATTGGCGAGCCTTACTTCCCTTTACCAGTGATGTCATTGAATAAATACACAAATAAACATATTTTTCTACACTTATGAAATAACCTGTTCTTTACTTTTGATCTATTTGACTTGATATTAATAACTACTGTGGATTATTATGCTTGTATGGCTATACTCATTAGTGTTAACATATGGATGGTTTAGAAGAGAGAAAAGCAGGAATGATTTTTATATTTACACATTGTCCTTTTTGAATTATGTTTGCAGGCATAGTGTAAACAAGTATAAGAATATTACGAGTATCAGATATCGCATATATCAGATGTAACAAATATATCACATGTAACGTTACTTAAGAATAGATGTTTAGAGTATTCTTATTATATAGGAATGATGTACGTCGCCTGTTTTCATCTCAATATAGATCTAGCCATATTGTAAGAATACAAGTTGTCGATCGAGTCGATCCGTTGTGACTGAAGTTTTCTTCTTCGCCGATAAGCGACATAATTTCATTTGCAAATGGCTTCCATCCTATAAATCCCTGGTATATATTGACACATGAAATAATTATTATCCTTTACATTTAAAAGGTATGGTTAAAATACACGGTTAAAAACATTGAAAATTCTTCGCCACTCTTAAGAATATCATCCTTGCTTTTCACTCGATGAATGAAATTTCGATAATACACTGAAACAAACAATTGTCCTTTCTTTAAACATTGTGGAAAAGGGAAAATTTCTAAAAAGATTTCATCATTTCCAACAATGTTTTCAACAATGCATCAATATTTTAATTAGCAATTTGTCAGCTTTGTCAATGATGTTGACAATTTATGCAGACAATTTCAAAATTATCGTATCAAGACTATGGTTACAGGAAACCATTTGTTAAAATTGTGATTAAAGTGGTGTTTGATGTTATGTTACATATCAGTTGTTTGTTGATGAATTCTGGTATTGTAATTTTGCATCTGCAGCAGACAACTTTTGAATACATTAAGGCAATAGAGAAATTGCTCATGAGCAGTTTCTCCTTTTGCCACAATGTTTTAAACTCATTTGGAAATTTACTTACACTGACAGATATCGTCATAGATTTTTCAAAGTTGTCTGCTCTGATTTGTTGTATGCAGGAAAGAGTTAAATTATGTTTGTTTGCTCTTCTGAAAAAAACACTTGAGAATAGAATAATGTAAAAACTTTGTGGAAAATAAACAAACTTGAACTATCTGGAAAATCTAGATATATTTAGGATAATAATGTTTTTGGGCGAAAGAATAATTAAAAATGAAAAAAAAAAGTGAAAATGAATATCAAACGTTGTACCAAATATAATTCTAAAGGTTGAGTTGATAACATATATATATTATATGCATACAGCAAATTATTGTTACCCGGACCCTTGTGTGAATGGAACATGTGTGAACGGGGACAAAGCATATACATGTAGCTGTTCATCGGGATATTATGGACAAAATTGTTCAAAAGGTATGAATATCAAAGCGCTGTAAGGATTAACAGGGATCATGATTTAACAAATTGCACTTTTTTTCTTCATATCGTGGTTATGAAAAATATGAAAAAACTTTTGGTTTCAATAAACCCATACGTATCAGTAGTTCTATATGTGTATTGGATATCAAAATTTTAAAATTAAACGTGATATAGAAAGTGTCATTTCAATGCATTCTTTAATCAAAAATAGAAACTAGTATAAAAAGTACAAAAAATGATCATGATCCTTGGTCCGCACTTTCCATGGAGATATATCAGTGGAAACAATGCATATTTCTTCAATATAGGTTGATTTGATTATACTAGTCAAGTTAATGATAAGAAGTTATACTATAGTGTGACTTCTCGGGTTATGCATATATTCTTATATGTAAGTTATGAAAGAACTAGTTGAAAACATTGCGGTGATAGTCGAAATTGGTCATTAAGAACAATTTCTTCATTTTTTAAAATTGTTTTTCAAAAGTCATCTGCTGCAGTTGCATCAAAACCTGTCTGCTAATAGGATAGTATTAAATGAAGCTAATACTTCCTTTTCTTGTAAGATTGAAGAACAGTGAAGGCTCATTTACATTAAGCGCCCCATTTTTGTTACTGCCACTAGACTTGTTTTACATATTATAACGTTTTTCAGTAAACTCAATATTTGTTTTTTAATGCAAATCTTAGCCTCGTTTCAAATTCAATATGACTATGGAAAATATGTTTTTAACAAAGGCAGCGTTGATATCTAATCAGTAAATTCCCTGGAACAATAAAGCATTACAAAACCTGTGTTGTTGGAGCGTTATTGGTCTAAACACTATACACATCTTGATAATAACCTTACAAATATTCTTATATCATTACAACTGAGGCAAAGGTAGCTCATGATTATTCTCTAAGAATAAAGTATATTATATTATTCACCTATATGATTCATATCACATCATTTAGCATGTACATCTCATTCATGCTTTATACAGTGGATTATTGCTACCCAGACGACCCTTGTCAGAATGGAACATGTGTTATCTTGGATACAGAGTATTTGTGTAATTGTACAACTGGATTTTTAGGACAAAATTGTAGCCAAGGTATAGATTTATCTGATTTAAAGATTTTGATGTTATGTTACAAATCAGCTGTTTGTTGATGAATTCTGGTATTGTAATTTTGAACCGAAATTTTAACCTTTTCCAACATGTTGATTGTCATAGCTTTTTCAAAGTTTTCTGCTCAGATTCGTTGTATGTAGGAAAGTGTTAAATTCTGTTTGTTTGCTCTTCTGAAAAAAAAATTGAGAATAACTTTGTGGAAAATAAACAAACTTGAACTATCTCAATAGAAAAATGGAAAATCTAGATATATATAGGATAATAATGTTTTTGGTCGAAAAAGTTATTAAAAAAGAAAATAAAAGTAGAAAATGAATATCAAACGTTGTACCAAATATAATTGAAAAGGTTCAGTTGATAACATATATATATTATATGCATACAGTAAATTATTGTTACCCGGACCCTTGTGTAAATGGAACATGTGTGAACGGGGATACAGCCTATACATGTAGCTGTTCATCGGGATATTATGGACAAAATTGTTCAAAAGGTATGAATATCAAAGCTGTAAGGATTGACATGGATCATGATTGAACAAATTGCACTTTTTTTTCTTCATATCGTGGTTATGAAAAATATGAAAAAAAAAATTGTTTTAGTAAACCCATACTTATTAGTAGGTCTATATGTGTATTGGATATCAAAATTTTAAAATTAAACGTGATATAGAAAGTGTCATTTCAATGCATTCTTTAATCAAAAATAGAAACTAGTGTAAAAAGTACAAAAAATGATCATGATCCTTGGTCCGCACTTTCCATGGAGATATATCAGTGGAAACAATGCATATTTCTTCAATATAGGTTGATTTGATTATACTAGTCAAGTTAATGATAAGAAGTTATACTATAGTGTGACTTCTCGGGTTATGTATATATTCTTATATGTAAGTTATGAAAGAACTAGTTGAAAACATTGCGGTGATAGACGAAATTGGTCATTAAGAACATTTTTTTAAATTGTTTTTCAAAAGTCATCTGCTGCAGATGCATCAAAACCTGTCTGCTAATAGGATAGTATTAAATGAAGCTAATACTTCCTTTTCTTGTAAGATTGGAGAACAGTGAAGGCTCATTTACATTAAGCGCCCCATTTTTGTTACTGCCACTAGACTTGTTTTACATATTATAACGTTTTTCAGTAAACTCAATATTTGTTTTTTAATGCAAATCTTAGCCTCGTTTCAAATTCAATATGAATATGTGAAATATGTTTTTAACAAAGGCAGCGTTGATATCTAATCAGTAAATTCCCTGGAACAATAAAGCATTACAAAACCTGTGTTATTGGAGCGTTATTGGTCGAAACACTATACACATCTTGATAATAACCTTACAAATGTTCTTATATCATTAAAACTGAGGCAAAGGTAGCTCATGATTATTCTCTAAGAATAAAGTATATTATATTATTCACCTATATGATTCATATCACATCATTTATCATGTACATCTCATTCATGCTTTATACAGTGGATTATTGCTACCCAGACGACCCTTGTCAGAATGGAACATGTGTTACCTTAGATACAGAGTATTTTTGTAATTGTACAACTGGATTTTTAGGACAAAATTGTAGCCAAGGTATAGATTTATCTGATTTAAAAATATATATATATACAAATTAAACTAAGATAATTGAGGTATTGGTCCTTTTAGACCTAAAATACAAGCTCGTATGCTTTTTTGTTGAGAGTTTGAGTGAGAGGATTCTGATGAATATACTTTTAATGTTCCTGATATCATTATTTGTTACTCCTTCAAGTTGAAAACATCTTAATCATCTTCTTTATTCTTTCAATGAATGTTTTAATGGACTTGTCCAGCTTGGTATTTTGATGAGCTCATAGTCAATTCTACGAACATCAATATGAACATGTTGAGTTCAGCAGCAAATAATGGACATATGGCATATATGCGCCTGACAATACTGGCTACTATACCGGTGAAAGAGGGGGTTATCTAAACAAACGGAACATTATAAGGAAGAATTATGCTTTATTGTCATGAAATACTTCACACAAAAATGGCTAAAACTATTTTGTATTGTCCATTAACCTGAAGTTCACAACATAGGGGTTGGCCAACTTTTCTATGTTGGTGTCAAACTGCAAATCAGCATAGATGTATGGTTTTAAAAAGATGTTTATAGATGTGTTAACAGTTTAATGTGTGCTAAGATAAATGCTAATATTATATTGAGTGATATATGTACTCTAGTTATTGACAAATTGACTAATTCATTGTAGTTTTTTTTTATTCAGTGTAAAATGAATTGTTGATTTTGCCACACAGTTTTCAACATGTGTGCGCTGCAGAGACATCAAAATGCGTCTGCATATTTAAAAGTGTTTAATGTTTAAAGGGGACACATGATTTTGTTACTTTATATGTATTTGAAAAGTTTGTCAAATTTTATAATATTGTATTTTATGTCAATTTTCTAAAATCTTGAAAGATTAAACCAAGCATATGCTCTCCTTGATGGTCATTTATTGATTAATGTGTTTTATTTATGTTACCAACAGAAGAATTATATTATGTTTAAATATTGATATGTGTATTCGACTCAATTAATCCGTTTTGAACATGATATTTCAAGAAATAAAAGTGTTTAAAATTGAATGTTGGGAGATCATTAAAATGTACTAGAATTCAATATGTTTAGAGTTCATTAAAGTGAACTAGGATACATCCATATTTTGAGAGTTCATTAAAATGTACTAGAAACATCTGAATATTGAGATTTCATTAATGTGTGCTCCAGGACGCATTGTAGTTTTTGTTAGGTTCTATGTATAAGCAAGCTAGTTTAAAGAATCATGTTCAAACTTTCCTACATACAACACATCTGCTGTATATGACTTCAAAACAATCTAAACAAAAATAAGGAAACAAATGAAAGTACAATTATTGAATATTTTAGTAAATAAGGCATCAACTCTTTCTCGTTTTGCCCCATTGTTTCTGAAACACATCTACTGCGGATATGTCAAAATGTGTATGCAAGTGCAGAGGCCAATTTTTATCCGCAGTAGATGTGTTTCAGAAACAATGGGGCAAAACCCGTTATATATCGTAAAGTTCAATTTCTCCTTTTGCTGAAATATTTTCAACTGTATTAAAATAATTATGTTTTTATCTATATACAATTTTCTTCTCTTCTTGGTACTCAGGGTAACGGAGAGAGCATCATTACATTATGGTAATTTATCTATAAAACGTCATAATATGACTGAAATATTGTGTTATGCTGCGCTAAACACTAAACAAACATACATTTATCCATAAAACGCCGTAATATGATTAAAATACTGTTTTATGCTGCGCTTAAACACTATACAAACATACATTTATATATAAATCCAGAAAACGCCGTAATACGACTGAAATAACGGACATACATTTATCCAGGAAACGTCGTGATTTGACTGAAATTTTGTTTTATGCTGCGCTTCACACTTTACAAACAGACATTTATCCAGGAAACGCCGTGATATGACTGAAACATTGTTTTATGCTGCGCTTAACACTTTACAAACATATTTGTATCCATGAAATGCTGTGATATGATATAACACTATACAAACATTCATTTATGCATGAAACGCCTTCATATGACTGAAATACAGTTTTATGCTGCGATTATCACTATACAAACATACATTTATCCACGATACGTTGTAATATTACTGAAATACTGGTTAATGCTCTACCAAACACTTCAAAAACATACATTTATCAATGAAACAACGTAATATGACTGAAATATTGTTTTTTTGCTGCGTTAAACATTATACAAACATACATTTATGCATGAAAATCCGTAATATGACTGAAAAACTGTTAAATGCTGCGCTTAACACTTTTTACAAAAATACATTTATCCAGGAAACGCCGTGATATAACTGAAATATTGTTTTATGCTGCGCTTAACACTTTACACAAATACACTTATCCAATGACAGTTACTTGTGGTGTGATTCATCTCTTAATAAGATTTCAGCATATATGTAGTTTCGGCATAATTCCAAGAACTACAATTATATAAAAGATGTGTTTGACAATTAGGAAACACAGGAATATTAGTTTGAAAGCCACATTTCATTATTTGTTTTATCTGTTTATATTAGCTTCTTGATTACATTGTTTTTTGCGCATGTAGTTGCTTCAGATATTTTTTTTTATCTTTTATCATTTTAACATATAAAGAAATGCCTTTCAAAATGGCTGACAGGGGAGGTGAATAAATGTAGTTTTGTGAACTATGTATTGGCTTGGGATTGCAAACAGGTTATTTCATGTACTCTGTCATTTCAGTTTTACTGCTGCATACATGATACTTTTCTTTATCATTGATTTTTTTTATCGGATAAATCAATTAATAAAAGTCTTTGAAAACATCTCGTCAAGCATATGTAAAATCTCCAGAAATGAGAGTATATATCAATAGTCACAGACAATGTGACAAGAGAATATGCTCATATGAAATATCTCTTGAAACTAAAGTATAACTTTCGAAGAGAGTTGAAAACATTGTGACAAAAGGAAAAATTGTTCATTATAAAAATCTCTAGAAATGAAAGAATTACTATCTTATAGTGTTGAAAACAGTGTGACAGAAAGAGAAATTGTTCATAATGAGTAACTCTTCCTTATGTCAAAGTGTTTATAAAAGTCCTCTGCTGCAGATGTGTCAAAATATGTCCACATGTTTGAAATGATCTACAATGTTCAAACAACCAAATCCGCAGGTTCATTTTAAAAACATGTTTCAGGCTAATGGCTGTTATATTTAATGAAGGTATTCAGGCATGCAGTTAAATAGAGGATAACTCTGTCTTACATAGACAACTTTTAAAAACATTGTGGTTAATTAAGAAATTGCTGCTCTTGCATCAATGTTTTCAACGCCATTCAAATAATACACTTTTATTCATATTCAAAGAGATTTACCATATTTTCTCACAGCTGATTTCAGAGTTGTCCGCTACAGATTTGTTGTATGTCGGGCAGAGGGGTCAATGTTGATGCACGGCTTTCAATTCGTTTATTTATATTTGCTTTGCTATATTTACAGTTGACACATGTAGCAACAACAACAATCCGTGTGAGAATGGGGGCACTTGTGTAACTAGCGATACATCCTATACATGCACATGTGCCTCCGGATTCACTGGGACAAACTGTACAAGCACAACCAACTGTTTGTATTGTATAATTGAGGAGTTCTCTGTGAAGACCAAACTTAACTCTTTCCCGCATGCGGCAATCTATAGCAGACGACTTTGAAAAAATATTTGCAAAAATGTAAAATATTTTTATAAATAATAGTATAATAATTGAATAAAGTTAAAAACACTGGGGCAGAAGGAGAAACTGGTTGTTTTGAGTAATTAGAAAGCGTCTATATGTGGAAAAGAGTTAACCCTTTCTCTCATTCAGGTGCATTCAGTCAGGCTCATATGCACGATAACTTTTAAAAACATTGTGGCTAAAGGAAAAATTTGCTCTTCATGAGTAATTTGTCCTTTTGCCACAATGTGTTCAATTCTACTGAATGATTAAACTTTATTCATGTATCCCTTTTTTTAATCTGCTGAAGATTTGTTGTATATGGGAAAGGATTAACATCATTATTATTTGTCTGTGCATCCATGCTACGGATCCAAATGGATAATACTGTCGTGAAACCTTATTTGCCTTATTGGAGATCAGTGCAGAGATATAGATCAGACTGTCCTCGCTCATCTAGCTCTACACTGATTGTTATTAATTAATATTTCGTTTTCACATAGTTCCGTTCAATATAATGGATTTTAGTTTTAGTTATGGGGCGGACTAAATACAATTACTAATAAAATGTTATCTCTATCAAAAGAAGGTATAAGTAGAATTTGACCTAAAAGTCACTTAGCTCTCCAATTAAATCTATATGAATAAATCATTTAACATAAAAAAAATTGAAATAACAAATTGTTTATTCACTGTATTCATGATTTGATAACAATAGTAACCCTTTTCAACATGTAGCTTCTTTAGCGCATATGACTTTTGAAGCAGATGACTTTTGAAAACATAGTGGCAAAATGTTTTTTAATAATGTTTTGAACTTGACTCAATAATTATACTTTCATTTAAAGAGATTCTCCTTATTTTTTGCAGATTATTTGTACTTTTTGAAGGGTTAGGCACACTTAATGTGAACAGTGCACTTTTTTCTAAAATCAAAAAAAAAGTCAAGACTTATATAATTAGAAAATTGCTTTAAAATGTTGCAGAGACAAGAGAATCAGAGCATCTTTTTCCTTTTACCAAAGATTCTTTAAGATGCCTCAGTTAGAAGGATGCGGTAAACGGGCCATATCAGAAATTGGGTAAACTTTGTTTATCCAGATTACTGTGCGTTAAAATTGCCATGTAAAAATGGAGCTACATGCATCTATGGGGTAAACCCAACATATACTTGCACTTGTTACAATGCCTACATGGGATTTAACTGCGAAACACATCAGTCGGGTAGCGCAGGTTTGAACCATCTTTGTCTTTGCCTGTTACAATTGTAATCTCTAAACTATCCATAGTTCACACTGTTATACAGTCAAGCCTGTTCTAAAGACCACCTTGGAATAACAATAACCTGTCTATGCAATCACACTCTTAGTTTCTCGATTACTTCTTTTCTGCATAAATGACGTTGTAAATAAAGACCACCAGTAACCAAAGACAAGATTGTTTTCTTCCAATGGTTTGTCTTTATACAGCGGTCCCACTATATTGTTATTCTAATTTTAACAGGCTGTTTTGATTTTTATCAATACCACTAACGTCCTCAAAGATGTATAATGGTGTGAGTAAATGGCGGACATTAGCTCCTCTGGATACTATCCCCTTCGTGAACAAGTGCATAGGCGGACATTACTTTACATAGAGAATATTCCATTCTTAAGCGGACATTTATCCCCTTCATCTAATTGATGAAAGTGGACAATATCCCCTTCACCTAATTGATGAAAGCGGACCATATCCCCTCCACAGGATTGCTGAAAGCGGACATTATTCCCTTCTACAGACAATAGCTCCTTCGATATATATAAAGAACATCTATTTAATCTGAACTAGATTAACCATTTCCCTTTCCCAAATACAACAAGACGACATTGACAACATCAAGAAAATAGTATGGAAAGTCCCTATTCTAATTTGTAAACAAAGTAGAAAATGTATTGACTGAAGGAGATATTGCTAGTTTTTAGTATTAGCACATTCTTAAGTTACTTCTTAAACAAACAAATTGCAGATTTAATATTTGTAATCAAAATCCGACAATTGTTCCATTTAATTCCAATTAAAAAATGATCTTATTTGATAAGTATTGAGTAATTTTAGGTAAATTATTGAACACGCTTTTATATAACAGCCCATGAAGGAGCTTATGTCCGTCATGTAACGAATAATACAGGGGCTAATGTCCGCTTTGAAAATATACGAAGGGGCTAATGTCCGCATATACAGATTTTAACGAAGGGGATAATGTTCAGAGGGGATAATGTCCCACATACAAGCAATTACAGCAGACGACAGGGAAGCATTTGGAAAATATTTTTTAAAAAAGTATAACTGTTGTGTAGATAAACAACAATGTGGCAAGAGGATTAGTTTCTCCTTTTGCTACAATGTTTTAAATAGTCATCTGCTGCAGAGAAGTAAACAAGTATCTGTATTTTGGAAAGGGTTTAAAAAATGGTGGTTACAGGTTTCTAACCTGACCCTGCTGGATATTTAACACAGGATTAGTGTATTTTATCCTTGAACCCTGCTGGATATTTAACTCACAGGATTGGTGTCGTTTATCCTTGGACCCTGCTGGATATTTCACACACAGGATTAGTGTCTTTTATCCTTGGACCCTGCTGGATATTTTACACACAAGATTAGTGTCTTTTATCCATGGACCCTGCTGGATATTTTATACACAGGATTAGTGTATTGTATCCTTGTACCTCATGGGGGAGGTTATAACATAAGCTATGTCAGAGTATATTTGGTGTTCAGTACATGTATTTGTAAATTGCCCAATAGGTTTTGCCTGAAGCCAGGAAATGGTTAAGGCACTGCTAGACTTTAAAGATCATACGCAGATTTTTGTTGACATTCTTACAATGTTAATGCAATATGTTTATTCCCAAGCATCTCATACAGTTACATACAGTTACACACTTTTATTTGACCCTTTTTCGGAATGTAAGTGTTATGTTTGCAGCAAACCTAATACTAATATACACTGTACTATTAACCTAACCATAGTGTAAACTCTTTATGTAGTCGTGGTGAAAATAGTCACCATAAAATGTGGGGAGAGTACAAGTGTACAAACACCATATCTATGCGGGAAAGTTCTACCTTACAAAGAAGCAGATTATTTGACCTGCCATCTTGTCCCTAGAACGGACGCTTTGCTAAATCAAACCTTCAGGCATGTGTGATCAATGTAGATCATGATCAGCCAGTGCAACTGTGCAGTCTGTTCTGCATTTAACACTGTCTGATACTGCGTCGAAGAAGGTTTTCAAGAATCTTCTGTATACACGTATTCATTTAGATCCTTAAGCATGGAAACACAGACATGTGTAATATTTACAGCTAAGGTTGCAGAGCACTACTCATTTATACAATTCAAGTATGTCAGATGAGCAGAGCACTACCCATGTCAGATGCGCACAGTCATGCATTACCTCATGTGTACTATTTACAGCTGCGATTGGTTTTCGCAGAGCACTACTCATTTATACAATTCAAGTATATCAGATGAGTACATTCATGCATTACCTTGTGTGTAATATTTACCGCTAAGGTTGGTTTTCGCAGAGCACTACTCATTTATACAATTCAAGTTTATCCTGCGGAATTCAAGCGATTTGTACCATCATCCTGGGGTTTTACATATTTAAAGAATTCACAAGATTTGTACCATCGTCCTCGGTTTTGTTAGATTTTTAAATATTTATAGAATTCACGTAATTTGTACCATCATCCTGTGTTATGATAGATTCTTACATATTTATAGAATTCACGCGATTTCAACCATCACCCTGGGTTTTGAAAGATTCTTACATATTTATAGATTGTTTTTTACTTAGAACTAGTGATTGAAAAGCAACCAAGATGTCTATATAACAACTATTTGACTGTTTGTCAAGCTTGTTTAAAGTCAATAAATAAGCGTCCTGTGGTAAATAATTATATATTACATATACGATCAATTAAAATTTTGGTTATTTTTGTTTATTGCCGATGTTACATCAGGATTCAAGTAGCTGTGTTGATAGTGCTTTCATGATGCTGATATGTATTGTGACAAAAGCGGTGATATATATGATATCTCATTTAATCCTCAGAAGGTCTTTTTTATATCACCTGATCCAAAGGCTGAAGGTTATCTATTCTGATCACTCTCTGTCCGTCGTACATCGTTAACGTTTAGCTTTAAACATTATCTCCTCCTAAACCACTGAACCAATTAAAACCAAACTTCACAGGAATGTTTCTTTGATCGTCTTCTTTCAAAAAATTCAAAGATTCAAATTCCATGGAGAACTTTGGTTGCTGCGGCATCAGAAAGTGGGCAAAATGTCCAAACTTTAAAATTCTTCTCATCTATATCTGCTTGTTAGATTCCAATAATTTGATAGAAATTGCCCTTGGGTGACACTTCACAAAAATTGTTCAAGCCATATTGATTGGTTGAAAGAACGTGGCGACGAGGCCGCATGAGATAAGGGTAAAATGATAAAACTTTAATAATCCATCCTTATGTAAGTGCTTGTTTGATTTCAAGATAAATGTAGAATGTTCTTTGATTGATCCTACTACATACTATGTCAACCATTATTAGTTAGTTGAAGGACATAGTAACCAAGCGGCATCAGAAAAGGGGTTAAATTAACTTTTTGCTTCAAATGACTTCACCTTACTCACTCGACCAATTTCATCAAAACTACATAGGAATGTGCTTTGTTGAACCTATTTCAAAATTGGTCAAAGAAATACATTCGGTGTAGATCTTTGGTTGATGCTGCATCACAAAGTGAGAAAAATACCCAAACTTTAGCATTCTTCTCCTCCTTCCAAGATAATTTGATAGAAATGTTCCTTGAATGACCCTTTACAAGAACTGTTCAAGTCTTATTGGTTGGTTTTAAAACAGGGCAGCAAGTTGGCATCAGAAAAGAGGAAAATAAAAATATCCAGATATTTGCAGTTAAATATATGCTAATATACTATGACTTGGGTAATCGATTAAGGACCATTTTGGCCTTCTTGTTTTCATGTGACAAGCTCGTTTAAATCCCAGAAAGTCTATTTTCTGTATGACAAGGCTCATTTAACCCCACCTTTTCCACATACAATAAATCAGCAACCTTGAGAATATGTTGTTGAAAATATTAAAATTCTTAGAAAAAAAAGATGATCATTGAACAGTTGTAAACATGTCGGCAAAAGAAAAAAGAAATCATTATGAGCAATTTCTGTTTTTGCAGCAATATTTTCATCATGCGGAAAAGAGTTGTTGAATAATGATTTCAAACCAAAGACTTTGTTCTATAGCTTCAGTTGATGAACCTAAAGCTGGAAATGCTGACAATGGTGCAGGTGAGTTTTCATTTTCATTGACCAGATTATTTTAAATGGAATGACAGAGTTTAATACGAACCTCCTTATATCAATCTTTGGAATTGTACAGTGTATTAGACGATTTCCGATATGTCACAAGAAAAAAAAACATTCTCTTATTTTATACTAATGAAGATCCTGATAAGTATGTAATTATACAGTATGATCATGGTCTTCACTATTAGGAAATAAGAGTTTTCTGTGACATACCTGAAATAATTTATATCCCATAAACAGCATAATTGTATAATGCTTTAACACTAGATAAACACACTTATTGTACATATGTGAGTTATTTTAAAAACAGTTGACTTGTGTACATGTATTCCTCCCCTAATGTTTGTATTGGATACCAACATTTAAAGAAGTATAATTTAGTTGTAATTCGTTTCCGTTATTTCTTGCAGTTTGTTAATCCGTTCCTACCGAGCAGGGAAAACTATTTGATAAATAATTAACATATTAAAGCTGTCTCAATCTACAGTCTAATTAGAATCAGGCATCATATCATAAAGGTTTATAAGAGAAAACAATTGTTATTTTACTTATTCTGTTTATGAGTTTCTATAGAAATGCAACTTTAAGTATAGAATTCGAACTAATTGTTTTCACAAACGCATCTTTTTTTTTCCAGGGTATCCGGTGGGAAAACGATGAAAAAATGGTGAGCGATTAGCTTAGGCGTATTACAAGTTGTTGTATTTTGAAAGTTACAGATTATGACCCATCTTAATACATTCGATTATTTTATTGATTAATTAGTTAGAATTTTAACAACGCTTTCGTAAGATATTATCATATTACGGCGTCCAGTTTAAATACCCATGTATTTGTTGACATTGACTTATTAGTACATCACATAACTTTCTTTTACATGTACTCGCCTGTTTTTACTCACATATCGCTTTTATAATCTTGTTATCGGAAGTTATTAAGCGTTTAAAAAATATTCACCGAGTTGTGTTTCGAATTCATAACCCATGGATTAGAAGTCGCTCTGTTAACCCCGAGTTATAGGTATTGAGCATACAATTAAACAGTGATACATCATTGAAATAAGTACGCTATGGTTGAAATGGTGTTTTATTCGGTACATTTCAGGTAGATGTTAAAAGACGATTAACAGCAATAAGGGTGCTGCTCGACGAATTGGAGCATATTGTTAATACGTAATTTTATATTAATAATATGATAAATATTATTATAACTTGTTTTCAATAATTTTCCGCATACAATGTTACAGTACAAAACTTGGCCTACATCTCGTCGTGATAAACATGCTGAATTTTAAACTGCTGAAGCAAAACAATACGGCTCGTACAGTCTTAACGAGATTGTCTTTCAATGTAGTCTGATGACCTAGTATTTTAACAGACATGACCAATATTATACTTAGCCTACATCTCATCAAGATAAACATTGTGATACAGTTTTAACAAGCTCAAGTTATAAATGCAGGTTTCAGAATGTTAACAAATTTCCCTTCATGTTGGCATAGTGACCTATTTTCCGACCCAATATGACCCATATTCGAATTTGACTTAAATATCATTTAGACAAACATTTAACGAAAAGCCGTTGATACCTCCACAGCGCTTGAAGGCACCTGCACAGCGCGATCGGGTCGCCCGGTTGAGGGATGTTGGCGTTTGCACGCTACCGCTACAACTTAGTTATTGGTGCATTGGTGGCTGAAGAGGAGAGGCATGGTCTTAATAGGTTCACTGCCTCGCACTTTCTCTTGTGAGTACTGCCCTCTCCTTCTCCTTCAGTCCTCACTTCTTTTCTAGGGCATCTTGTAGTACTGCTACTCTGACACTTTTGTGATCAAGTGTGTGTTAGCCTGTTACCTTCTGAGAAGAGAGCGACTGGATAATCTGATGAATAATGCGATGAGTCGGCTTTAATAACCTGCCACAGCGGGTGGTCGGCCAGAAAGCGGCCTGTCCCAAGTCAATGTCTGACCGAATTCCTGCCGGGCTCTGAGCGGCGTCCGGATTGTCTGGGTAGTCCAAATTTTAGCCCAACGCATTCCCGATATATGGGATGCCCGGACATTGGCCAGGCATCAACCAATTAAAGTGCGATTAGTTTTTAAGTCGGAGTTAAAAGTAACTCGATGCCTGCGAGGAGTCCCGAAGGGTTCAGGCCAAAAATGACCACAAATCGCCGCAAACTACTCGCTAACCTATCGCAAGGTAATTGTGACTGGGGTTTAAGTGATACTAGGTAGGCTACATTTTTAATTCATAAATATGCTTTTGAAAACTTTTGAAAAAAATAAAGTTGATTTATATTTCTCTATGTGCAGACATAAGGCACATTCCTGTAATCATTTGTTCGCCATTGATGATCTTCAGTCAGACGACACGAGGCCAATAGTGAAATTCTTTCTTCAAACTTATCACCAAAAATGTGATCACTATCCAACGAATTGTGTGAGCATTCGGATCACATACTTAATCAAGTCGTCAATGGTTGACTGGTCGGTAAAATAAAGGTGACAGATCACCCCATTTATTCCTCCAGCACTCGATTTACGCCTGGAGTGTTTCGACAGGTCTTCTCGATAAAGTTTACTGACTCGTCGTTAAGTACGAATGTCGTAGTAGCCCGCTACTGAAGAGAGGTAAATCGTATGAGGATTCTTGGAGCAGATAATCCAAGAATGGGATCGTTATAACAGACTTATAATATTCTTCCGGGGTATCATCGGGGTTGTTGTGACGGCGGGTTTGCCGGCTACATATACCGGTATAGTAGGTACTATGCCGACGGATTCACAAATAGCCGCAGCTTCCTGAAACGCCTTCTGTTTCAGTACTGGTGATAATGAATGCAATGAATGACCAGGACTGAAAACGGACTTGAGGTTAATCAGCGTAATAATTTTCTAAAGTTTATACATTAACAAATTTAAAAATAAATTGCATCGAAAAGTGATCGGTTTCTTTGGATAATATGAACAAGAGGGCCAAGATGGCCCTAAATCGATCAGCTAAGTGATATTAAATTAGTAGCAAATATTTAACTGCAATTATATAGGAATATTTGATCAGGAGTACAAATGAAACTGCGAGGAGTGTCCAAAAAATAGCTTATCAGTAAAAGCCATTTGTAATTAGGCATTAAATCTTTGCACAATTTGAAATAGGATCGCCAAAAGAACGTTCATGTGAAGTTTGGTAGATATCGGTCCAATGGTTGAAGAGGAGATGTCATTTGAAGCTAAAAGTTAATTTACCCCTTTTCTGATTCAACATAGCATATCTATTTTAACCAATTGAATTATGTAAGGGGTCAGTATAGGAACATTTCTGCTAAATTATCTTGATATTTAACAAGAACTTTAATAAGAATGGAATTATAAAGTTTTGTCATTTTGCCTCTTTCCTGATGTTTTTCAACGAAATAAATATTGCTTGAACAATTTTTATAGAGGGTCACTCAAAGAACATTTCTAGTAAATTATCTTGGAATCGCACAAGCAGATTATGGAAGAAAGGGATTTTACATTTTGGTATTGTTCTCACTTTCTGATGCCGCCGCAACCAAAGTTCTACACAGACTATTACTTTGAACAATTTTGAAAGAGGACCATCAAAGGAACATTCCTGTGAAGTTAAGTTGAAAATAGTCCAGTGGAATGGCAGGAGTTGTCCTTTGTAGCTAAAAGTTCAATTTACCCCTTTGGTGATGGTTGCTATTATTTTGAAACAAATCGATACGGCTGGAACAAATAAGTAAAGGATCACTGAAGTAAGATTCCTATTCAATTTTCTTAAAATCAGACAAGCACTTTCACAAAAACGGAATTTTCAATTTTTGTTATTTTGTTTCTTTTCTGATGCCGCCTGACTGCCATGTTTATCAACCAATCAGTATGGTTTGAACATTCGTTGTAGAGGGCCACCGAAGCAACATTTCTACCAAATTATATTTGAATATGACAAGCAGATTCAGAGGAGAAGATCTTTGTTTGGACATTTTGCCCCCTTTCTGATGCCGCAGCAACCAAAGTTCTCATAGCATTTAAATCTTTGAATAATTTTAAATATTCCTGTAAAGTTTTGTTCAAATTTGTCCTGTTGTTTAGGAGGAGATGATCAGAAAAGAAGCAGAAACAATAAATAGAAAAAAGGGAGTGGAGTCTGGATCGTCGGTAAATCCGCCACTGCATTTGTCACGCGACTTCTTTGTTTACCATTTGTCTTTCGTCGCATGGGCCGTACGCCCCACCCCCGGTAAATCTACCACTGCATTTGTCACGCGACTTCTTTGTCTACTCAGTTGCTTACTATTTATTTTTCTTGGCAATTTGCCGGGAATATTCGCAAACTTACTTTTTTCTTTGTAAAATATATAAGGGGATATGAAATTGCAGAATATAAAAAAAATATAAAATGCGAAACCATAATGGTAAAATCAGGCATGAAGATTTGTTTCACATGGAAAATTACTCTATTCAAACTGAATTGGACAATCTCCCCGAACATAGTTGTACTTTTCCGTTTCACTTCGCGAAGATGATAATAAGCTTCCATATTTGACCTCTCGGCGCATTAATTTCTAAGCCTTTGTTAAACTTATATTGGAGTAATTACGCCTTAAGCTTTTCACTGATGTTCCAACAACATAAAATAATCTTTTTTGGGTGATCTTTAGCTTTTAAATGCTGTTTTATTGAATCCATGATGAAGTATTTTTCTCGTGTAGTCTCACCATAACATGCGTTGAAGGGTGTTAACAGCAATTGTCAGGCTGCCAACTCCGAACAAATGGTATTACTACTATGACCAAGGGCTAACGCCCCATACCAACTATGGTTAATTTGTATCAATAACGGTTGTAAACAATGGTTAGATTAAAGCTGAATACATTTGTTTCTAAGTAAAAACACTGACAGTGTCGATCCAGATGTCGGTACTTTTCCGACATACTATTCAGTTATTTAAGTTATTACGGTATCCTGTACTTTTCCCTTTCTGTCACGTAACTGCTGTCTCGGTAAAGCAATATTTATGCCTCTGAATTTCGAACCCGTAACCACCGATGTACGTGAGTTAACTCATCCTAAATTAGTCTCTTAACGTTGGTGTTAGTTTGACATCATTAAACTACTTTGTATATAAGTAAAAAAGAAAATAACCGATACGTAGGTGTTCGTTTTTACTGCATTAAACTAGGGTAAATTGTTATCGATGGATAAAAGGTGAATTCATTTGTATCTCAGTTAATTTGTTTACACTACGTATACTTAAAGAATTATCTTCTGAGGTGAACATTCCGTGTTTTTTTTTTCACTGTCTGAAACGCAATTCTATTATCCTAAAAAAATACATTGAAAGTTACTTTACTTTTGTAAACGATTCTCATTTTTCGATGTTGTGAAAAGGTAAAAGCGTGAACAAACGTGTTTATGTTACGTCTCACTTTATGTTTATATATATATTGAAACAGACTGGTGCAATAGCTTGGATAAGGTTACTATCATCATGCCTAACGATAGTTAATGTAAGCGAAGTAGGGTAATTTATTTATTTATTTATTTATTGGGGTTTACGCCGGTTTCAACATTGTTCAGTTATATCACGGCGATATATCACTTATTCATGATCCCTGGGTAAACAAACAAGTACTAGGCTAAACAAATGTGCCTTGCCCGAGGGCACTCAACCATGACCGTAGTGCCGCGACTGTGGATCGAACCCGGGACACCCGGTTCCGAAATTCCCGACGCTAACCACTCGATCACAAGTAGGGTAATCGAATTAAAGATTATGTTTTCGGATTAAATTGCTTACACGACTTACACGATTATTATTGTCATGGTTTACTGTCTGATCTTTGTTTTTCACCGTTTAGTAAAAAACAACAACACACTATCGGTTTCTGTAGTTTTGTAAGTTTACTGTGTATCCCATCATTGACGTAAAGGCGCTGACGTGGATTTTTTCAGTTCAACGTGACGTCATTTTCCGTAAATAACCGTTGCCCTATCCTTGATAAACAGTGGATAGCGGTATTTCTTCGTAGTTTCGTTATACCGTATATGGTCCGATCGTTTCCGTGTTTTACTATAAATAAAACCGATGTCTCACGAAAGGGAGCGGGGCTTACGATGACGTCAGCTGTCAAACAATTCCTTTAAAGTGACCCGACTGTAGTTATACTGTAGTCTATAGCAACCACACTTTTAGTTTCCCAATTACTCTTTTTCAGCATAAATGACCCTGCAAATAAAGACCACCTGTAACCAAAGACAAGATTGTTCTTTTCCCATGAGTGGTCTTAATGAAGAGGTCCCACTGTTTTGTTATTCTCATTTTAACGGGTTGATTTAACTTGATTGTATTAATACCACTAACGTCCTCAATTGTATAATGGTGTGAGTGTCTGCCCGTAACTAATACAAACTACTGAAGCAGTCGACGGGCAAGCATTTGGAAAATCCTTGTAAAAAAGTATAACTATTGTGTAGATTAAAAACAATGTGACAAAAGGGTCAGTTTTTCCTTTTGCTACAATCTGTTAAATAGTCATCTGCTCCAGAGAAGTTAGAAAGCGTCTGTTTGTGGGGAAAAGCTTTAAAAGGGTGGATACAGGTTTCGAGTCCTGGTCTGACCCTGCTGGATATTTTACACACAGGATTAGTGCATTGTATCCTTGGACGTCAGGGGTGAGGTTTTACCATAAGCACTGGCCTGACCCTACTTGATACTTTACACACAGGATTAGTGTCTTGTATCCTTGGACGTCAGGGGTGAGGTTTTACCATAAGCACTGGCCTGACCCTAATTGATACTTTACGCACAGGATTAGTGTCTTGTATCCTTGGACCTCAGGTGTGAGGTTATAACATAAGCCATGTCAGAGAACATTTGTTGTTTAGTACATGTATTGGTAAATCATCAAGGAATTGCTTATTTTCTTCTGAAAGAAGACATTGACACAAGTCACCCTTTCCCTCATAAAAGAAATCGGCAGCAGATGACCTTATATCATCCTGAGAAAAATATGGAAAATATCTTTATATAAAAGTTGTAGAATAGATCTGAAAACATTGTTGCGAAAGGGGAAATTGATAACCATAATGTTTTCAAAGGTCTACTGCTGCAGAGGAGTCAGAAAGTGCCTGTAAGCATGACATGATTAAGGCACTGCTAGACTTTTCAGATCTTACGCTGATTCTAGTTGACTTTCTTACAATGTTAATGAAGCATTTTTATTCCAAAGCATCTCATACAGTTACACACTTTATTCTGACCCTTTTTCAGAATGCATGCTTTTGTCCCTGCAAGCCTAATACACTGATATACATTGTACTAGTAACCTAACCATAGAGGAAACTCTTTATGTACAATAGAATACATTTTATTACATTCAGGCACATTTGCCTATAATAAGTTACAAACAAGTATTTACAATTTTCAAAACGTAATCCCTTTACAAGAAACAAAGATAAAATAAATTTTGAATATTAAACAATTTTTCCGACAATAAAAACAAATACAATAGGGCATACCAATATCAAACTATATAACTGTATACAGTCTGATAGCGGTCTTAACCACATATCCATATCCCACAATTTACATTGATCATATATATATATATATATATATATATATATATATATATGTATTATGTAGACCGTCTTATTTGTCATGGTGAAAATTGTCACCTCAAAATTGGGGGAGATTGAGATAATAAGTGTGCGAACACCGTATAAATGCAGGAAAGTTCTGCCCTACAACAAAGCAGAATTGTCTAGCCATCTTGTCCTTTAGCATGGAAGCAAAGGCAGGCATGACCTTTATTTTCAGCTAAGGTTGTTTTTTTGCAGAGCAGAGCTCATTTATATAATTCAACTATGTCATCTGAACCGAAATACAACTTGTTCAGAAATTAGAATGTTTGAGGCCATTTCAATGTCACATGCAGACACTCACCAGTTTCCTTCAACCATGCCCATTCTATACAATTATTGTGTGGAATGTGGGTCATGACAAGTTAGCATAGCCTGTTTCGTATTTCTAAAGCATAATGGAACATTTACCAAAATTACACACAGTCCTGTTCAACCAATAATGTCATAGGCCGTGACCCTTAATCACATGTAGACACTTTCTGACGCGTCTACTTCAGATGTCTTCTAATCCTTTCCCACACATAGACAATTTCAGATGCGTCTGCTGCAAACGACTCTTGAAAACATTGTGACAAAAGGAGTAATTGCTCAAAGATAGAAAATTTAACTTTTGCCACAATGTTTTAACTTAATTCAATATTTTACTTTCATTTATAGGGATTTTCCACATTCATGCAAAACTGATATCAAAGTCTACTGCTGCATATTCTTTGTAACCTGCTTACTCTTCCTTATGTAGTCGTCTGGCTGTTGCAGGCAAAAGTGTATGCATGGCTAACATGAAACATGCACGACTGAAATCATGTGCGAATGAATTCAAAACATCTTGAATTCTTATATTATTATGGCCTGTTTGTAACTGAAAAAGTGTTGGTTTTTTTTACAAAAATCCACTCGATATTAAAGAAAAAACGCAATAACTGACACGTACTTGGTAATATTGTAGATATGGGGGGCTAAATGTCAAGGCACAGTTCTAATTACCGATTCGACTTTAATGTATCAAGAAAACAGAAAACCAGCCTATTGTTAGCGTCTTACTGTACTTGACTCTGTATTCTGGGAATACTCCGGCTAATATTTTGAAATGTTTTAAAAAAGTGGAAATAAGCTTTGATTTGAGATAAATGTTAGTCATACAAAGAAACAAATAGTTTATGATGACTTATCCGCGCTAGGTTACTGCGCACTTGTGCTGAAGTTCTCCCCTAGCAACAAAGGAACATTCTTATTTTTTCGGTAACTTGTTTCATAAAATTAACTTGAATACACTCGATTATGTTGTCAAAATTTCCAAATTTAATGACGTTTATTCATGAACTGGACTATAGTTGTTAATGTTTAAATGAAAGAGAAAAAGCATTTTGAAAAAAAAAAGAACAACCAATGACCAGGAACTTCTAAAAAGTATAGTTTTGTGAAAATAATGTATTTATTCGTATTGAGTCTTATAATAAGATTCTATAAAGTTATCAATTTAACTTTATTCGTCTTTTTTCGTTATAAAAGTAACAGCCCTTTCACATATAGAGCAAGCATGTAATATAATTAGTCAAGCTTTATAAAGCAAGTACCACCTTGATTCATTTATAACATGTGACTGAACTAGTACCAAGCATTGGGGTGTTGAATACTCTGCAATTTGTTGGAGTTTTGACTATCCTGTAAATTTGATAATGGGTTTTTGTCTACTCTTCATTTTAAATCATATGGGTTTGACTACCCTGCATTTTCAATCATATTGGTTTTCACTACCCTGCATGTTCAATCATATGGGTTTTGACTACTCTGCATTTTCATTCATATGGGTTTTAAATACCCTGAATTTTCGATCATATGGGTTTTGTCTACTCTAAATTTTCAATCATATGGATTTTGTCTATTCTGTATTTTCAATAATATGGATTTGACAACCCTGCATTTTCAATCATATGGGTTGTGTCTACCCTGCATTTTCAATCATATGGGTTTTGACTACCCTGCCTTTTCAATCATATCGGTTTTGACTACCCCGCACTTTCAATCATATGGGTTTCGTCTACTCTGCATTTTCAATCATATGGGTTTGACTACCCTGCATTTTCAACTATATGGGTTTTAACTACCCTGCATTTTCAATCATATGGGTTTTGTCTACTCTGCATTTTCAATCATATGGATTTGACTATCCTGCATTTTCAATCATATAGAATGAGTGTAGTGGAACAGAATTATTCTATTCTGTTCTACGGAACAAATGTCTATACGGCTATTGGGACACAATGTGTTGTAAAATTCAGCGATCTGGGGACAAAGAAATCGGTGAGAACGATTTCGCTGAAATTAGCCACACTGATAGACCACAATGCGATCTAGGTCTGGGCGGTTTCGTTATATCTGGGAAAAATCTAGTTTTAGATATTTTTAAGGTTAAAACCCGAAAAATCGACATTTTGACTAGATATTTCTGTAGATCTCGTACCAGCAAATAACGGAATCAGCTAGAGACCTGAAATTTAAACTGAAACTTGTCAAATATCCAGTGCAAACAACGGTGTTTTTAAATTTCTCATACATTTAGTTTTGATAGTTGGAGAATGCTTTTAATAGGGGCTCTTGAATCAAATATTTTCACGTGACCAAATACTTGGAATGTGACGTCACGTTCAGCACTTCAGCGGTATGACGTCATAACGTTACAGTGGTGCAGAGGTAGAGCGTCGGCCTCTCGTATCAAAGGTCCCTGGTTCGAGTCCCGTGATGAGCGGGTCCTTTTGAGATTTTAATGATTTAATTTTGAGATAATAATGTTCTATTTATCTTTTAGACTTACGGAGATAATTTTGTTGTTGCAAAATACTAGTTTCATCAATTGTTACGTTTTTGATCATGTTAGAATCGAAATAATAGTATCAGCATTGTGTGTGGCCGGTTGGTAGTTCGGGTGCAATTCTGCTCCTCTCCACTCATTCTATCCCGCGAAACCCTTAAGGTGTCGCCTTTCTAGTATGGGTTTGACTACTCTGTATTTTCAATCATATGTGTTTTGACTACCCTGTATTTTCAATCATATTGGTTTTGATTACTTTGTATTTGGTGTTTATAAATTTAATTAACATACACATCAATGTTTGAGAGCAACTCGCATGTACCTAATTTTGACAACAATTTTTAATATAGAATGAGTGTAGTGGAACAGAATTATTCTATTCTGTTCTACGGAACAAATGTCTATACGGCTATTGGGACACAATGTGTTGTAAAATTCAGCGATTTGAGGACAAAGAAATCGGTGAGAACGATTTCGCTGAAATTAGCCACACTGATAGACCACAATGCGATCTAGGTCTAGGCGGTTTCGTTATATCTGGGAAAAATCTAGTTTTAAATATTTTTAAGGTTAAAACCCGAAAAATCGACATTTTGACTACATATTTCTGTAGATCTCGTACCAGCAAATAACGGAATCAGCTAGAGACCTGACATTTAAACTGAAACTTGTCAAAGATCCAGTGCAAACAACGGAGTTTTTAAATTTCTCATAAATTTAGTTTTGATAGTTGGAGAATGCTTTTAATAGGGGCTCTTGAAACAAATATTTTCACGTGACCAAATACTTGGAAAGTGACGTCACGTTCAGCACTTCAGCGGTATGACGTCATAACGTTATCGCTTTGGCGCCAAAACCAAAAGTATGGTGTGTTTATCTTTTAGACTTGCGGAAATAGTTTTGGTGTTGCCAAAAAACCTTGAGTGTCATCAATTGTTACGTTTTGAATCATGTAAGAATTGAAATTACATATTCATAACATATATATTTAGTATTGCGTGTGGCCAGTTGGTAGTTCGGTATAATTCTGCTCCTCTTCACTCATTCTATCCCGCGAAACCCTTAAGGTGTCGCCTATCTAGTATAGAATGAGTGTAGTGGAACAGAATTATTCTATTCTGTTCTACGGAACAAATGTCTATACGGCTATTGGGACACAATGTGTTGTAAAATTCAGCGATTTGAGGACAAAGAAATCGGTGAGAACGATTTCGCTGAAATTAGCCACACTGATAGACCACAATGCGATCTAGGTCTGGGCGGTTTCGTTATATCTGGGAAAAATCTAGTTTTAGATATTTTTAAGGTTAAAACCCGAAAAATCGACATTTTGACTACATATTTCTGTAGATCTCGTACCAGCAAATAACGGAATCAGCTAGAGACCTGAAATTTAAACTGAAACTTGTCAAAGATCCAGTGCAAACAACGGTGTTTTTAAATTTCTCATACATTTAGTTTTGATAGTTGGAGAATGCTTTTAATAGGGGCTCTTGAATCAAATATTTTCACGTGACCAAATACTTGGAAAGTGACGTCACGTTCAGCACTTCAGCGGTATGACGTCATAACGTTATCGCTTTGGCGCCAAAACCAATAGTATGGTGTGTTTATCTTTTAGACTTGCGGAAATAAGTTTGGTGTTGCCAAAAAACCTTGAGTGTCATCAATTGTTACGTTTTGAATCATGTAAGAATTGAAATTACATATTCATAACATATATATTTAGTATTGCGTGTGGCCAGTTGGTAGTTCGGTATAATTCTGCTCCTCTTCACTCATTCTATCCCGCGAAACCCTTAAGGTGTCGCCTATCTAGTATAGAATGAGTGTAGTGGAACAGAATTATTCTATTCTGTTCTATGGAACAAATGTCTATACGGCTATTGGGACACAATGTGTTGTAAAATTCAGCGATCTGGGGACAAAGAAATCGGTGAGAACGATTTCGCTGAAATTAGCCACACTTATAGAACTCAATGCGATCTAGGTCTGGGCGGTTTCGTTATATCTGGGAAAAATCTAGTTTCAGAGATTTTTAAGGTTAAAACCCGAAAAATCGACATTTTGATTACATATTTCTGTAGATCTCGTACTAGCAAAAAACGGAATCAGTTAGAGACCTGAAATTCATCCTGAAACTTGTCCGAGATCCAGTGCAAACAACGGTGTTTTTAGATTTCTCATACATTCAGTTTGGATTCTTGGAGAAAGCTTTCAATAGGGGTTCTTGATTTTAAAAAAATATGTGGGCGTGACTAGGAAAGTGACGTCACGTCAGCGGTTGACGTCATAACGTTACAGTGGTGCAGAGGTAGAGCGTCGGCCTCTCGTATCAAAGGTCCCTGGTTCGAGTCCCGTGATGAGCGGGTCCTTTTGAGATTTTAATGATTTAATTTTGAGATAATAATGTTCTATTTATCTTTTAGACTTACGGAGATAATTTTGTTGTTGCAAAATACTAGTTTCATCAATTGTTACGTTTTGGATCATGTTAGAATCGAAATAATAGTATCAGCATTGTGTGTGGCCGGTTGGTAGTTCGGGTGCAATTCTGCTCCTCTCCTCTCATTCTATCCTGCGAAACCCTTAAGGTGTCGCCTTTCTAGTATAGAATGAGTGTAGTGGAACAGAATTATTCTATTCTGTTCTATGGAACAAATGTCTATACGGCTATTGGGACACAATGTGTTGTAAAATTCAGCGATTTGAGGACAAAGAAATCGGTGAGAACGATTTCGCTGAAATTAGCCACACTGATAGACCACAATGCGATCTAGGTCTGGGCGGTTTCGTTATATCTGGGAAAAATCTAGTTTCAGATATTTTTAAGGTTAAAACCCGAAAAATCGACATTTTGACAACATATTTCTGTAGATCTCGCACCAGCAAAAAACGGATTCAGCTAGAGACCTGAAATTCATACTGAAACTTGTCCAATATCCAGTGCAAACAACGGTGTTTTTAGATTTCTCATACATTTAGTTTTGATAGTTGGAGAATGCTTTTAATAGGGGCTCTTGAATCAAATATTTTCACGTGACCAAATACTTGGAAAGTGACGTCACGTTCAGCACTTCAGCGGTATGACGTCATAACGTTACAGTGGTGCAGAGGTAGAGCGTCGGCCTCTCGTATCAAAGGTCCCTGGTTCGAGTCCCGTGATGAGCGGGTCCTTTTGAGATTTTTCAACACAAAACGGCACGAGTACTGGTTAAGTCTCCAGGAAGCAGACATCGAGTGTGATTAATTTAAGCTTAAAGCTTGTTTCGCAATCGATGTAAAATAAATATAGAATGAGTGTAGTGGAACAGAATTATTCTATTCTGTTCTATGGAACAAATGTCTATACGGCTATTGGGACACAATGTGTTGTAAAATTCAGCGATTTGGGGACAAAGAAATCGGTGAGAACGATTTCGCTGAAATTAGCCACACTGATAGACCACAATGCGATCTAGGTCTGGGCGGTTTCGTTATATCTGGGAAAAATCTAGTTTCAGAGATTTTTAAGGTTAAAACCCGAAAAATCGACATTTTGACTACATATTTCTGTAGATCTCGTACTAGCAAAAAACGGAATCAGTTAGAGACCTGAAATTCATCCTGAAACTTGTCCGAGATCCAGTGCAAACAACGGTGTGTTTAGATTTCTCATACATTCAGTTTGGATTCTTGGAGAAAGCTTTCAATAGGGGTTCTTGATTTTAAAAAAATCTGTGGGCGTGACTAGGAAAGTGACGTCACGTCAGCGGTTGACGTCATAACGTTACAGTGGTGCAGAGGTAGAGCGTCGGCCTCTCGTATCAAAGGTCCCTGGTTCGAGTCCCGTGATGAGCGGGTCCTTTTGAGATTTTTCCACACAAAACGGCACGAGTACTGGTTAAGTCTCCAGGAAGCAGACATCGAGTGTGAGTAATCTAAGCTTAAAGCTTGTTTCGCAATCGATGTAAAATAAATAAGTTTAAACTAAACTTGGGCGCCAAATCCCGATGATAATGTTCTATTTATCTTTTAGACTTACGGAGATAATTTTGTTTTTGCAAAATACTAGTTTCATCAATTGTTACGTTTTGGATAATGTTAGAATCGAAATAATAGTATCAGCATTGTGTGTGGTCGGTTGGTAGTTCGGGTGCAATTCTGCTCCTCTCCACTCATTCTATCCTGCGAAACCCTTAAGGTGTCGCCTTTCTAGTTATTATAATTTTTTCTTATCCATACATGTATACGATAACGTTATGTATGCGTGTCTGTGAATACTGTATATAATTGTATATATGTATAGAATGAGTGTAATGGAACAGAATTATTCTATTCTGTTCTATGGAACAAATGTCTATACGGCTATTGGGACACAATGTGTTGTAAAATTCAGCGATCTGGGGACAAAGAAATCGGTGAGAACGATTTCGCTGAAATTAGCCACACTGATAGACCACAATGCGATCTAGGTCTGGGCGGTTTCGTTATATCTGGGAAAAATCTAGTTTCAGAGATTTTTAAGGTTAAAACCCGAAAAATCGACATTTTCACTACATATTTCTGTAGATCTCGCACTAGCAAAAAACGGAATCAGCTAGAGACCTGAAATTCATACTGAAACTTGTCCGAGATCCGGTGCAAACAACGGTGTTTTTAGATTTCTCATACATTCAGTTTGGATTCTTGGAGAAAGCTTTCAATAGGGGTTCTTGATTTTAAAAAAATCTGTGGGCGTGACTAGGAAAGTGACGTCACGTCAGCGGTTGACGTCATAACGTTACAGTGGTGCAGAGGTAGAGCGTCGGCCTCTCGTATCAAAGGTCCCTGGTTCGAGTCCCGTGATGAACGGGTCCTTTTGAGATTTTAATGATTTAATTTTGAGATAATAATGTTCTATTTATCTTTTAGACTTACGGAGATAATTTTGTTGTTGCAAAATACTAGTTTCATCAATTGTTACGTTTTGGATCATGTTAGAATCGAAATAATAGTAGATCTATCAGCATTGTGTGTGGCCGGTTGGTAGTTCGGATGCAATTCTGCTCCTCTCCACTCATTCTATCCCGCGAAACCCTTAAGGTGTCGCCTTTCTAGTAAGTTTAAAATAAACTTTGGCGCCAAATCCCGATAATAATGTTCTATTTATCTTTTAGACTTACGGAGATAATTTTGGTGTTGCAAAATACTAGTTTCATCAATTGTTACGTTTTGGATCATGTTAGAATCGAAATAATATATTCAGCATTGTGTGTGGTCGGTTGGTAGTTCGGATGCAATTCTGCTCCTCTCCACTCATTCTATCCCGCGAAACCCTTAAGGTGTCGCCTTTCTAGTATAGAATGAGTGTAGTGGAACAGAATTATTCTATTCTGTTCTACGGAACAAATGTCTATACGGCTATTGGGACACAATGTGTTGTAAAATTCAGCGATTTGTGGACAAAGAAATCGGTGAGAACGATTTCGCTGAAATTAGCCACACTGATAGACCACAATGCGATCTAGGTCTGGGCGGTTTCGTTATATCTGGGAAAAATCTAGTTTCAGAGATTTTTAAGGTTAAAACCCGAAAAATCGACATTTTGACTACATATTTCTGTAGATCTCGCACTAGCAAAAAACGGATTCAGCTAGAGACCTGAAATTCATACTGAAACTTGTCCAATATCCAGTACAAACAACGGTGTTTTTAGATTTCTCATACATTTAGTTTTGATAGTTGGAGAATGCTTTTAATAGGGGCTCTTGAATCAAATATTTTCACGTGACCAAATACTTGGAAAGTGACGTCACGTTCAGCACTTCAGCGGTATGACGTCATAACGTTATCGCTTTGGCGCCAAAACCAATAGTATGGTGCGTTTATCTTTTAGACTTGCCGAAATAATTTTGGTGTTGCCAAAAAACCTTGAGTGTCATCAATTGTTACGTTTTGAATCATGTAAGAATTGAAATTACATATTCATAACATATATATTTAGTATTGCGTGTGGCCAGTTGGTAGTTCGGTATAATTCTGCTCCTCTTCACTCATTCTATCCCGCGAAACCCTTAAGGTGTCGCCTATCTAGTATAGAATGAGTGTAGTGGAACAGAATTATTCTATTCTGTTCTACGGAACAAATGTCTATATAGAATGAGTGTAGTGGAACAGAATTATTCTATTCTGTTCTACGGAACAAATGTCTATACGGCTATTGGGACACAATGTGTTGTAAAATTCAGCGATCTGGGGACAAAGAAATCGGTGAGAACGATTTCGCTGAAATTAGCCACACTTATAGAACTCAATGCGATCTAGGTCTGGGCGTGTTCGTTATATCTGGGAAAAATCTAGTTTCAGAGATTTTTAAGGTTAAAACCCGAAAAATCGACATTTTGACTACATATTTCTGTAGATCTCGCACTAGCCAAAAACGGAATCAGCTAGAGACCTGAAATTCATACTGAAACTTGTCCGAGATCCGGTGCAAACAACGGTGTTTTTAGATTTCTCATACATTCAGTTTGGATTCTTGGAGAAAGCTTTCAATAGGGGTTCTTGATTTTAAAAAAATCTGTGGGCGTGACTAGGAAAGTGACGTCACGTCAGCGGTTGACGTCATAACGTTACAGTGGTGCAGAGGTTGAGCGTCGGCCTCTCGTATCAAAGGTCCCTGGTTCGAGTCCCGTGATGAGCGGGTCCTTTTGAGATTTTAATGATTTAATTTTGAGATAATAATGTTCTATTTATCTTTTAGACTTACGGAGATAATTTTGTTGTTGCAAAATACTAGTTTCATCAATTGTTACGTTTTGGATCATGTTAGAATCGAAATAATAGTATCAGCATTGTGTGTGGCCGGTTGGTAGTTCGGGTGCAATTCTGCTCCTCTCCACTCATTCTATCCCGCGAAACCCTTAAGGTGTCGCCTTTCTAGTATAGAATGAGTGTAGTGGAACAGAATTATTCTATTCTGTTCTACGGAACAAATGTCTATACGGCTTTTGGGACACAATGTGTTGTAAAATTCAGCGATCTGGGGACAAAGAAATCGGTGAGAACGATTTCGCTGAAATTAGCCACACTGATAGACCACAATGCGATCTAGGTCTGGGCGGTTTCGTTATATCTGGGAAAAATCTAGTTTTAGATATTTTTAAGGTTAAAACCCGAAAAATCGACATTTTGACTAGATATTTCTGTAGATCTCGTACCAGCAAATAACGGAATCAGCTAGAGACCTGAAATTTAAACTGAAACTTGTCAAAGATCCAGTGCAAACAACGCTGTTTTTAAATTTCTCATACATTTAGTTTTGATAGTTGGAGAATGCTTTTAATAGGGGCTCTTGAATCAAATATTTTCACGTGACCAAATACTTGGAAAGTGACGTCACGTTCAGCACTTCAGCGGTATGACGTCATAACGTTACAGTGGTGCAGAGGTAGAGCGTCGGCCTCTCGTATCAAAGGTCCCTGGTTCGAGTCCCGTGATGAGCGGGTCCTTTTGAGATTTTAATGATTTAATTTTGAGATAATAATGTTCTATTTATCTTTTAGACTTACGGAGATAATTTTGTTGTTGCAAAATACTAGTTTCATCAATTGTTACGTTTTGGATCATGTTAGAATCGAAATAATAGTATCAGCATTGTGTGTGGCCGGTTGGTAGTTCGGGTGCAATTCTGCTCCTGTCCACTCATTCTATCCCGCGAAACCCTTAAGGTGTCGCCTTTCTAGTACGGACAACAAAATGTAGATATGTACATAGCTATTAACCAAGTATAATACATTATGACAAATATTAGTTTCATATATATGCACTTATTGCATCCTTGTTAATACAATATAATATTTTCTATTTAAATTATTCGTTCATTTGAAGTATTCTTATATATCAGTTATTAGAAGATGCTTTCAAATAAGACATCAGATATCTAGCCAGGAAATGAATTAAAGTTTTGTTTTGACATTGCATTATCGTGTTAAACAGATGTTTTGTTGGTAAATTATTTTTCCAATTAGGAGAACATTAATATTTTCTTAAGATATCAAAAAAAGGACATATCAATCTATGTAAAGAATGGGAACATTTCTAATAATGACAAAATAACTTCTTAAGAGAGTTGAAACATTTTCGGCAAAAGCTGTCTACTGCATATGCCTCATCTTCAATCTACATGTCGGAAAGGCTAATTCTTATCTTGCTGGATTCATTTAACTGATTTCATCAAAGTGTAGTCACCTGATTTTCCTCATATGTGTACGAGCGTGTCGCCGGAATTTGATTATTCATTATCAAAACGAGATGGGCACTTTAATTCCTTGGGTATACTTTGGTTTCACATATATTTCGATGTTTTGTAATGGCTTTGATTTTTAGTTAGACTATTCTAAGAATATGAAGCATATTGTACTGACCCTGGGGTCGGAGTTGGCGTCACACATTAATAAAGTTTTTGCAATGAGACATTATACAACCCGTACCAGCCAGGCCATCTAATTAAACAATCAAGTAGATGTCTCAATCCTGCATATAATCCAAAATATGGCCCTTTTTTGTTGTGAGTGCAACTACTCTCAGTTAATACTTGATGCATTGCATTGACACCCTATTCAGCCCTATACTTAAAAGTAATAATTTAATCAAGTTGAAAACATTGAAACAGAAACAGAACTTACTCACTTCAGGTCGTCGACCGAAGATGAGTCAAAACATGCAAGATATATGAAATGGTTAATAAGTGCACCATGTAGAACAAGCTGTTAAAATCCCTGATTTCAGAAACTGCTTGGATTTGTGAACCGATTGCCAGGAAAAAATTACTTTTTTTTTTTTTTTTTTTGAAAAACAGAATTCAGATGTGATAAATAACGAATACTTTTCATCTATATTACGACTAGCAAATGTATATTGTCCGTTTAAATTAAACTGTTTCAGTCAAATATGTTGGGCAAGAAGCCTAAATTATCAATACATGAATTGACTTGACTAGAATTTCCTAAATCCATCTCACGCAAAAACAGCCATTCTCAAAATGTGACAAGCGACTATTCAGACCGGCATGCGGCCCCCACGCAGTATGATCAGTACATTCAGTGTTCGGATAATGTCATAGTACAAATATCCCAGAGTAAGATGGAGCACTATCGTGAGAAATAAGTGAATATTAAAGTAAAGAGTTGAATGTGATTGCCATTGTGGGACCTATAAACGGAAGACTAGATGAGATCGAGTAAACTGGTCCTTTCCCACCAATATCTCTCCTATCACTCAAGCAAACCCTCAGTGAGGCTATCTTATTCAATACGCTTGTCAAATAAGTTTCTTGGAAAGTGTGATACAGTCAAACCTGTGCTAAAGACCAACTTTGATCCCCAGTCTATAGCAGCCACACTTTTAATTTCCCAATTACTCATGTCTCCACAAAATAACCTGTAATTAAAAACCACCTGTGAACTAAGACCATATTTGTCACAAGTCGGGCTATCATGATACCCTTGGCGTCATTCGCGTCTGTGGTGTCTGCGACGTCTGTGTTGTCACACTCTTTAACTTTACCTCACAACTGAAAAACCGTTCGAGATTTCCTAATGATACTTGGTACACATGTTTGGGAACAATACGCATGTCTATGCCAAATCACATAACTCTGGCTATAATTATTATTCTGAAATGCCTCTTTTACGACTTACTGATCTATATCTAGATATCTGGGTATGTGTCGCAAAGCCGAAGTAATAGAGCTGATTTTTAGAAATTGTATTCAATGTTATTATACTTAAAATTAAAAACTATCTTTTTTTTAGCCAACATCGCAAGAATTTCGCAACTTGGCAATATATCTATGGCGCTCTGCGAAAGTCAGGCTTAGGGCAGTCTACGACCAGTGTAGAACCACATTCGCGCAATCTGAAGACTGTCTGACGACATTGAAGTGAATATGATTTTTAGAAACGAATTATTCCAGATGCTTTTAAGATTGATCGATATGGATGTTATCTGTTTACATGTAGAGTAAATAAATCATTCGCATTCGTTTTAAAACACTTAAAATTTTCCTTCAAATGGTACATTTATGTCTAAATGAAAAATGCTACTAACATAGGTACGAACACATTTCACATTTTCTTACCTACCTATCTACCTATTTGACAAGTTTCAAACATATAGCCAACATAATTGGAAAGATTTGAAAACATGATGGTAAAATTTAACTTGCTCATCATGAGCAATAACACTTTTGTCACATATATAATTTATAATGTTTTCAAAAGTCGCAGAAGTGCCAAATGCATCTTCATGCTGGAAAGAGTTATTTTTAACTAATCTCTGCTTTTAATCGGTTACTGGTGAACAGTCTTTCTTCAGTAACCTAAATTCTACATGCATATTATTCCAGATAAACACATCGCCCAACCAGTCGTCCTAAAGAAGTATGTTGACACATTTGCAGCAGATGCTTTTTGAAAACATTCTGGCTAAAGGAGAAATTGCACATGATGAACATTTTTCCAGTTTTGCCATAATGATTTCAACTTTATTGAAAGAAATCTTTTCAATCAAAGAGTTTTTCTATTGATTTGCCTACAGTAATGTGATGTCATCTCCACAAACAATTTATCGGGTTTAAGCAGACGGCTCAATTTCCGTTACAGAAGCGGGCTTTTTGCTCCACTCCCAAAATCAGTCGCCATGACAGAAGATTTTGTCATTTACGTTTTCGTTGTATTGTCGCTTATCTTGTGGTCCTATAGTGTATGTTTCCTCTAAACATCTTACGGAATAGTTACCATTGTATAAGTGTGTACTGATCTTGGTCTATTAGCTACATTAATGTTTGATTTATTATGCGTTCGGTAAACGCACGTGGTTCTTTGTTGATTTTGCAATCATTTGTTGATAAATAAGGAATATTTACAAGATAAGTATTTAAACTTCAAACAGACGTTGTCTGATCTGTATCTTCACGCTTATGCTAAGATGTTGACCATTCATTGATAAAGCCTTTCTTTGGTCATTTCATACAAGAGAGGGAGCTAATTCTATGTACACTTTTGAATTGTTGATCAGTGGTTGTTTCCCTTTATTTACATTAGACAGACATAATCACAGGAGTTGATCCTTATTTTCTCTGTCCCGTTCTTGGTGATGCAAGACATTTATATTCTTTTCACATCCTTAGTATGCATTTTGTGGGAGTTGCTGAGATGTATGCCCGGCTCCCAAAAGGTTAAGAAGGGGAGGAGTGTAGTATCTAGATGTGGTGGCAAGACATGATTGCCCGATAAGCTCAGTTGCTTAGAACGTCAAGCTAGTGTTATGGGGGTCGTGGGTCGAGCCCCACATCGGGCGGACAATTTCTCCCCCTTATGTTACTTTAGTGGATTTAAAAATAGGGAAATTGCCATAACTTTAAAAGAAATATTGTCCGAAAGTACTGGGCAGATTTTGTTCCTCGAGTGACTCTCTACCATGATAGTTCAAATTATACTGACCAATTGACAAAAAATTGCCGCCAGGGGTCAGAGCTTTCTTTTCTAACATGTGTATAGTAAACACTTGAACAAACTTATTGACTTGAAGTTTACGTCTGATTTAAACATATGTTATCACAAGGTTGCCTTGGTTATACTCTACAAAGAGCCATTGGCTAAAACTGGCTCAGAATAAAATGCGTGTGGCTGAAATCCAATTTCACTCCAAAATTTTGCTGCAAAAAAACTCTGTGGTTATCAGAAAAAATGGTAAGTGTTAAGGAACAGAAATTAATGAGCGTTTATTACACAGATCTCGATAGGTAAGAAGTTGTGATTAACACCTTCAGGTTGAGTGTTACAGGAGTAAGAGGTTTTCTTATCATAATTGTATCTTAAAGATTATTAAAAGTAGAACAAATGTTAATTTGAGCAATTATACTGATTTGAAACCCCATCCCTCACACGATCATTGCAAACTTGGCAGTGGTTATAAAATAATCTGAATATTGTTGAATGTTGTTGACATAGTCAATTCAAAAAAACCTGGGCATACTAAAATTAAATTGGTTTTTTTCAAAGTGACTAAACTCATCGGTAAAAGAGGGCATTCCTATTTGACAAACATCTGCTGTGTATTTGTATATGCAACCGCCTGTATGACCTTAATTTACGAATACATACACAACCGTCCAACCAGTGCTTTCAGTGCTGATTATATTTTGAATATTCCCACCAAGGTTACACCTCTCAAGTTCTTTAGATGCATGCTAATGATATACCTACACCATTTAGACATGTCAATTTCAAATTACGCTAAATACATCCACTGACTTGCTGATCTAATATAGTCCCTAAAACAACCTTTTTTGCGTAGAAATGAGAGTATACCATCACCAGAAAGTATTGAATATATGACATTGAGTTTAAATTCATTGTGAATGTCTATATGATGCACTGGAAATGATTGATTTGATCAGTTTTAGTATTTTGACCTTGTTTGAAAGTGAAAGTAGAGAATGCTAAACAACGATTTTGTCCGGGCCCGATTTGTTCCAAAATTACGGTTACCATTTTCGCCTGGTGAGTTTTTCTTGCATAATGCATGACCCCACATTTGCCTTGGATTGTTTGAAAGCTAGGAGGTAATTCTTTTCAATGATATATGGTGTTCTACATAACGCTTAGAAAGTGTGACAATTGAGGACTGAAACTGGTCGATTTACAGGGAGACAAGGAAGGTGTTTTGTTGTGTGTGTTGTAAACCTCAAGTTCTCATCGTGTATATAAACGATTACTTTGAATATGACAAAAAGTGATAGATTAAACAGTACATGAGTTCCAGCTTCATAAAAGTTACAAAGGCAAAGGTCAAACCTTAAATGTCCAGTCTCTGGAGAAAAATTGTCAAAAAAACATGTCTGTCTACACTGGCACTTACAGTGCAAAATTGGTGTGTTATTAACCCTATATCACATACAGATGATTTCGGACCCCTCTGTAGCAACATTGTGTGACAAAAGGACAGATTACCTAGAAAGTTGTAGGTTATAACATAGCATATTACATAGTTTTACATTATTTTATATTGTGTTCCCATAGTTATGTCTATATGTTTGCAAAGCCCTCTGCTGCGGTTTTGTTGTATATGGGATTTGATTGATTGATTGGGATTAACGCCGTTTTCAACAATTCCTCAGTCATGTCAGGGCGGCCAATTCACATACGCATGTGTCTCCTGATTTCTTTACAACTGTACCCCACACAACATACTTTCCTAGCAACTGGCTGCTTTTTCACATAGACTGTTAACTCGTTAATGATAGACGAATGACGCTTTGCACAGTTGCATTTGTTAACATTCGAAAATAATCTTTAGTATATGTGTAGTTCACTTATATATCTTTCAATCGACGTTTTTATGCTTTGAAAATGGAGTATAATTGCTTCAATCAGAATTTGGTCAATTATCAAAAGTACATGCATGCATAAGTGCACTGTCAATAGAAGATACGTAGTATAATTCCTTGACAAAAGATAGAAATCAAAATTAAAATAGAAACAAACTAATTAAGTTTGCAGACAATATAGGTCAATTAATTTCTTTGATTTAGGTAACTGCCTCAATCTTAGATAACGGATTATAACTGATTCACACTTACCTAGCTATTATTTCGTCTGTTATAAATATACAAAATATATATGCATGCATAAATGCTATGTCAATAGTATATGACTTGTGTAGTACAATTCCACAATATAAGAATAAACTTGTTACAAAAATATATAGATGTAGATCAAGTAATTTTTGTTGTTAATTTCGTATACGTAAACAATGGATTAGAACTGATTCATATGGTTCTATTATTCTAATGTACAGGCTGAGTATTTCAACACATAGAAGGCCCTGTGACATCAAATTTGCTTTTAATATCGATCCAACAAGTCATTCTGAATGCTGTGATTTCCAATATCAAACTGTAAAAAAGTAAATTATCAATATGCAAGTAAAAATAAAGAAAATACTCACTCGAGTCCCGGTAACTCAGTCGGTAGACACGCAGGCTCTTAATCTAGGGGTTGTGATGTCGAACCAAAGGTCTGCCAACGATATTTCCGACGTGTGATAAAAGGCAATGCGAAAAGCGTCATTCGTTTTCCACCAATGCCTATGTAGAAAAGCAGCATGTTGCTTGTAAATACACGAGAATGTGAACTGGCCACCGTGGTATGATTGAAAATTGTTGAAACCCAAAATCAATCAATCAAAATGCTCACAGCTGCTTTGTCAAATGTTACCAGCTATATTCTGAAGAATATTGTCAAAACTATGGAGAACGTTTTTTTATCAACATTAAGATGTGAATACATTACAGAACAGAACAGATCATAAACTTCATTCGACAAGAACATAGTACATACTCAAGAACGCATGCACATTCATACACTATCAAGCCCATACAAACTACCGTTCTGTAATGAGAATGATGCTACAATTTTTAAAGGATGATACCTATACATATTCAATGGAAAGTGAAGAAACTAACACATCCTTAACCAAATATGGTCAAAAAATTGAATATCAATAGCAAAACATTCCCTTTAATACAAAAGAGGTCTTGGTTGCATAGTAAAATTAAGATTTCTGTTTTGGGTAGTAAAATAATAAGTTTGAACAAATCAGCTAAAAAAAGGGTCTTGGTTGTATTTAAAAATGAAGAAGTCTGATATGAAGATAAAGGGTTTGAACAAAATGGCGGCCCAAGAGGTCTTGTTTGCTTTTAAAAATAAAGAGTTCTGATATGAAAATAATTGGTTTGAACAAATCGGCTACTAGAGGGGTCTTGGTTGCTATTGAAAAATGAACAGCTAAGATATTAAAATAATAAGTTTGAACAAATCGCCTACAAAATGGGTCTTGGTTGTATAGTCAAATGGAGAGGTCTGATATAAAAATAAAAGGTTTGAACAAATCGTCTACACAAAGAGTCTTGTTTGCATTGAAAACGGAAGATTTCTGATATGAAAATAATAGGTTTGAACAAATCGCTTCTAAAGGGGTCTTAGTTGCATTGAAAAATGAACAGTTCTGATATGAAAATAAAAGGTTTGAACAAATCGGCTACAAAAGGGAACTTGGTTGCATGGTAAAATGAACTACCTAAAGAATGGTTATCAACACGTAGAATTTTCAAAGAGTAAACAAACGGTAAGAACAACAAGATAGATACCTCGTTTAGGTGGGACGATACATATGATTGAGGCCTTTGCATCAGACAACTTTAGAAAACATTTCGACAAAAGAAGAAATTGCTCAAAACAAGCAATTTCTCCTTTGGCAACAATGTTTTCAACTCTGTTCAATAATGATACTTTCATTCATAGTAAATTGTCATACCTTTGCCTAGATGATTCCAAAGTAGTCTGCTGCAGGCTTGATGTATGTGGGAAAGGGTAATAACATGAAGGTGATGAGTTAGGACCCGGTGTCTGTTACGGTTTGGACTTTTAATTCTTGATAATCCAAGCAGTTACGAAAACCGGTAATGAACCCTTCGCCTACCTGTTACATAGCAACCCACGAAAATGTACTGTGGTCATGTTGGATAAATCTAAACTGCACCTATCGTTGATGATTCCATATAGTGTTTATAACAAAACAATTGCATCGCATAACTGCTATTAACCCTTACCCGCATGTAAGGCGCAAGTTTGTGTTTGATTAACCTTTTATTTCAATTGATTTCATGCTATTTGAGATCAGTATATGAAAACCACACTTTTAATCAGTTTTGTACAACAGTATAACTACATAAGCTTCAAACGTTAATCCTTAACCTTCGGTGCGCGAGTAGGGTCGTGTTGCGAACAGGTTAGACCCATCTTCGCAAGCCAAGGGTAATTTGTCCATTACATTACCATATTTACTCATGGAAATGCTAATGTACGAAGTAGCCTTGGCTAGCGAAGATGAGGTAACACCAGACCTGACTCTAACCTTTCTGCTCATGACTAAATTGATGCTTTAAAATTTGATGAATAAGACAAATATAAAATGAGACAGACTAATTCTAGAAACAGTAGGCTACCTGCATAGTTTGACTGTAAAGTAAAAATAAATCCATTCAAAATGATTATATCATGTTCTCAATTAAAAGGTTATTAATAAAAACAAAATGACGGGATCCAAAGCAACATTGTTTTGCCCTGATAGCCGGACAAAAAGCAACAGTTCTATATCAAGTTTACATTTTTTTCTAGGATTTTAAACGTGGACAACACGAAATAGACCAAATTCAATAAATGTAATTATATCTTGCCTAACCGTATGTGCATATATACTTTGCATGATACTCAAATTTGATGATCAACAAAGTTGAAAAATGACAAAAATTGTTATTCAAACTTTAACTTATCATCATTTCTATATTTCTGCAATGTATGATATAAATATAGAGGGATGTTTTTATACAATAAATGTATGCAAATGTTAATTTAGTTCTTTATATAAAACACTTAACACAATAGTAACATGGTATTGCTTTTTATCTTATTTGTTTGTTTTGAGCTTGCTAGATAATTCACCCGATATGCGTCGTAACGTTTAACTGTTAAGCTACCAACGTCAATTAAAGGCTTTTGCAAACAATCGTAACGAGTTGTATCATCTTAAATCTGCATTGTTTGTAACATAAACATTAAATTTACCAGATTTCCAGTAAGACGACAAATGAAGTGGTTGGCTTTGTTTAATTCGGCATTGAAAGAGTTAAATATGTCTTCATTGGTACGAAAATGTAGATATGAAATGCAAGTGTGTTTTAGATTTGATATAGCCTAGCATATGCACTTTATTCAAATTTCTGATTCATATTTCTATACACGAAAACACATGTACTCACTTTAATTCTAAATCCTATATTAAGACATTATCATTCAAGATCAATACGTTCAGTGGGTTTGAAAAGTACCTCAAAATGTACATGTATATTTATATACGGTATCTTGCAAAATAATTCTTCAGACTGGTCAATAAATCATGACTTGGAGTGACATTCTGGGTAAAGACCATATCAAGGGACATAATTCTGAATAAAAACTTCGGGAATTCAGAAGCATTAACTCCCCTGCTATGAACCTTTATTTATTTGAACACATGACCCTTTGTTAAAAAAAAAATTAAATTGGATAATATAATATAAATTCATATAATCTGTATTATTGCATATTCAATTATTAAACAAACTGATTCGTGTTAGTATTCCGTTCGTTTATTTTTTGTTGGCGACAGTATATGTTAAAAGTAAGTTAAATGTTATAAACTATAGTATACAGTTACATAAACACTATTACCAAACACAGGAACTGAGTACTTAGGTTCACTAACTCTTTTGTCTGATAACGATATCAAGATCGTAATGGTTGAAGTTCTTTCGTGCGGAAAGTTGTAATGCTCTTCTATCACTTGATTATCTTACACGCTTATCTCTATTATGGGCTGGCAAATTTTTCCTCGATTTAGTTTCTTGTGGACATGGTGTTAAAGGTTGTAGTAAGCAAAAATCATGTGTTGGAATTCTGGTTCTTCCATTTATTACTTCAGAACAATGAAAAAACAGTTTACTCAGCGCTCTTCATCCATCATTTGACTTAAAGGTTATGTGTTCAAGTAACTATATACACATACTTTAAAGTATAAGCTGTCTTTCATCTGATGAAATACAAAGAAATGTGGAGTTTCAATATATACGAAATGCTATTGTATATACTGTTTTATAGGTGAAGCATTCAATCATCTTGAACGAATCATTATGGTTTGTCAACTAGACAAAACACATAGGGTAAGATGAAGACACTGGTTGTTATGCTACTAGTACATTTATGTTCTGTTTCTTGTTGGTAGACTGTATTGGCGGCCGATATGGTCCTATTTGCGGTGAAGACTATGGCCACTGTATTAACAAGATGTGTGTGCCATAAGTAACGGTAACGTTTACGTGGCTGTTCTGCTGAATATAAAGAAAACAAGCGTAAAGAAGGTATGTCATGTACTTCCTTTGATCTAGTCAATTAAAGGAATAATTCGAATCCCATGAAATATGTGGTATATGCATTTCCTGCAATGTGTTTAATATTAGAATGTAATGAAATGTGCAGCTAAAATCCATTATATAACTGAATGAAACAGTGTTGCAATAACAAATTACTTACTTAAATACATTTTCAATTGCATTGAATATTTTGAATTTAAAATCAATAATACGTTTTAAACTGTTCGATTATTGGTAAAAATAATATGGCATATCGACACCTATCAAAAACACATTTAACTGGTCAGTCGTTCTCTAACCACCTATTCTTTTTGTGAATTGATTCAAACAGTTGTGCATCTTATATCGGCTATTATAATATGTAACTCGTGCCACGATATATCACTCACAAGGCATAATTTAAATAAGAATGTCATGGACGTTTTAACGACACAATAACAGATGTATTACTATATCTTTACAATCTTACACATTTAAGGAGTGCTCCTTGTAAACGATAACATACTTCGGCGTTCATTAACAGTGCACGATGAATTAATCTGATGGATACCATTCCCGTCAAGTTACATAGCAGGAATTCCAATTATACTGCATTAGTGAACAGTTAAGATCCAATTACGCCTTGCGCCTACACAGGAAACACATATGTTGACGGTAAATATACTTGCAATACAATTGAACTACATGGAAACAAATGTCTCTTGTTACTTACAGTAAACAGTGAGTCATTGTTTGCCTTTGAATATAATATAAAACTATCCTACCGTTTATCTTTCTGTAAATTTGCTTTCATTATTTGTCATTTTTACGATAATTTGCATGCATATACAGTCGAACCTCGTTAATCCGGACACCTGTGTTCCCTACTAATATTTCCGGATAAACGAATTTTTATTTAATAATATTTACCTAAACACCGTATAACATGAAAAACACTTTATACTGAAGTTTATTGAAACCTTTTATTTCACGTTGTGATGATAAGAGCGATAGTGTTGTCCAGTCGCCAAGACACAGTACAATCATTATGATGTAGGTGGTTCGTTGTACTTATCATTCGCGAGATATAACTATTTATATAATTTTAAAATTACTGCACCTATCTTACTACACGTACTTTACAGAATGTCAGACTCTTAGCTTTGGTATTAATTGTAAGTAACGTTGTAAAATGTGTATAGACGGAGATGTGACATATACACAGGAGAATGTCCAAATGGATTAAATCAAGGGTAGCCAATGCTCTCAGGAGATAAATCAAGATACTTCGTCTAGTTCAGATACATGTATCAGCTTACCTGTTTTCATACGATGGTTGTTTGTAGTCATTGTCCTTAAAACAACAAGTGTCGTTGGACTCGTTTGGTTTAAAATATGTCTTGATATCAGACAAAAAACTTGAATAGAAATTGAACTATCAAGTTTTATTATTTAGCCCCTTGTATGATCCCGTCTTGCTGCCATTTTTTTCAATCAATAGATTTGACTTAAGCATATCGTGTAGAAAATAGAACATTTGTACTAAATTATCTTGGATTTTGACAAGCAGATTCAAAAATGAAGATTTTTATAGTTTAGGTATTTTACATGTACTCCCTTTCTTCTGCCACAGAAACAAAGGTTGATTTTAAAATGTTTATCTTTGAACAAATTTGAAAGAGGAGCACAAAAGGAACTTAACTGTGAAGTGTTGATATTATTTGCCCAGTTTATAAGGATGATGAGTCGTTTGAAGCTAAAAGTTCAATTTACCCTTTTTCTGATGTCGTCTGGTATCTATGTCTTAGAACAAATCATATGGCTTAGTTAACTATACAGACGATCAATGTAGGAGCAAGCCAGACAAGGACTTACATATGAATGGAGTTTTAATTTTTTGTCATTTTACCTTTTCTGATGCCGCATCAATACCCTTGCTTTCAACTAATTAATATGGCTTGAACAACTTTTTGTAGAAATGCGCGTATCCAGGCATACACACGTACGCCAATGCGTTCCTTTCGTCAGAAAAAAAAGAAAATTAAAAAGGTTCAAATATGCAATAAAAACTGAAGGCTGATGGAGTTAAGTGCTATGAAGTATAAAGAATGGGTATCAGCCTGCCATTTCGTGCAGTTTGGTCAGAACTGCCTCGGTCGTGTTCTGGTTATGACGTCCGCCTCGAGAGCGCGCGACCAGTGTTTAATTCACGGTCGGGTCATACCAAAGACTCGAAAGTGGTAGTACTTATTTACTCTAGGGTGCGAAGTGTTTCAGACGGGTGAACTGGTGTAAGGATAAGCTTCAAATCAGCGCTGAAAATTTGCACAGGAAACGCCGTAAAATGGCAATGTATCATTCCACCAAAACAGTTGTAAACGTCACCCGTTTCATCGAAGGAGTTATATGTGACAGATAGATATACATGTTGAAGTTGTTATTAAACTTCCGCCGTTAGTTACAGGTTTGATACAAAGATATGGTATGTTGAATAAATAAACTAAACTATATATATAAAAGGTGTACATGTACGTGCATGTTGGTATACATTCAGAGGTAAGTTTTTGTATCAAACCTGTAACTAACGGCGGCAGTTTAATAACAATGTTAACATGTATATCTATCTGTCACATATGACTCTAACTAATAACTAACGGCAACAAGTTACAAGTTACAATAACACGTGAAACATGGCAGTATGTTTTTTGTTTCAAAACAAACATATCAAATCTAATAGCACTTGCACGCTCAGAGCACTAGATAAGGGGCATAATTCATGTTTTTAAATCAGTAACAGAACTCCGAACCATTTGGTGTGCTTTCTCAAAATTCTAAGGTCTGAAAGAATGTGGATACTCTTCGTACCATACGCCTATTTAATATCAACAAGTTTTATCATCGGAATTAACCGTACATAAGTGATATAAGTGCACCTTGTAAGATACGTATTGTATCCTATGAGTGTTCCTTTCCTGTGATTGTTTAAAACCACATTAGCCAACAGGGAAGACAAAGCTATGTCTATAAATAAACTTCTTGTCATTGTTTGCTCTATTTCGCCTGATATTCAATTCGTAGATCTTTGGACGAGAGCCAAGCCCCGGTGGCTCAATCGATAGCGACACGGGCTGTCAATATAGGGGTCGCGAGTAAGAACTCTAGCTCATCTTAAATTATTTCCGAAGTTTGACCAAAGTTACTGTGACTCCCGTCATTCGTTTTCCACCAACGGGCTTATAGTCTATGTAGAAAACCAGCCAGTTGCTTGGAAGGTATTGTGTGGGAAAGTCAACATACTCATGAATATGTTAACTGGCTGCCTTGATATGACTGCAAAATGGTTGAAAACGGCGTCAAACCCTAATCAATAATTCCCAGGGCGAGAACATATCTGAAATCACGGATGAATAACTCAGGATGAGGGTTAATTCTTTACCTGATATAAACGACTTCCGACAGCAAATGTATACAACATGTTACTTTTGAAAACATTTTTGAAACGGGAGAATTACCTAAAAACAAGCTATTTCTCCTTTTACCTCAATGTTTCCCCAAAACGGTATCAACTTTTCAATATTTCGACGTTTCAATCTTGTCCATGGATGTTTGCAATCCAGACAAATCAGTCAAACTTGAAGCAGACATCGAGCATATTAATAAAACATGAATCGATGTATTATTAAGTTTAAACTAAATCTAGGCAAAATGTTTTAAACTCTGATTTTATAATCTGCTTGTGGTTATGCCTAGTTTATGTTTTCTGTATGTGCTAAAAAGATGCTCCTAGACTGCACAGATGCAATGTTGGATTTGAAAAGATTCCCGGGGGAGCATGCACGACAGTGCGTATACTTGATTTTAATCCAGGTGCGCCCCTGGTAGAGTGTCACGGAAGGAACATTTCTACTAATTAATCTTGGAATCGGAAAAGTGGATTTAGAGGAGATTTTCTTTTTTAGATAGTGTGCATTTTACTCCCTCACAAACAATTATTCTACATAGAATATATATTTTTGAACATTATACAGCAAGGACCACCAAAAGAACATTTATGTGACGTTTGTTTTAAATGTGTCCAGTGGATAAGGATAAAATGTCATGTGAAGCTAAAAGTTAAATTTTCCCATTTTCAAATCATGATGCCACCCGGGTCCTATTACTTTTAACCAATCAACAATACTTAAAACATGTAGAGCGTTACTAAATGAACAGTACTGCTAAATTATCTTGTAATGGGACAAGCACTTTCATATGCATGTAGTATAAAAATGTTGTCAACCTATCAATACGATTATATTCGAGTCATCAATTATGAACATTTATAACGCATGTTATTGGTATCAGACTGAATTCAGAGGAAAATGCATTTCTAAAAAAAATGGAACATTTCGCCCTTTCTGATGCAGCAGCAAGTTCTGCGTAGAAAATAAACAAACTGAGCAATTTCTTCTTTTGCCACAATATTTCAAAAATGCGTATTCTGGGAGCAATGTCTCATTGTGTCACAATGTGTTTAAAGGTCGCCTACTGTAAATGCATCAAAATACGTCTGCGGGTGGGATATGGTTAGTTTTTCTTTCAACCATAATTAATTTCAAAGACTAAATTGGAACACGCTACCTGAAGAGACTCCCATGAAGCTAAGCTGTAACGCCATGCAGTTTAACTGTGACCTATGAGTAAATGCAGCTTACAAATCAATCCTTATCATGTATTCGTAATCATCGACATTATTATTTGGAAAAATACTGATACATGCGTAGCGAATATTGTAGACCAAGATTAGACTGCAAGAACGTGCATACTGATCTTGGTCTGCATTCTTAGCAAAGACAATACATTTGAATGCGTGCTTTACATGAATTCACGCAAATGTTGAAAAAGAGTACATCGATATAAGGGTTGGTTAGCAGTCGGTTAATGACGTACACAGTTATGAGTGTATATCGAGGGCTTGGCGTGAAACGGTTGTAACTAAAAGCCTATTTTGAAAACCCTGGTTTATGGGCAATTTTGACCCCTTTCTAAACAATGCAAATTTAGGTGCCATTGCTCAGAACGAGACTTTATGGCGAGGTGATTAACCATGGTAAAAAAATACCAATTTTAGTTTCAACCGTTTCACGCTAAGCTCTCGGTATATGTGAGCCGATATACGAACGCACAACTGTAAGCTATTTGCGACGAGTGTAGATCCAGATGAGTCAGTTCATTCATGTTGTCTGATATAGCTCGAGTCGCCATTTAGCAATAGAATGTTTCATGAACGTTCGAAAAACTGTTTCTAGTTGGATCCTGAGCATTGATGCGCAGGCAGATATTTCTCCATCAGTTTAATAATAAGGTTAAGGTTAACTTTCGCATAATACCGCCCATAAGTTAAATCCTCTACATCGGACATATTTGCTACGTTTTGATGTTCGACATAGAACCGGCTTTGAGATAAGTGGATAGTTTTGATTATGTAGCTAACGATATCAACCTACCAAATTGTAATTACTTCAGAGTAAACAGTACATGTAAATAATAGTGGATTTGCTACCGTCGGCTAATGAGAAATGTTAAGGAAATCAAATTATATCTGCGTTCAAAAGACGATTTAACTGTATCGTAAATATAACTAGCCATTTAGATTTTCACCGTTTTATAAAACTTGTCAGAAATAATGCAATATCTAATTTAGATATTTTGTTAGAACTTGTGAACCCGCTCATGGGAAAAGGTAAACGTTGTTTAACTGTTCACATTTTAGTTAATAAGTTTTGTCAAATGCTTCTGTCGACGTGTGTTGATTCTGAAAGGACGGAGAAGATTGGCATGGTCATCTGAGCATACACTATTCAAAAGTTAGCAACTTTCATTAATTATGTTGCATTTTTAATGAAAGTTGACTTTGTAATTAGTTTGTGTGTAATTTGCACCAACCTATATATTCTTCCTTATTTCGCCTTACAACAATGAATCAACTTCAACATATAAGGAAATTATACTAAATCGCTTAAATTTGTCGGTCTTTATGATGTTAACTCTATTATGTTTACAATCGTAAGTGTTGTATGTTAAGTACTTTGTACAACTTCACTATCCCTGTATAGTTTGTGTTATAGATTGAGTGAATATAATGCATATTGTCATGTATTAAATAAGATAGAATATTGATACGATTGTTTGCGTATTTATAAGAATATCAAACTGGAACCACACAATGGACATATCTATCATTTGTATCACACTTTGTTGTTTATTTAGACATACTGTGATTGGTATGTTACTTTTACGATTGTCTTTCCTGTAATTATTAGGGTGTCTATCATCCAATTGTTTTGATAAACCATGCTATTATTTATATCGTATGTATAATCATATTTTTCTTTCAAACATGTACCAACTTTCACATTAAATCAAAGTTAAAGGAAAAATGGATTTTCATTTTCACTCAATATGTCTTTTGTCTAAATATAAATATAATTACGTTCTCATTTTAACAGTATATAGAGTCAAAATAATAAACACATGTATTTTGAAATGCCAATTTAATATAGGAAATTGAATGTTTACGACCAAGTGTTTATTTATTTCTCAAAGGATTTTAAAGAGAAAATTACAAACTTTGGTTTGAGCGTATCGAACGATTGTGTTCTTGATCTCTCAACTTACATGAGGACAAAAGTTTGCGAGTTGTATCAAAGTAAGCTCCGCGTTTGCTACTAATGCTGTTAATAATTTAAATCACTATCCCAGTTCAAAAACAACTGAATATCCCTCCATGGCAGAGATAAATCGGTGCATCATTATCGAAAACAAGTAGATGAAGGGAAATGTTGAACCCTAAATATCTTTGAGGGACAGAGACAGGTAGTTTTAGAAACATCAATCGATTGCCTGATCGCTACATAAATGGTCCACAGTAGCTAATAATATAAAGCCGCTAAAAGACCCAGAAAATATGATTGAACGTCTAGAATTCAATGTTGTCAACGTTAATATGAATGAAGACTATGAGTGGTTGAATTATTCGAGGGACGCCATTGTAAACGACTCATATACAGCAGATAATGTATTGAATTAATTTGATTATGCCTCCATATAAGTCAGAGGCCACATAACCTTCTGTCATTTGACCCACTGCTTTGCTGTCGCTTTTCAGAAAGTGACTGTTCCTACCAGACGCAGGCAATTCAAGCTATGCACTTGATTCCTTGCAAATAAGAAAGGGTGTTGTAAGCATTGCAAGTATAACAAAGCTGTTTTTGATTGTACTGTTCTTTGTCAAAGTGAGGGCGCTGTACACATAGACACTTAGTTTACTTAACTTTAGTTTGCAGTTACTTAATTTTAGTTTGCGGTTACTTAACTTTAGTTTGCGGTTACTTAACTTACCTCTCAATTAGCAATTCTATTAAACATAATTTATTTTAAAGGCTGTGTTTCGGCAAATGAAAGGTATAAGAATGACTCCGGTTGATAAAATAGAAGTTAATTCTTTGAGACGGCATTCTGTCTGTATACAAAATGTTTATGAAAATGTCCCACATACAGGATATTTTGAAGTGAGTGAACTGTGTAACTTCATAAAATCAGTAAATCTTACTAAAACGGTACTAACTGTAGGTTAGTATTACGTTTACTTTATTATCTTTACAATAATTATACATTTTGAGAACTTTGTGCAACTACAATATAACCATTTAGTACGTGTTATAGATAGTGTGGATGCATTTTATGTTCATTGTTCTTGTTATGTCTGTTAAATTAGATGGCATATTGAAACGATCGTTTGCCTATTGATTAGAACAAAACACTGGTACCACAGCATTGATATATCTATCAGTTGTATAGCACTTTGTTGATTAGAATAAAACACTGGTACCACAGCATTGATATATCTATCAGTTGTATAGCACTGTGTTGATTAGAATAAAACACTGGTACCACAGCATGGATATATCTATCAGTTGTATCGCAGTTTGTTGTTTACTTGAAAAGAATGTGAGTAATTGGTATATTTATGTAACCTTTATGCTTTTCGATCCTGTTCTTACCAGGGTATCTTTCTCCAAATTGTATTAATAGACCAAACTATTATTTATACAGTTTGTATACGTATATAGTTTTACTTTCAAAACATGTAACACATTTATATCACATCTAAACAGAGTTATATTACATCAAAACAGAGTATAACAGAAAATGGATTGTCAAATTCACGAAATATGTCTTCATTCTGAGCATCAAAGAAACAATACAATTTCATTTCAACAGTATATGGAATCAAAATTATAAATTATGAAATGCCACATTCATACAGAAAATTGAATGTGTACGTATACGTGTTGATTTATTTCTCCAGGGCAGATACTCGTTTCACACAAGGACGGTGTTATTATTACTTCAAGCAGTCAGTATGAGGGAATTGACGAATGGGATGTCTATAATGCAGTAGATGGCAATAATCGTACCGACGCTTTCGGCTGTGCATGTTGTAGTGCAACACGAGAGGAATTAAATCCTTGGTATAAAGTAGACCTGGGACAGGAATACAGAATACAGCGAATACACATACTCGGAAGAACAGATTATAGCAGTTAGTAGAACGATCACATTTGTAAAATTAATGAATTTAATACTTACATTTATTCACAAATATTCATTTCTTCTTCGTTATCATTACCATCATATCGCCTTCATCATTATCATAATCATCATCATCATCATCATCATCATCATCATCATTCTCATCATTATTATAATGTCTTTATCGTCATCTTTATGTTCATCCAGGGTATCATAGTATAATATTAGTACGTAGTCTTCGTCGTTGCCGTTGCTTAAAATAGGCAAACGGCGGACCGGTTTAAAATTACTGTTCCCTTAGACGCAGAGGGATATATTCATTTGGTTTTGTCCTTCCTCACAGATGATCGCTTGACATAGTCAATCATTAGACAATAGTCTAAGTACTGTGTTTTTATACGCCGGTGGACATAATTTCTAATCAACGTGTTGTTCAGGCAAATTTTTAAATTTCTATCACTACAGATTACCTATATGAAATGGAAATACAACTGGGTACCACGGAATCAGACGGAACTGTACTGCAGGGAGTATATACCAGTAATACAACTCTTCGCGAGTTGGACCATACACTGACCTCTCCTCAGCTTGCCCGCTTTATAACTCTTACACTGCGTGGTATTACAGGGCATTTTGTATTTTGTGAGCTGTATGTGTATGCAGGTAAGTTACCTTTTGAAATGTATATAACAAACATGCATACATACACCTATCAATTTGCTCTGTCAAAAGCCAATAGTTTTTATTCGAACCAATACACAATATAATTATTTATCAATTACAGCGCCATTATTTAACAATGTGTCAGTCGTATCACGTTGACAATTCACCTTCCCATGTGTTTCCTGACTTTATCACACCACTGCTTCACACAACAGTATTTCCAAGCAATTCACTGCCTTTCCAAATAGACGTTGAGCCTATTGGTGAAAGACGAGTGTTGCTTATCGCATTGACTTTTGACAAACGTCAGAAAGAATGTTGGACGGGATGGGTAGGTTTCAAACTTTAAATTGAAAGCCCGTATCACTACCGATTGAGCCACCGATACTCTACCAATAGTCTATGTGAAATAAACCAGTCAATTCCTTGACAAGCGTATTGTGTGGAGTTCTAGTGTGATAAAGCCAGAATAACACGTAGGTAGGTGATCTGGTCGCCTTGATACCACTGAAACATTGTTTAAATGGCATTATACTCTAATCAATCAATCAGTTTATCAAACAAAGTGTTGCTGGACAAAGACCGTGATAATCGGTACATAATTTAGATGTATGCTTAGAATTACGAAGATATCGTGTCTAAAAAGTTAATTTGCATATTAAATAAAAATGCCGAATAATATTTAGTATTTCGTAAATACGAAATAAAATGGCTTATATGCAATGTCGATTATTTATTTCGTTTTTACATAATAAGTATTTCGTTAATACGAAATAAAACGACTGATTTGCGTATAAAACAAAAGTATCGAATCATTATTTCGTCTTTATGAAATAATTATTTCGTAAATCTGAAATGAAAATCCGAGTTTGCATATTGAAAAATGTTTTAAATGACACTTAATGGGGAACCCTACATTAGTCCTTGACAAGCCATGTTTTTTTTTGTGCTTAGCCTCTCAATGATATGAATGGTGAATTTTATTTGGAATAGAATGTTTCTTAGCAAGATGTGGCAATTGTAGGAATTTGCCATAGACAACACCATTTTTGAAACACATCTTCTCTATGTTCCCATTCTATTATTATCATTGAATTGCCGAGAAGGGGCATCTGCCTTATTTTGTTTCATTGCAATATGATCACATGTAAGCCAAATATTGTTCTCAATACAAAATTGCCAAACACATTTACCCGTATTATTGCATAACTCTGATTTACAGCCACCCATATTATACATATAAGATACAGCTGTTGTAAAGTCAGACATAATTTTGACATGTTTATTTGCAAGTAAATTGACAAGAGCCTTAATAGCAAACAATTTGCTTTAGTTTCTAACACATTGATGTGTAGTTTCTTTTCCTCTAAACTCCATCTACCATTTCCTTTCATATTGTGGAAAACAAATCCCCATCCATGAGAAGAACTATCAGTTTGAATGGTCACTTCAGGATTACCCCTGTCTATAACCCTGCATTGCTCACGTACATTTTTAATCCACCAAGTAATTTCATTTGTTATGATTATCCATGCATCAAAATTGCCTGTATTCACTTTTAAAGTAGAGATTTTTTCCCTTTTTAAACATCTATAATACAACTTTCTATAGTCTTCGGCTGAGAAAGCCGCTACTAAAGATCCAATAACTTGAGCTACCTGTCGAATCTTTGCTCTATTGTGATCAAATACAAAAAATTGCATTTTGCAATAATGCTTTCCTTCTTTTCATCAGTCAAATATACTATCACTTGCTCGGAGTCTATTACAAATCATAGGTGGATAATTTTAGTGCAAGATTTCATGACAGATTTATCCTCGTTTATCAAGAAACCTAAATTGTTCATTAAACTTACAGTGTCTTCTACATTTTTCTCACATTCTTCAATTGTATTTCTTCCAGGAAAACTATCATCAATAAACCCACTGCTGATATGACCTTTAGTTCTCAAAGTAGAATAAATAGGTTTAAGCAACCTTGTGAATACCAATGACCCATGAGCCAAACCATTTGGCATTGCAGTGAATTGATACATTTTTCCTTTCTAAAGAAATCTGAGATATACTTGATGTTTCTCAGCAACTTTTATTGAATAGTATGCATGTCTTATGTCAATGGAACCCATGTACATACTTTTAGTAACCAATTTCAAGGTATTTTCAAAAGTTTCCATCTTAAAATTGTAATAGGGTAACAATTCATTGAATTTCTTCAAATTTAAAATCAATCTATTCTCGCCATTCTTTTTAGGTCTTAAAAATATTGGAGATAAGAACTAATCTTCAACAAATTATACTTCTTTTGTTACATGCATTCCTAAAAGCTTACATGTCTCTCTGTCAATAACTTCTTCTTGATCATGACTTAACTTTACTGTTGATCGATTTGATTCTTGATGAGGTAATATCCCATCCTTAATCTCAATATGACAATGCTTAACAAAGTCGAAGATTTTTGGGTCATTAGTGGTATTTTCCCATTAAAAAAACAAACGCCACCAATGTACCCGCTTGAAAAACTTTTAAATCTCTTACTTGTAAATTTGAACTTTTTATCACCGAGTCATTCCGCGGCGTGCTCCGTTTTTTGACGGCAGGCCTCTGCCATAAACACCTCGCCCATACGGTGCCCTACGCCCTCTAAAGTGTCTTCTCCTGAACTGGGGGCGTCTACGGGAGTGGCCAGAACCATACTGCAAACGATTCCTCATTTTATTACATTCTTCTATTTCTTTGGCTGCATTTTATATGTCATCTCCAAACAATTCACTTGTAAATGGATATGAATGATTGCACAGTGTGCATATTCAGACTTGAATTCTGGTGTGACAAATATACACCTAGTCATATTCATTTGCACATTGGCCTGCCCCATTAGAACTAACGCGTCGTTGCAACTATCCAACACATATCGTACATATACTGTAAATTATGAACTTTCCTTTAACTGATGAAATACAAATAAATGTGGTAGTTGCAATATATCCAAAATGCTATTGTAAATACTATTTTATTGATCAAGCATTCAAGTCATTTTGAACGAATCATTATATTTTTTCGACTAGACATTACTACAAAAGACATAGGCTAAGATGTAGACACTGGTTGTTATGATACTAGTATGTTTACGTTTCTCGTTGGTAGACTCTGTGGGCTGCCGATATGGTCCTACTTGCGATGAAGACTGTGATCACTGTTTTAGCAATGATGTGTGTGACAAATGTAACGGTAACTGTCATCGTGGCTGTTCTGCTGGATATGAAGGAAACACATGTAAAAAATTGTGTCATGTACTTCCTTTGATTTAGTCAATTAAAGGGTTAATTAAAATCCCATGAAATATGTGTTATATGAATTTCCTGCAATGTTTTTTAATATTAGAATATATAATAAAAGGTGCACCAAAAGTCCATTATAATTGAACAGTTTTTCAATTACAAATTACCTACTTAAAATACATTTTCAATTCCATTGGATATTTTGAATTCAAAATCAACAATATGTTTTTAAACTGTTTTCAAAAATAATATGGCATGTCTACACCTATCAAAAATATATTTAACTGATCAGTCGATCTCTTAACACGTGTTCCTGTTATAAGTTTGTGAATTGATTTAAACAGTTATCGGCTATCATAATATGTAAGTCATACATATATCACTCACAAGGCATATCTTAAATAAGAATATAATAGACGTGTTAAACGACAATATAACAGATATATTACTTAAGTATGTGTACCATGTCGTTTATGTGAGCAGCAGTATTTGAAATGTGGAACACTTAACATTTTGCAATGTTTAAAACAGTATACCGAATGGATTGTTAATATTGCAGAACTATCGGATAATTGGAAAATGCTTTATAAATATGACGTATATATATGTTTCTATTTAGTCGGCTTCTGTTTTCCACACAAATGTTCTCGCTTTTATCTATACATTCCTACACATTAAAATGTGCTCCTGGTAAACAACAAAACACCTCGGCGTGTATTAACCGTGCAGGATGGATTATTTTGTACACCATTCCCGTCAAAGTTACATAGCAGGAACTCCCATTATACCCATTAGTAAAAAGTTTAAGATCCAGTTATGCCTTGCTTCTACGGTATGAGTATGTAGTCTGATTAGTGTTTGATCCATTAAAAACACAACATAAAATGCTGATTTTTGTGAAATAATAGGGATTTTTACGCTCGGAGTGGAAAGTATGGTATCGTTGAATACAGTTACATTACGTATACGCTATACATTCGAGACAGAGACTTATTATAAAAAGTGTAATTAAATTGGAAGTATTTTTCAGAGTGTGCGGATGGAACCGTTCATCTTTTTGTAAATTGGCTTTCATTATTTGTCATTTATATGATACGTTGCATGCATTTTCAGAGTGTGCGGATGGAACTTATGGGCTCAGTTGTCAATACACATGTGGGAACTGTTTTAAAAAAGGGTCCTGTAACAAGATAGATGGTGGTTGTACTTCGTGTGGTGCAGGATTTAAAGGAAACACATGTGTCGACGGTAAATATACTTGCAATACAATCGATCTCTAGGAACACATGTCTCTTGTCAGTGAATCATTGTTTGCATTTGAATATAATATAAAACTATCCTACCGTTCATCTTTTTTGTAAATTGGCTTTCATTTTTGTCATTTATAAGATATATTGCATGCATTTTACAGAGTGTGCGGATGGAACTTATGGGCTCAGTTGTCAATACACATGTGGGAACTGTTTTAAAAATGGGTCCTGTAACAAGATAGATGGTGGCTGTACTTCGTGTGGTGCAGGATTTAAAGGAAACACATGTGTCGTCGGTAAATATACTTGCAATACAATCGATCTATAGGAACACATGTCTCTTGTTACTTACAGTATACAGTGAATCATTGTTTGCATTTGAATATAATATAAAACTATCCTTCCGTTCATCTTTTTGTAAATTGGCTTTCATTATTTGTCATTTATATGATACGTTGCATGCATTTTCAGAGTGTGCGGATGGAACTTATGGGCTCAACTGTCAATACACATGTGGGAACTGTTTTAAAAATGGATCCTGTAACAAGATAGATGGTGGTTGTACTTCGTGTGGTGAAGGATTTAAAGGAAACACATGTGTCGACGGTAAATATACTTGTAATACAATCGATCTATAGGAACAGATGTCTCTTGTTACTTACAGTATACACTGAATCATTGTTTCCATTTGAATATAATATAAAACTATCCTACCGTTCATCACGTTCTACATAAGTTTATTGAAACATTTTTATTGGCATTGTGATGATAACAGCGATCGTGTTGTCCGGTCGCCAAGAGTGTAAGTCCTTACGAGTCGAAGAACAAGTAGTGTTTAAATATAAATTCAGTCATGTTACATTGCTTTCGATAGCATTGGACTGACACAGTAAACTCATTTTGATATAGGTTATTCCTTGTACTTATTTTTAGCGAGATAAAACTAGCCGCAAATTATATTATATGAAGTTATTTCCCAAAGGTAACAGTCCGACATTCTGTAAAAACTTGTAGGGGGCTCCGTACATTCCTGCACCTTTCTAGCTACAAGTTTTTACAGAATGTCTGACTGTTACCTCTGGGAAATAACTTCATATAATATAATTTGCGGCTACTTTCTCACTACTTATGTTTTACAGAATGTCAGGCTGGCACCTATGGTTTTAATTGTAAACAATGTTGTGGAATGTGTATAGACGGAGATGTGTGTGACATATATACAGGAGAGTGTCCAAATGGATGCACTGTCGGATACAAGGGTAGGCAGTCATCTCAGGAGTTAAATCAAGAGACTTCGTCTAGTTCAGATATATTTGTTAGCCTACCTGTGTTCATAGGATCGTTGGTTTCAGTCATTGTGGTTAATATAGCTGTCACTGGATTCGTTTGGTTGTTTTATCGAAAGAAGCTGAATAAGAAAGCACAGTAAGCATACTATTTTCAGCCATAACACCAAGACCTACACTAGCAAACTCGGTCATATTTCATACCATGTTAGTAAGTATTTTGTCACAAACGTGCTGATGAGACCTGCGTGATGTTAATTATATTACGGGAACTGCAGATAAACTTCAGAAATAACTGAGCTAATGTGGTGGTTCATCTGAGCATACTATTGTCAGCCATTAAATACAGACCACCATTGACAAACCCGATCATTTTTCAGGGGAGTGCAGATAAAATACAAAAATAACTGAATGTATGTGTTTAATCTGAATAATGTGTGTCGCAAGGTAATTGTTGCAAGAGTGTAAACAATAATGTTTATTTTGAAACAGTCAAAGTTAAATGAGAACTATTGGACTAACCATACTGATGTATAACATAGGTACAGCGATTTATGTTGTCAATTATAAATACATGTATGCTATATGTAATAATTCATGTGTCCAATCGAATCATAATGTAATCGAAATGTGGTATAATTTAATAATTAATAATTCAAAAAGAGTTTTGAATATTGCATTTGTTTCTTTCAGCCAAGCAGCGAACACTGAAGATATCTCTATTCAACTTCCGAACACATCATCAAATTATGACGCATTGAGGTTCGACAACCCTGATGGAGAGACAACATACACCGAGTTAAACAGGAGGTCTTAAACATTAGTTATCAAACATGGATAGATTTACCGAACACACTTATTAAATTGTGAATTTATATACATAGAAACTTTGTATTCGGTTCAATTGAATAACTAATAAACTACATGGCTGTATCTGATAACAAGCAACACATTATGAAAACAATGAATATATCGCACTTTTTAAGTTCATTACAAAATTAATTATACTAAGAAAACGTAGCAACATTAAAGATCGCTGACCAGCACACCTCGAAGGCGTTTAATATTATCATTTCCTTTTTAAAGGAAATTATAAAGCAATTTAAGGACTGGATAAGCGTATGTGTGAATGTTGGTGAAAGAGTATATGAATGAGGGAAGAATGAAATAATTCATCTAACAATGGTTAAATGATCTGAATTATAATTTGATTGAATTATAAATGAATTTACGACAAGCCAAATAAGTATGTATACAATTAACAATGACAATACTTGTTATAGACGCATTAACCAATAGCAACTCGTGTTCTTAATTCCATGTTTCTTTATCATGCATAAATATACAAGAAGATCGTGCTACTTCTTCATTCCTCCCCTGAAACGATTAGGGTATAAACTTTATCATATTGGAGTAAAGGGTAAACTGCTTCGCGTTATCTGTGACATGTATTCAAAGGTTAAGTCCTGTGTTAGGATTCATAATGCTAAATCAGATAGCTTCTATTCCTACGAAGGTCTCAAATAGGGGGAGACTATATCATCTTTGCTTTTTGCTCTATTGAAATCTTGAACTGTATCTTATGGGAAATAATTCTTGTGGCTTAACCATAAAGTAAATTACTATTTTACTGGTCCTCTTTGCAGACGACATGCTGGTGTTAAGTGAAAACGTCAATGATTTAAAAAAAAGAAACAGTTTCAATAACATTTACCAGTACTGTAGTAAATGGGGATAAGAGGTTACTACGGACAAATAAACATTATTGTTTTTAGATAACAAGATGGGTTAAGGGAAAATGAATCTTGGATGTATGATAATGAAATTATAGAGATTGTGAATGACTTTACGTATCTTGGAGTGACCCTCAATTATACAGGCTTTTTCAGTTTAAATCAGAAGGTTTTTGCAGACAAAGGCTTAACGGCGTTAAATGTTTTAAATAACAAAAGTCGGTCATATGAGTTATACTAGTTTGTGATAAGTACTCTGATCTTAGAACATTGTATTTCAAAAGGTATTTTTATAAAAGACCGAACAAGGAAAAATTCGTTATATTATTAAAAACATTAATAAGCGTAAAGTTCCTAATCTTGCAACATGTATTAAAGAAGCTATGAGCAGAAGACGTAGTTTGTTCAATAACATGTAAGTTCATTTCTTTGTGAATTGTTACAATAGTGCTGATGTTATGGGGTTGATGAAAGTAACATTTGCCACGTAATTTGCAAGATGCATTCAATCATTGATTGGCTCCTGATATAGGGAAGGTGGGGACCACGTATGTTACCTTTTCCTCGATTTCAATCGTTTTCTTTGTGTTGTGACTCTCAATATATTTGTTGAAGTAATTGGACAACAAAGAGCTTGAGTCTTTTACTTTTCGTTTCTGTTAATGCCCGTGTTACTCTGTTGTGCTACATGAGCATATATCTTACTTGGCATTTTCTGTGTGATAAATCACGTTAATGTGTAATAACCTCCCTTTTTTGAAAAGGGGGTGTATTTATGCTACGGACGTCAGTTATTGTTTGCTTTCAAGCGCAAGTTGATTGAAAGTCACAACATAAAGCTTTTCATACTTTTATTCTTTGATGTATATGTATGTGTACGTGTATGTGTAGATGCATGTATATATGAGTATATATGTGTATTTATATATATGTGTGTGTATTTATGTGTAAGTGTATATGTATATGTATGTATATAAATATATGAAATCATGTATATTCTGTAGATACGTTTTGTGAATAAGTGTGTATTTTATTTTATTTATTTGTTGTCTTTCTTCTGACTCAATAACAGTAAATAATACTTGGACTTTGGAGACAATTGAATTATAAATTATTTAAATAATGATAATAAGCAACGATCAAAAGCCTGTCGCAAAATATCAGTTCTGTAACTACGAAAAATAAAAAGATTACTCTTCCCAGTCAATTACTTGCTCATTACAAAAAATAAGATTAGTCAATCTCGATTAAGAGTATGTTTATGTATAATTTTTAGCTCACTTGAGCACGAAGTGCTCAAGATGAGTCATTTTGATCGCCTGTTGTCCGGCGTCCGTTGTCCGTCGTCCGTCAACATCTTCTCCTCAATAACCAGTGGATCAATTAGGATGAAACTTCTCAGAAAATATCCTCTCAGTGACCTCACCAGAATTTCTTCAGATGTTGGGATCTATGCCGAATTCTGTTTCCATGGCAACCAAACGAAAACAACTTTAAAATTCGTATACTCCAAAAGTGGTTGGCCGATTTTCAAATAATGTTTTAGAACTGTTCGTTGGATCTCTATCTGATTCCTTCAAGCTATGTTGATTGGTAAAAAAAACATGACCGCCATCGGGCGGGACCATTTTGACTTATATGGCTAGAGTGAAAACTATGCCAAGGGGCGGGGCTATTTTGCCTTATATGGCTTTAGTGAAAACCTAAAAATCTTCTCCTCCGAAATTGTCTGGCCGATTTTTCAAATATTTGTTTAGAACTTCTTTTGTGGTTACCCTCTATCAGATTACACTAAGCCATGTTGATTGGTTGAAAAGTAGGGCCACCAGGGTATGGGGCTGTTTTGTCTTATATAGCTATAGTGAAAACTTAAAAAATCTTCTCCAACGAACGTATCTTGCCGATTTTCATATGATTTTGTAGAAATTTCCTGGGGTGTCTGTCTATCGGATTCCATGAAGGCATGTTGATTTGTCTTAACATATGACTGCCAGGGGAGGGGGGGGGGGGCTGTTAGCCGCATTAGGCTCTAGTGGAATCTTTAAATATCATATCCTCCCAAACTTTCAAATTATTTTGCAGACATGTTCCTTCGGTGACACTCTACGAGATTCCTTCGAGCCATGGTGATTGGTAGAAAAGCATGGCCACAATGGGGCGGGGCTGTTTGGACCTCTTGTATTAGCTTACCTAAACCACAGTCGATGTTTGCTTCGTTCAGCCTTTACTAGTACTCGTTTTGTGTGTGGAAACAAATCCAAAAGGCAGAACCCGCTGAACACGTGATTCGAACCGGAAAAATTGGGTACTAGAGGCTAAATATTATTGTTAATAAGTTAAAACTACTTAACCGTTTTGAGACCTTATTTTAATAAGGATATATCCAGCTTTACACTTGAAAAAGTACAAAGCCACATTAAGAAGTATAAATATAAACATATTGCGTTTGGCAGCCAACAGTGGAGAGCCTGGTCAGACCGACCGGATGCCTGGTTTGTGTCTTTTTTAATGTCTTGTGGCCGTACACTTATTTAGAATTGAATACTTATAATTACGTTTTTCTCACAAAATATACTTCTAACATGTTGCTTCTATGGATAATAAATACATGTTATGTTAACTCACGGAGTATATGTTCACTCTTAAACTGTATATAATATCCGATGGCCATTACACTTAATATAGAACCGCGAACCTATGGTTCTCGTTGTGTTCTTTCATTGAAATGTGATTCAAGTATACGACAAGAGAAGGTTGATGCAACGCATCAATGTCGCCGGATATCCATAGTGCAGTTATGCATAACACTAACATTATAGTAGTTGAATAAACAGTTATCAACTGAGGGGCATATTGGAACATCAGGGGTGGCGTCAAGTGAAAATGTATCATAACTTTTTTTTTTGTCAACGAAGTGAATGATAATTGAAGCCTTTCATTGTTTATGATCAATCTCCATTCCAAAGTAGGTTGACCATTCACACAACCAACTAATCATTGATCATAAACAGTAATGGAAATGAGTAATCTTGCCAATCATTAGTCTTAGTATGTATACAGTACTTTCATTAAGGAATAATTATAAGATTTGTGATTTCCACATACACTTTTCAAGATGTTTGTCAGAATATTTGAGTTTCATTATTTTTTCAATAAAACCACAAAACAGATAATTTAGGATTTGCATGCAATAGCACGTCATTTTACCTTTCCTCTTTTAAAGTCAACAGTGGACACCTTTGCAGCAATCTACTTTTAAAACAATGAGATAAGGGTTAAATCGCTGAAGACATTTCACTTTTTCTCAAAATGATATTAGCTTAGCATCCTAATTATATCATACTTTAACAAATGTTGAAATGTAGTCCAATATTTATAAATAAGACCACCTTCGAAATATAATATCAACTAAACAGTTAAATCTCATTGAAATTGTTGTATAATTTAAACTTAATTTCGAACATAAACTTAGCCCTACAACATGTCAATTTATTTTAACAAAAAAACATAAATGCGAGTCAAAATAAAGAAACTGAAAATACCTAAAACATCGGAATATTTATTTCATTTTAGATGTGTCATTACTTAGTGTTTTTAAACAACACAATTGTAATATGATCAAGACATCTAAATGTGTTTCTTTCTAATAATAATCCCCCCTTCCATGTGATTTCAGAAAACCTATTAAAAATAGAAGTCTTCTGCCCGGCGACTAATTATCAGAGAATACAAGACATCCGATTTTCTAAAATGTTGCGAGTTTCTGTGCGTCATAAAATAGTAAATAGATAGTACTGCGCATAAAAAGAAAATATTGGATTAGTTTAGTATCCTTCGATATATCTTATGTTTTAGACATTTCTCAATCAAATTAAAACATGAACAACTAAAATCTGCGCTTCTAGTGCCAGGTGTCCCAACTGAGACTTTTGAACTTCGAAGTAATCATTCTTATTCGTATTCTCAAACGCCCAGTTAGAATAAGATATTTAGATATAATTTTACCAAATATATTTTGTTTCACATTGCTTCTATACATTATAAATAAACTTTTCTCTTTTCTTATGCTTCGTGTTAGTTCCCAATATTTACTAATCCTTTCCCCTATTGCAGATGGAAGCATTGAGAGCAAAGAAAACTGCCCACAAGTTGTTAAATCTCTTAAATGTTTTATCTTTCATTCAAGGATGTTTTAAAAGTCGCCTGCAGCAAATGTGTTGCATATTTTACAAAGAAAAATATGAATGCAGGCCGTGTCCTGCGCGAAAACAAGTGTAAGACTTGTGATCAGAGAATCGGCCTCATGTTTGCAGCCTGTTTTGGAACCGTACTTTTCACAGATACGTCAAAGAATGGTAAATAGTTCCTGACGTCGTAAGGATTTGAAAATATAATTTATGTACACACAACAAAAACACATGTCGTTTTTTCCATGGCACAGCTGAACAAGACAGCATTTCTGATGTTTCACTATGACAACCGTTCCAAGAAAACCGGGTTTAAAAAATACTTTCGGGATGTTTGCATCATTAACGAAAATCGTTAGGCGCCATGACGAATGCATTTTCTTTCTTTATACAGCTTTTTGCATTTTATATTTATCAAGTATTTGTTTTCGACGTCATCACAACTTCACACTTTAATAATGCATTGCTGTTTAAGTATTAAGACAATCAACAAACCGCAAGTTACAATCAATTTTATATTATATAATCCCTAAATCGATAACCACAATTGGGGACAATGTATCTTAATATAACGACCGAACACATGGACATATATATAAATAACCTAAAAGATGAAGTGATAACACATTGTGATATACTTTTTATAATATTTGGAAACATGAAGTATTATTGATTCATTAATATTGGAAGGCATATGTAATGACATAACTCAAATGTATGGACTAGCTTAAACAGTTATAACCTCTCTTAATCCAATAGAGAAAACTCGTGCTCCGTTGTTTTGCATAGGATTTATTGCAGACTAATAACTGTTTCAAGAATTTATACCTACCATAGTCTAGTCAATGATGATCTGTTTACCACATTCTTCAACTGTTAAATTGAGTTGCAATATGTTTGCCTGTATACCGTTTTCAGTGAGGACAGCCACTCTTAACCAAACATCGAGCGTGATCGGAATATGCAGCATACATTGCTATTAATTAATACTGAATAATTGATACAAGTGTATAATAACTTAGCGTTGTGTACTGCTAAATATTCTAAAAGCCAACGAGAAAAAAACTTTAAAATTGTTCCGCGCTGAAGATGCTTTCTGATGTCTAGCTAATTTGGCAGAAATGTTCCTAAAGTGACCGTCATGCTAACATGTTCAAGCGATATGGATTACTAAAAGAATGCATTGCTGCCAGGTCATATCAAAAATGAAGAAAATGACACAATTATTTTTTCTTGTCTCATACCAACATAAACTTCCTGGGATGACTCCCTAATTTAATTGTTAAAGTGCTATTTGACTTGTTGAAAAAAAAAAGAGTGGTAGTATCAGTAAATATCTAAAATGATACAACTTTTAAAGTATTTGTCGAATCGAGGACAAGTGTTCCGCAAAGCGTGTTTGACAGGTTAAAAATAAACCTTGTCCCTAGGGAATGGGACACGTTGCACTTAAAAAGTAAATTCACTTTAAATAGGAAATTGTTAAGTTGCATTGATCTGTAAATAGTTATATTGTCTCAAAGAGTACACTAACAGTGATTTCAATTGACTGCATGCAGTGCAGCAGAAATGTCAAAAGTGCCGTCTTTTTCGAAGAAATAGTCAAATAGCATACCTCTGATAAATAATTAACCCGTTTTGTTTATAGATAACTTTGCATTTGCTATTTCACAGACATTTAATCTGTATTATGGTGACTTACTCTGAATTCTCTCTTGTTGCAGGGAAATAATAATGTATTGAATGGAAAGATCTCAGAAAGAGAAAAAAAACCTACAGTTATCAGCATGGATACAACATTCCATTTCGTCGGTGTGGTAAATTCACCATAGTACCATGTATCGTGGAAATCATATATTCATAACGTGTAATAAGGTCCGATGCTTTCACAAGTCAAAGAAAAATGTCAGCTCTCGAACTATTTAATTGTATTCGAGATAAGTTAACATGTTTTCGGGGACCTGTTAATTGTGGTTTTTTAAGGTTTCCCCACCGCAGTTTGCTAATATCAAACTCTTGCTAAGAAAATAACACTTTTTATTACGAATATTTATGACTTTTTCATGTTGAAGCTCAATTCAAACACCTGTTAATCTGAAAATACTTATATGCATACTGTTTTGATACAAATAATCAAATTTACTCGAACGTTTGAAAAATTACCTTTTGTATAATAACTAAATATAGTTTAGCTTTATGGTGTAAGTTCGTCATAATTACGTATAAATAATATGTGTAAACGAGGTGTGTTTTGTCTTACTTAATAGGGCAGTGTCTATAAAATGAAATGCATGGCGCGTTTAACCATACGGGAATGAAGGACAAACAGGTTTATGTTCATCTCCGAGCGGTATAGTTTGGACCTATATTATGGATTGTTCAACGTTCATGTTCCAATGTCTGATAAAATAGATATCTGTATAACAACTGAACTGCTTTTTTCATTAATTTGGCGAAGTGACCTAGTTTTAGACCCTACATGACCCAATCTTGGCAAAGATATCATCAAGAAAAATATTAATTTGGCATAGAAACCTAGTTCTTGACCGGACAAGACATGACCGGTATATTCAAACTTAATCAAGATAATTATTCTAATAAAGTTTCAATATATGCTCAAATTAAAAATGCATCCTCCAGAGTGTTCACAAGATTTCCCTTCAATTTCACCTTGTGACTTAGTAAGACCTCACATGATCCAGTTTTGAACTTGGGAAATATTTGATAGAGATGAATGTTCTGATAAACATTCATAAAAAGTGGATGCCAAATGTTGCCTGTAGAGTGTTCACAAGGCAATTGGTGTTGATGCTCGACAGATGGACAAAATGTGATCACAATGGATCACCTGGAGCACTTTGTGCTCAGGTGAGCTAAATAAAATTGCTTAATTTAAAGTCTCAAACTAAATTTTGTTACAAAATGTTTGATGACAACTATAAATAAGCTCTTATCTCTCTCCCATGTACATCACATATGCAGCAGAAGGTTTAATTCCTAGACAAAATTGAAAACACTTTGACAAAAGTAGAAATTGCTTGGTTAGAATAATTTCTGCTTTTTATATGCCGCCGGAGGCGGTCGTATATTGGTGTCATCTTCTCCGTCTGTCCGTCCGTCCGTACGTCCAATTCTTGTGAACGCAACTCCTCCTACGTTTCTGACCGTATCTTTTCAAAACTTGGTCAATGTCATAACTATAATGTGTGATGTGCATGAAGCGGCGATTTTACGGTTCATTGATATTTGCAAGATTTATGTCCCTTGTAACTTAGTCTCTGTAGCTGATTGATATTGCAGCCCTGTGAACGCAACTCCTCCTATGTTTCTGACCGAATCGTTTTAAAACTTGGTCAATGTCATGACTATAATGGGTAGATGTGCATGAAGAGGCGATTTTCTGGTTCATTGATTTGTGTAAGATTTATGTTCCTTGTAACTTAGTCTCTGTAGCTGATTGATATTGCGGCTTGTAAACGCAACTCTTCCTACGTTTCTGACTGAATCTTTTCAAAACTTGGTCAATATCATTTCTATAATGGGTAGATGTGCATGAAGCAGGGATTTTCGGGTTCAGCAATTTTTGCAATAATTATGCCTTTCGAAACTTGGTCTCTATAGCATATTCACTTGAGAACGCAACTCAAGTTTCCAAACAGGTAGAAGTGCATAAAGCAGGGATTATCCGGTAGAGTGATTTTTGCAAGAGCTGTACTCAGAAGGAAAACAGGATACATATCGACACTGCCATTTGACCTACTTTCATATCGGAAGCCTCTATAGGGTTCTATCTCTGTTTATATGTATCCTATTTTCTTTAGTTAATACCAAAGTCAGCTAGGCTGGTAAGCAGAGTAAGACTTTCAACTCTGAACAAGCGTGGATAAACTGTTTTGCTCAAGGAAACACCCGGCTAATCCATGCAGTGATCGAACCTACTACCCAGGCAACCATGATCTCAGGTCCCTGTCTCTTCCAGCTAAGCTAACTGGTCTCACAGACTTCATTTTGAGCTCATGTATACAGACATGTTAAAAGCAATAATTAAAAGGACAAATCTTGATCTTTTGTATTTTGTGGCGTCGTATATTGTGGCAGCACTGGCACTCTTGTTTTCATAATGTTTTCAAAAGTGGTCAGCTGCAGAGTTGTCAGAAGACGTATATATGTGGAAAAGGATTAAAACATATAGAACTAGTAAAAGGGCCATAACACTGTAAAGTAACATGCAATTGTAACCCCTTTATGATATGCATATCTCATCTTAATATAGAAGCTTCATGTAAAGATGTATTGAATTCCACCCAGTGATTTGTAAGAAATAGGCCGGACAAAATATGGCTTCCGACCGACCGACAGACCATCAGGCAGACAGACAGACAAACCGACACAGTGACGTTTGAGTAGTAGTGTAACCAAACAATGTCAGTGTGAAAAACTAACAAGACCCAATGATAGGATATCGTTTTATTATTGAAAAAGCTGAATTTAAAAAACCCATACAAATTCACTACTTGTTGGAATGACTTGTCATTCCGACTCATTCGGGTTCAAACCTGTACAACTGTGCAACTTGGATAGTAAATTGACTCTGCCACAGATCTGCAAATGCATTTCCATCGATGGACCCACCAATTAATCACTAAGAATTAATCAGCTGATCCTATTGATTAAATGAATATAAGTTGGTATGAAAAGAATATACAGAAATCTGATCTTTATCCATAATTAAATAACAATTTCAAATCGAAACCATTACTAGAATCGCAAAGACGACATACACTGTTCACAATTTCACATATGACTATGAGAGCGATATACATTTGGAACGAAATGGAATCCCAGTTTCATTTTAGGCAATAAAAAGCAATGAACATGTCTGACATGATAAGAATGTTGCAAGGTGTTTAAATAATATTTGTATAATCATGATTCTGAGGATGCAGCCAAAACTTACATTATGGACCAGCAAAACACTCCTAATCTGCACAATTTGGTTTGCTGTCTAGTGTTTCAAACACGAACAGTAACTCTTGTAAAACCAGAACCTGGTAAAATGTAAACAAGATCTAACGTTTCGCCCAATAAGGTTTTGTGACAAGTAGACATACAAAAGTAATATAAAAGACCTATGACAAACTTATCTCCTAGAACGAAAAGAACATTCTCATTGTTTCATACTAAAGGGCCATTTGAGTAATTAAGCAGCCGCCCACCTGTTTCCTTTAATCATGTCATTTTCATACATATATTTTGTGAAATGTGGGCCGTGACAGGTTTGCTGACAGGTGTGCGCAAGCCACTTTTCGAATGCATGACTTTTCGTAACATCGCTGTTGCAATCAATCGTTTATGCAGTGTTAAACTCAGGCAATGAAAAATGCAATTTCCGTCAACGGAACATTCGCGACTGAATACAAAACATCTTGAATTCTTGTGTATCATAACGTTTGTAAATAATCAAATGTGATATTTGTTTGCAAAAATCAAAAATGCACTAGATATTAAAGAGTTAAATGCTATAAGTTGACACTTACTTGATAAACGTGTAGATCTGGCGGACGAAATGTCAAGGCATAGTTCTAGTTACCGATTCACTTTCAATGTATCGAGAAAGCAGGAAACCAGCCAGTAACTGTGCTTGATTAAGTATTCTTCGCATAATCTTGCATGTTTTAAATGGTTGTTCTCCCTTAATGTGTAAATAATCTATGATTTGAGTCAAACCAAGGAACAAACTGACTAATGTAGGAATTTGTGATGACTTTTTCGAACTAGATTATTGCGCACCGGTGCTGATATTCTCTCATAGCAACAAAGGAACATTCTTATTTTACCGGCCACTTTTTTCACAAAATAAACCTGATTGCACTTGATTCTGTTATCAAAATGTTGTATTTCAAGTGGAATTACGTTTTATTCAGACACTGGACTATCATTTTAAGCATTTGTGGCTTTATATTGTTATACAATGACATTCACAACATTTCGAGTTGGACTGAAGACCGTTCCTTGACAACAAAGCCTTCGTCGCTGCGGACTACTTAGATAAACAATAAATGTTCTTGTTTAATTCATCTACGCCAATCATTTATAAGAAATGTCTTAAAAATATGAGATGATGAATAACCATAACACTTGTACGAAAACATCAACAAAAATATTTCAATTTTCGAATTATATCCAATCAGAGCGTGGGCTGCGAACCTGAAAGTCGCCCATGAAATGACATCCGGAAAAAAGGCCATACTGAATTTGATAGACCATCGAATTCTGATATATATCTTGATCTTGACTAAAGATGTTATCTAATAACTCGCTGTACTCGTTATCACTACAGATTACCTATGCAAAATGGAAATACAACTGGGTACCACAGAATCAGACGGAACTGTACTGCAGGGAGAGAATACCAGTAATACAGATATTCGCGAATTGGACTATACACTGAACTCTCCTCAACTCGCCCGCTTTATCAGTCTTACATTGCGTGATATTTAATGGTATTTTGTAATTTGTGAGTTGTATGTGTGTCAACCAGGTTTCATTTTATCTTCTCAAGTTGTGCCGGAGAACCCTGTAGAAGATAATCCGGGTTATATTGTTTGTCCAAGAGTTGTAAAGCTCCGAGGATCTGGATCTTATTCTAAGATAGCTGTTAGGGTTTGTAATATAACAGAAAAAATTGTCACTATCTCTCCTAAAGCAAAGATTTGCCAATTGTCAGAAGTCACTGTTGTTGACGATTTGGCTTCAGAATTGCCAAACACCCCAAGTCAGAAATCGTCTCCTGCTGAAGATTTAGGTGTGAAAATCAATACTGACAGTCTCACACCCAAACAACTGCTTCGGGTTCATGAAGTTCTTGGTAATTGGAAACAAGTGTTTTCAAAAGGGCCAACCGATATTGGTTGCACTGACCTTGTTAAACATAAGATTCTACTTGAGGATCCCAAACCCTTTAAGCAACCTTATCGGAAGATACCTCCTGGTATGTACGAGGAGGTTCGTCAACATATTAAGGAGATGCTTGATGCTGGGGTCATCAGAGAGTCTGAAAGTCCTTGGTCAAGCAATGTCGTGCTTGTACGAAAGAAAGATGGAAGTCTTCGATTCTGCATTGAATGGCGCCAGTTAAATGCCAAGACCAGAAAAGATGCTTACATGCTCCCTAGGTTCGATGACCTAGTGGATTCTCTGGTTGGTTCCACCATGTTTAGTAAATTGGATCTCCGTTCAGGTTATTGGAATGTTGAGATGGATGAAGAAGATAAACCCAAAACTGCTTTTAGTGTCGGTAACCTTGGCTTTTGGGAGTGGAACTGCATGGGATTTGGGTTAACTAATGCCCCAGCAACGTTCCAGAGACTTACTGAACGTTGTATGGGTGATCTTCATCTCAAAGAAAGCCTAGTCTTCTTAGATGACATTCTCATCTTCTCTAAAACATTTGATGAGCATATCAGACGGCTTGAGGCAGTTTTTGCCAAACTTGCTCGGCATGGGCTTAAGCTCAAGCCATCAAAGTGTGAACTCTTTATGCCTTCTGTCACCTATCTTGGACATGTTATCTCAGAACAAGGTATCCATACTGATCCTGAGAAGGTTTCAGCACTCAAGACATGGCCAGTCCCCAAAAGGGTTAAAGAAATGCGCCAATTTCTTGGCTTTGCTGGGTACTATAGGAAATTTATTCCTCACTATGCCACCATAGTCGAACCTCTGAATGCTTTGCTCAAAGGACACTGTACACATGGTAAATCCTCTTCTTCAAAGAAAAAGAAGTCCAAAAGTTCTGCTGTTTGGACTTGGGGTAATTCTGAGCAAATCGCGTTTGAGAATATTATCAGCTCACCTCTGCTCCTATTCTTGCTTTTGCAGACTATTCTTTACCCTTTACTCTTCACACTGATAGCAGCGGTACTGGCTTAGGCGCCGTCTTGTACCAGAAACACGATGGAAAAGATAGGGTTGTTGCCTATGCAAGTCGAGGACTCAAGCCAAGTGAAAAGAGATATCCAGCACATAAGTTGGAATTCCTGGCTTAAAAGTGGGCTGTTAAGGACAAATTTCATGATTACCTCTATGGTAATACCTTCACTGTCGTAACAGATAATAACCCTCATACCTATGTTCTGACGACTGCCAAGCTTGATGCCACGGGTCACCGTTGGATTGCAGCTTTGGCAAATTACAATTTTTCCTTGAGCTATAGGCCTGGAAAATTGAATGCGGATGCCGATGGACTTTCACGCAGACCGCAAGTCTTCTCAGATGTTGTTAAAGCTATTTGCCAGGCTGTCACTGCTGATGTAGCATTAGCTGACAGTGTTGCTACTGGTAACCTACCTCCTTCGGCCGGGGAGGTGGCGGACCGGATGCCAAGCAACAATTACGACTGGAGAGACGAACAATCAAAGGACATAGTTACACGTTATTGGCCTTTTGTGTCGTGATTTTCGCCCAAGGGGAAGGGGTCTGGGACGTGAGTCTGCAGACGTCCAGAAATTTCTTCGAGAATGGAACCGTCTTCAAATAGAAGATGGCATTCTTTATCAAACCACTTCACAAAATGGTCAACCACTTAAACAGTTAGTCCTCCCAAAGTCTTTTCATGAACTAGCCTTGAAAGGAATTCATGACGATATGGGTCATCCCGGTAAAGAAAAGACTTTGTGGCTTGCAAGACAGCGATTCTATTGGCCAGGCCAAGAAAAGGAGGTCAATTCCAAAGTGGAACAATGCGACCGCTGCATCAGACGTAAAGCCCCTTTCGAATTAGCCCAGTTGGTATCGGTCTCTACCTCCAGACCCATGGAGCTGGTCTGTATGGATTTCCTCTCTCTGGAAAAATCCAAGGGTGGTTTCGAGCATATTTCGGTTATAACAGACCACTTCACTAGGTGTGCTCAAGCTGTCCCATGCAGGAATCAAACTGCTCAGACCACAGCAAAGGCTCTCTATGATCATTGTATCAAGTTCTATACCTTTCCTGAACGTTTACATAGTGACCAGGGACGGAACTTTGAAAGTAAGATTATCAAGGAACTTTGCAGGATAGCAGGTACTGCAAAGACTCGCACTACACCTTATCATCCCATGGGAAATGGGTCCTGTGAGCGTTTTAATCAGTCTCTTCTAAAAATGCTCGGAACCCTAGAGACTGAACAAAAGGTCAACTGGAGTGCATATGTTGGACCTCTTGTCCAAGCATACAACTCTACTAGGAGTGAAGCAACTGGTTTTTCTCCCCACTATTTAATGTTTGGGTGGCACCCTAAACTTGCAATTGATATCCTTTTTGGCACTGGACCTAAGGATGGCTGTGCTGATAAGCACACTTATGCTCAGAAGCTTCGTGAGCGTATTCAGTTTGCCTATAAAAAGGCGACTGAAGAAGCAGCTCGAAATGCAGAGAAGAGCAAACAGCTCTATGACCGCAAGGTCTCTGCATCGAAACTTGAAACAGGAGATAGGGTGCTTGTTAGACTTGTAGGCCATCAAGGAAAACATAAGCTGGCAGACCGATGGGAAGAACTTCCATATCGGGTTCTTAATATTCCCAACCCGGATCTACCAGTATATGAGATACAACGGGAAGATGGTCAAGGCCCGCTCAGGAAATTACACCGCAATATGCTATTGCAATTCAATGTAATGCCTCCTGCTCTAATCCCGGGAAACCAAAGGGAAAACTTAAAAGTTTTGCCTAAGTCAAGGACCAGAATAACCAGAACTGTTACCTCCTATGCTTCTGCAGATTCTGATTCTCAGTCTTCAAGCGACTTTGATTTTCCTAGGTATACCATACCACAAAGAAGAACTGCTGCCCCAGGGGATCCTACTGCTTATCATTCTGTTTCTCCTTCTGCTACTCAAAGTCCTGTTTTGCAACCTTCTCCTGAGCACAGTGTTATTTCCTTGCCCAGACCTGGTTCAAGTTTAAACCAACCAAACTCTTCTATAAAAGATTTTTCGTTGGTGAATGGCACTACCTCACCAAATCATGCAACTGTGCCTCAGCAATCTGTCAATCTACCAGATTCACCTGTACTATTTCGTTTTGAAAGGACCAGAAAACCACCAGATAGATATGGTCAATGGATTATTCCAATTCAGTGGTCTGGTCCTGCTGAATCCGAATATTTGTTTGATTTTGACATAAATGCGTAAGGCAATTGTCAAAATATATGATTAAGTTAAACTGTAGTCCTGATATGTGTTTAACTGTAGCCCTGAGATGTGATGTTTTATGTTTTAAAAATATAAAGAAAGAAAAAACACCTGGTTCAACTCTTCAAAATAGATTAGTGACTAGTTGTTTGATTACTTTGTAATATATCAGTTTAGAATACTTTAAAATGTATGTGTGAGAAAGTTCTCCATATTCATTACAGTAAAAGGAGATTTTTTATTTTATGGATTACTAGATAAATATATGTCTTGATACATATTAAATAGATATGTCTTGCTGTATAAGTATTACCCTTGGCAGGTGATGTTTAAAATGCCAGGAGTCATTTTCCCTTGAGGAGGGAGTATGTCAACCAGGTTTCATTTCATCTTCTCATGTTTATTCCTTCATGTATGTGTCATTGTTGTTATTGTAAATATAGCCCAACTCAGAGTACATTCCTCCGTAGGTGTGTTTACTCTAGCGCGACGTTGGCGATTCCGTGGTGTTTATGTATGTGTGTAAGAGGGTCGTTAAACCTGTTTGGTATGTAGGAGTGGTCACTTTTTCTAAACATCTAAAAATAACTTTTCTTTACCGGCCAAACTTCCTAGATATACTTTCTAGAACGAATGAGTTGCACGTTGGCAGTCACACCGTCAAGACGGTTCTTGTACAGACAACACCTTAACTAAATTTGTCTAATACTATGTGTAGCCATGTGTCATAGCCTGGTAAGATATTTACTTTATTTTATTGGTTAACAATTACTTAATATGAAATATTGTGTAATTCTGTAATTCTCTGATAATTTAAATACGTAACTCTTACTTTATTCATGGAATTGTTAGTCTGAATTCAGTGCTTTAATAGTTATTCTTTAACATTTCAGGCTGTCTCTCTCTATATATAATAAAAGTAATTGAACCAGCACGGCAGTTGAGTTGCGTGAATTAATCCCCTGGTGACATGTGTATGCCGCTAAGTTACCTATCGAAATGTATATAACAAACATGCATACATAAACGTTTTATATTAGTTTGCTCTGTCAAAAGCCTATAGTTTTTATTCGAACCAATATACAATATAACGCAAACGGTTCGACGCCATTGATGTAACTTCGATGCAAATTAGGAGTGAAGAGTTATCATCGAATTCTTGACTTTTTCGTCTTTTTCTTCCTTATCCAGCAACAGTTTGATTTATTTATTTATCAATTACAGCGTCATTATTTAACAACGTTCCAGTAGTATCATGGTAACCATTTCACCTACCCATGTGTTTCTTGACTTTATCACACCACTGCTTCACACAAAAGTATTTCCAAGCAATTCAATGCCTTTCCAAATAGAAGTTTAGCCTATTTGTGAAAGACAAGTGTTGCTTATCGCATTGACTTTTGTCAAACGTCAGAAAGAATGTTGGACGGGATGTGTAGGGTACCAACTTTAGATTGAAATGAAAGCCTGTATCACTACCGATTGAGCTACCGATAATCCACAAGCAGTCAATTTCTTGGCAAGTCTATTGTGTGGAGTGCTGGTGTGATAAAGCCAGGAAAACCAGGGTAGGTGAACTGGTCGCCTTGATACCACTGAAACATTGTTTAAATAGCGTTATACTCTTATCAATCAATCAGTTTATCAGACAAACTGTTGCTGGACAAAGATCGTGATAATCGGTTACTTTATTTGATTGTAGAAAAGACCCGGCTGATTGGCGTATTAAAAGAAGTATCGTAATTACGAAATAAAAAACCGAGTTTGCATATTAATAAATATGTTGAAGGACACTTAATGGGCTCCGTTCATTAGTCATTGACAAGCTATAAGTTTTGTATGGCGCCTAGCCTCTCAAAGATATGAATGTTAAGTTTTATTTGGAATATAATGTTACTTAGCAAGATGTGAAGACAGCTGGGAATAATTTCACTCCAAACAACATGGAGCAAATTATATAATCCATTGTCTCAAATGAAGATCATCCTCATTTATCACGATATGTATAAGAGAATTACGAGCCTCCGCCAATACCTGAGACCCAAATTACATTTTGAATATATATCGAAAATACGTCTTTTATACCCATATTATGTATTGAAGAAGTTCGGAAAAAAAGCGTCCATTTTGCAATTACCACTTTTCAATCGGAGTCGCTAACATGTCCTATAAATGTTTTCAAATCATTTCTTGAAAAATAGGGCATACTGCTCCCTGCTCAATATCATATTGCATGCCTGTGTGCACATCAATAATACTACGTGTTTTTGTTTAATTCATACCTGTTTTAGTGTGTACTGAAGGCACATATGGACCAGACTGTGTAAAGACATGTTGAAACATATCAGAACAAGGAGCCTTGTGACGGTGTGATCAGTGTACGTTCAGAGTGTATCAATGGATATCAGTCTCAATATAGTACATCACTAATCAGCTTTATTTAACAAGTTCAGATAATGTTTCAATAAATTATTGCTTTATACAAGAATATTTTCATGCGTGTTTACTTTCAATACGCTGATATAAAATTCAAATGTTATAATATGCCGTTTTTAGTAACACATATTTTATATCACGGTGTTGCCTGTGTCAGTTACCAGTCATATAGTTTACCTTATACCAATACAGAAGGCATAGTTTTATTTTTAAAACACTGAGCTACAAGCATGGAAGACAATACTAAACTTTGTTTAAATCGAACCTTTCACTCACGATGCAGATCATTTAAACACACCACTACACGATTGTTACATTGTATTAACATTTCGCTCTTCGAAAACCAACCATAACGAACTTGCTCTCTTTGTGGACCGAGTTTAGACGCACACCAACCTGCGCATTCTTGCAGTTTGGTATTGCCCTGATTTGTTGTCATTCATATGCATAGGATATAGTGGATACAAGATCGGGTGTCTGTATACAATTGTTGTAATCAAGCTAAGGTTGTTTTTCGTGGATCCCTACGCATATGTTTGCGACAATACTTGAATACAGAAATGAACGTTGCACAAACATACATTTTAGTAATATTATTAAACAGGCTGTTGTGTACGCCTACACTAACATTTACAAAAATATCCACACATAAATAGTTACACAGTTCATTTCATACTTTTTTTTGACAAAACCATTTGCAACAACTTACGAATCTGAATATAGTTTGTTTTGATATGCCAACACGAGTTTGATACCACTTATACGTCACTGATTAATGTTGATAGTATTGCCTACATCATGTTATGTTATTGATGGGTTTGGTTTTGTTGTTGCTAGACTGTATTGACGACCAAGTATTGGTACTATATGTAATGAAGAATGAGGCAAATGTATCAACAATAATATTTGTGACAAAATTAACGGTTACTGTCCACCTGACTGTTCTGCTGGATATCAAGGGAACACATGTAAAGAAGGTATAGCATATACTCCTTTTGATTAAGTCAAATTTATTTTGCCAGACCTACAATGGCAAACCCGACCATTTGTTAACCATGTTAGTTAGTATTTTGTCACAAACGTGCTGATGAGACCTACGGAATGTGAATGATATTACGTTGAGTGCAGATAAACTACAGAAATAACGGAATGTATGTCGTATTGTTTTATCTGACCAGTGTGTGTTGCAAGGTTATTGCTGCCAGAGTGTTAACAATTATGTTTATTTTGAAGTTAATGAGAAATATTTGACTAACCATACAGGTGTATTACTTAGGTACGGCACTTTTGTTGTCAATTATCAATTATGTATGCTATATGTAATAATTCATGCATCTCATCGAATCATAATGTAATCGAAATGTGGTGTAATTTAATAATTTAAAAATGTCTGGACGTATCAGGGATCCCACAATAAATAGATATGCCAACAGTTAAAAGCTTTAGTTAAACAACAATGAAATATTGTAAGAACAACTTTGCTCATTATGTCGCTCTTTGCCACGATGATTTCAAGTTGTACAAAAAAGTAATTTCAAAAAAGTGATGGGATAGAATTATCCCTGCTACTTAAAATGTAAAAAAAAAAGGAATTGTCTGAAAAACAATGGGGTAAATACCCAATTCACTGAACAAGATCTGTAGCCCTGTTACATGTTATTCAAGAAGTATAAAAAAAGCCCTGTTATAAATTACATTTAAAACTCTGCATCATTATTAAACTACTAAAACCATAGTCAGTAAACAGTAATTACTCAGAATGAGCCATTTATCCTTAAATTCCAGAAATGCTTTGAGTTATATTTTGTCAGCATTTTCGTTCCTTTTTTTTCAGATTCATGCTTTTCAATGCGTTCCAAAAAACATGCCCATCTGCAGCAAATCTCTTAAAAGCATTTGAGCAAAATAAACATTGCTCAAAATGAAATTTCTACTTTTGCCATGTTGTTTTCAAATCTAGTTTGTATACTGGTTCTACCTTGAATATAGAAGGTTATAAACAAAAATGCAAAGATATTATCAAAGTTGTCTGCTGTAGGTTAGTTGTATGTGGGTCAAGTTTTTTAGAAATAAAGTAAAACTGTGTTGCCTGTGATATTGTTTCAAAATGCACAGTTGTGTTTAAACTTCAAACATTTCTTCTCTTTACCATATTCAACACTTTAAAATTGGGGACATACTTTGTCCATGTAAATTCTGTTGCATGATTAATACATATCAACTTGACTAAGTAGATATACATAGAAAGACTTAGTAAACTGACAAAAGGACAATAATTTATGCAGCAGAAAATCTTTAAAACTTTATGTCAGAAGTTAAAACTCATAATGCGCTTTTTCCTTTTGTAATCAATGATTTCATCGTAAAATGACTTCTTATGTACCAGTGCTATCATGAATCTAGACAGAGACAGCAATGATCAGATTTAACTACTGAATGCACTTCTAGCGTGATGAAGCCGGGAAATAAGTTAGCATGTAAACTTTTACTGTTCGCACTGCTAGCTTGATGAAGCCTGGAAACCCATTAGTAGGTCAACCTTTACTGAACGCACAGCTAGCTTGATGAATCCAGGAAACACGTTTGTATGTAAACTTTTACTGAAGGCACTGCTACAATGTAGTAAGACAAAGCAAGGTTACTCGTTAGAAGTTAAACTTTTACTGGCAGCATTTCTCTCGTGATAAAGCCAGGAAACACGTAAGTAGGTCAACTGGTCGCCGTGATGTCCCTAAAATACTGATGAAAAAGGATGGTATAAGCATATTCGAACGGAGTATTAAGATTATGGTGGTTTACGCTGCTTTCAACACATGTTCAGTAATATCACGGTGTTTCCCGGGTAGTTTACCGGTACTACTGATACCAGGGTGTCGGACGATATGTTAACCCCGCAGTAAGACAAAAAGCCTTTATTACTATTTTTGAAGTCTCTGGTACGACCAGATCAGGGATAGGTTACGCTATCCTCCGATCCCGAGTTTAACATTCTACCACTACACCACCGATGGGGTTGGGGGTTCAGCATTTGTATAGGCTAATGCGTGTTGTCTTTTGGGCACAAATGTATGCTATTTTTCAAAATGCAAATTACAATGCAAGTATATATTAGACGGTCGATGTTTGCTGTAAAACCTTGCGTCGGTCAATGTTCGTATCACGCGACTCATTTTGTGCATTTTCATATTAATCCTTTACCACATACAGACGTCTATTGACACGTCTACAGCAGACATAACCCTTAACCACATATAGACGTCTAGTGACGCGTCTACAGCAGGCATTAACCTTTACCACATACATACGTCTATTGACACGTCTACAGCAAACATAAACCTTTACCACATACATAAGTCTATTGACGCGTCTGATGTAGATATAACCCGTTACCACATACAATCGTCTATTTACGCGTCTGGTGTATATATAACCCTTTACCACATACAGACGCCTATTGACGCGTCTGATGTTTATATAACCTTTTACCACATACAGTCGTCTATTGACGCGCTGGTGTAGATATATCCTTTTACCATATACATAAGTCTATTGACGCGTCTGCAATAGACATAACCCTTTACCAAATACAGAAGTATATTGACGCGTCTGGTGTTTATATAACCTTTTACCACATAAAGTCGTCTATTGACGCGTCTGGTGTAGATATATCCTTTTACCATATACATAAGTCTATTGACGCGTCTGCAATAGCTATAACCCTTTACCATATACACACGTCCATTGATACGTCTGAAGCAGACATAACCCTTTACCACATACATGCGTTTATTGACGCGTCTGATGTAGATATAACCCTTTACCACATACAGACGTCTATTGACGCGTCTGATGTAGATATAACCTGTTACCACATGCATGCCTCTCTATTGACGTGTCTGATGTAGATATAACCCATTACTTCATACTGACGTCTATTGACGTGTCTGGTGTAGATATAACCCGTTACTTCATACTGACGTCTATTGACGTGTCTGGTGTAGATATAACCCATTACTTCATACTGACGTCTATTGACGTGTCTGATGTAGATATAACCCATTACTTCATACTGACGTCTATTGACGTGTCTGGTGTAGATATAACCCGTTACTTCATACTGATGTATATTGACGTGTCTGATGTAGATATAACCCGTTACCACATACACACGTCTATTGACGCGTCTACAGCAGACATACCCATTTACCATATACAAAGGTGGATTAACTCATCTGCAGCAGACATAACCATTTACCATATTCACACGTCTTTTGACGCGATAGATAACCCTTTATTAGCATCGTAAGACACCCATAGCTGTTGACTTCCACACACTGCATACGTGATGTGTGGAACGTAGCGGAATCAACAACCGTTAGTGTCTGACGATGTTTTACCACATGCAGTCTGTGAATACGTCTGCAGCAGACGAATTTTGAAATGATTGTGGTCAAACGAGAAATTACTTATAACGAGCTGTTGCGTCTTCACCTACAATGTTAACAACTCGATTTTTAATAGCAGGCAGTGATTTTCAATATTTTCACTGAGAGTATTTTAAAGGCGCCTGCTACAGATTTGGTGTATGTGGGAAAGAGGTAATGCATCGCTTCATTAAAGGAGCCACCAGGCACGGGAAACATTGACAAGACTACATCCAAACGCGTGCTGATCTTTGTATATGATGTATTCCGATACCCGAAGGTCGGTTTTTGCGTGATGCAGAGCTCTATTTAACGTCATTTTTCATGTTCTAAAGTTCAAATTAAACACTAAAATTCTTTATTGTGGGTACTCAAAACATATCTTTTGAATACACACAACAGCGTTTGGTTGAGTTATAAGAGAATTATTGTTGGAAAGGTTAGTCCTCTAGCCTTCACATTACATATTTGATAAGTAAAGTAAAAGAAAAGAGTTTGTTTATCATAGCGTCGAATTATTTCTGACTTATGATACCTGAGATGTCTACTTCCCGAAATCCTATCTATTTCGCCAAGCTTTTTAAAATCAAAGCACTGAAAGTGCTCTGGGACGGTACCCATGGTATAATTTGAAATAGGTGGTCAACTATTCCAATTTTTTGGAAGTTACAACATAAGTCGCATCATTTCAAATAATGTAAACATAAAAGCAGAAATGCATACAGTTCAAACATTTATTTAAGACATGGGTAAACTTATTTCCAGAGATCTTTTATGCATCTCATGAACGGTAGACATTGTTTAGATAACCAAATAAATATATAATAGGTAATGTTCAAAGGCACTGAAATACGATTTAAATGATAAAGGGTTAAGCAGACTGTAAACATATCTTGTAATTTACATCATATGTCTACAGTCTGCTTAACATTTTATCACATAGACAAAATCTACAGCAGATGATTTGAAAATAAATAGGCAAAGATATTGGTTAATCTGTATTAAAGAAACTAAAAGTATTGACTTGTGAGGAAACTGTCGAAATTGCTCATATCATCCGTCTGTTGAAGATTAGACAAAATGTTTCTGTAGTGTAGAAAGGGTTAAATAGTACCTGTAGCAAAACCATTTATTATCTAGAATATCTTAAGAAACAACTTGGATCAGGTTTGAAAACTTTATGCAAAAGGGAGAAATTGCTCTTTTTCATTGATTGCTTGATTTCCCACAGTATTTTCCAAATTGGACTAATACAGTAACTATTTTCCTCTAGCAGAAGCATCTTTACACATTTGGCCCTGGATCGGTCACCTGAGAATGTGTTATTTAAGACTCAATTAGGGAAGCCATGTTTTAACGGATCAGATCATCAAAATGATTTCAAAACTCTTAGTAAAGGGTCACCTAAGGAACATTTGAGCAAAATGTCGTCTAGAAAGTGTTATCAAGATTTTTCTTAATATTGACATAGTGACCTATTTGTTGACCGGACCATATTCAAACTTTTCAAAAATTGCATCGAAATTGTGGCTTAAAAAGTCATTTTTAGTAAAAGATTACCTTGAACCTTGTATATGCTTCCTAGCTGTGAAATGAGATTAAAATGTGTCAAGCTGAACGGAATGAATGAGCAGAAACATCTGTGAGGCCAGCCTTCAGCTAAAACCCATGTATGAAGGCCCTTTATCCCTCATATGAGTAACCATCAGGAAAACTAATACACTTTAGTTCAGATACAGTTGATGCAGTGCCATCAGATGAGCCTTAGTACCACTTAAATTTAAATTCTTAAAGTTGCTTTAAAAAAAGAAGAACTTTCAAAAGTTGTCTTCTTCTAAAATCCAAACAGTCAAAACATCATCATATGATTATGGCTCAACGAAAGACAATATTCGTCGTGCTTTCTGAGCTGGTTATTTTGGGTTCATACCCTTTTCAATAAAACTTATATTTCACAGCGACAATATACATTTTCACCATTCTCTAAATAACTAACCAGTAATAAAATAGCAGTAGGAAAAATGCTGTACCAAAAGGAGCTTTTAAATATATATAGTGGACAAGGATTGAAAGTGGGATCATGTGCCCTGCTATAATATAATATCAGCATACATGTATATAATTATTACTCTATATATATCCATATATATATATATGTCTTACATCAGGGCTACAGATAAATAGTTTGTTTGCTTAAAAAACAAAAAGAATTGTCAAAAAAAGCAACTCTTTTTTAAATGATGGATACTCAAAAGCAAATAAAAAGTAAATAAAGTAATTGTTTACATTTGTGTTGCTTGATTTTTTAATAATAAATCAAACATGATCCGAATGGAATAAAAAGTATCTATGATTTGACGTGAACGAGACATTTATTAAGCTTATATGTACACTGTGCATACATATTAAAGCAAGACTTACCTTAAAAAATGTCTGGATGTATGAGGGATCCAAAACTATATAGATATGCCAACTATTAGAAGCATAAGATAAAAAATTAAACAACAATGAAATATTGTAATAACAAATTTGCTCATTATGTCGCTCTTTGCCACGATGATTTCAAGTTGTACAAAAAGGCAATTGCAGAAAAGTGATGGGGTAAAATTATCCATGCTACTTAATTTAAAAAAATAGTTATTGTCTGAAAAACAATGAGGTAAATACCCAATTCACTGAACACAATATGTAGCTCTGTTACATGTTAATCAAGAAGTATAACAAACCTGATATAAATTACATTGAAAACTATGCATCATTATTAAACTACTAAACCCATAGGTAGTAAACAGCAATTGCTCTGAATGAGCCATTTCTCCTTAAATTCCAAAAATGCTTTGAATTATGTCAAAATCTTATTTATATTAGTCATCAACCAGATGTGTTCAATGTCTTTCCCTGCAAATTTGGTGTACGTAGGAATTGGTCAAATATCGCATATCTGATATGCAAAAGTTGTAATATTTTTACGAAAAAAGTGATGTATGAGCAAATTTTATTACATCGAAGAAAATATGGGTTTCAGCAATTTCAACTTGCTAAACATAGTTTTAAATGTCGTCTGCTACATTGGCGTCCGTAGTCGTATTTTTCAATGAAATTAATAAAAAGGAAGAGGGTTTATCGAGATCAGACGAAATATTTGAACACAGGGTCTGGTTTCGCTCGACACTTACTGAACAGAATGGCCATTATTCATATTTTAACGCTCTGAATTCCTTGTTTTGCACTGTCGTTTGTTCATATATTGTTCTGCACTGGTCATGCATTAGTCGGACAACAGAAATATCAAAGAAAGTCCTGACAACTATTGACAAGTTGAATCAGATTGTTAGGATGCGCAGAGGAATCTTCATTTCCATTAGTCTCTAATAGACTAAGGTTGATTTTCCTGCCTCATATATTTGGCGTCTTATAAGTGAGCTTTACTTCGTGTATTTTTTATCAGAAGTTGTATATTTGTCAATGTGACAAGTTCAAGTTCAAGTTCTAATTATTTTATTGGCATATAATAATATCTTAGTTTACAGTTATATAAAACATATACATGCATATATTTATGGCAAAACTAAACATAAAAATGTACAATAAGTAAGGCAATTTATAGGCATATAATCTGGGTATACATACGGGTGGGTCAATATATCTACATACTTTGGTAATTGCTAAGTACCATGATCCTTTATTGACGCCGCGTTGAGGCGCGGCGTCAGTATGGGATAGGTTTTAATTTTGTACCATGGGGTGACATAATCGAAAAGGGAGCAACCAACATTATTATTGTTAAGAAAAACTCTGTTATATGTTTGAAAAAAACACCTTTATGAATAAATAAATAAATTGTATAAAATGATTTAAGAAACAGCAACATACAAAATACGTATGTCTTCTACCGTTATTACCAAATTTTAGACACATGGAATGGGTATTTATTAACTTTCTCTTAACTTCCTAGGCTACGCTTTTTTTATAGTTTGGTTTACGACCCGATTCATCAAAGCTCATAAAAAAGTTTCTGGCGATGTTTTTGCCTATTTACGATATTGAGATTTTTAAATAAATGGATAATTTTTAAATAATCAATGATTCATTTTAATTACAACATGTTACAGTATAATTCTAGAAACTGTAAAAACAACGTTAACCCAACTACGCAATACGCATGGCCGTAACATGACTCGTTCTATTATTTGTAAATGCAGCATGTTATCGCTTAGCGATATTGGTCATTCTTATTTAATAGACGACAATGTGTCATCTGTTCCCATAGAGTAATTTAGTTGTCTCTGCTTCCTTCCGCTATGAATGTTTCGATGTTCATCCGATTTCTAAAGTTTATTGGATTCGTACCTGGTTTTTCATGTTTCGTTCGAGATAAACGATTCGTACCAACTAGTTTTCGCTCTTTGCTCTTGGGGAACTGACTTAACCATTTTCTTTTGGGGGTTTTTTGTTCAGTTTTCTACTGGCATGTTCAAATCGATTAAAGTGACATTACAAACAAACAAAACAGACTTAATAATTCTTGCTATATGTTGACTATACATGTGAACTTTCATAATGCTCAATCTTGATCATACATATCTTTCTTTTCTTATTTTTTGTTTATATACTCCCGTTTTTGCTATCATATTTCTGCTAAATTGGAAGGAGAATATACTTCCACCTCTCCGTCCTAAGCTTGTGTCACACTAAACTTATAACTAGAGGCAATACACCTTAATATATGTTAATATTTAAGCACCTATGGGTTTTTTATCTAATGGATCTAGTTAGAGGATTTAAAACAGTTTAATGGTAAAAGAAAATTGAGAAACTTCAGCTTGTATGACACATTATAGTTGCAGTGAATGTTAAGCAAACCGTAAACCAAATGGTTTCAGGACTAAACTTGTCATTTCACGACTAAACTTCACATGCTGAATATCACCTAGATCGTAGCATGTAAAACGTTTAATCCCTACGTCAATATTGACCCTTTCTGCTCTTGGTAACATTTGTATATAGGCTATGGTAGCAATATAGGCACATCTTGGCCTTCTTGCTTGAAATAAAGGGACATTTGGCCTTCTTGTTCGAAATATTTACATCCTCTCTGCTTACACAGGTTATTTAAATGTACGGAACTGCATCTGCTTATTTAAGTCATGCTTTTCTTTATTGTATAAGAGGACAATGAAGACTCTGGTGATACTGTGCACTTGTAAAGACTTAACTGAGAGTTCAACGTACCTAGATGCAATTCAGTTTGCTTGATTTCGATGGCGAGACAAGCTTTCTTCTTATATCACTCACTATCGATGTCTGCTTCCTGCAAACTAAACCGGTACTCGCGCCGTTCGTGTGGAAACAACTCTTCATGGTAGAACCCACTCATCACGGAGTGCGAATCCTCGACCATTGTATCACGTCAAGATGCAATTATATCCCAAAACGCCAAACGCAGCTCCTATATCATATACAGATACATCTAGACCTTAAACTATGTGGTCGTTAAGATACAAGTAAAGTGTAAAGTGTAAATGGCAAGAGAATGAAGCACGTGGGTAAATGTTACATATATGCACATTGGCTTTGTTCTAAAAAGGCAAGATAGAGTCAGACAAAACTTATTCAGAAATATTTGAATAATCAACGTTTATGATAACTAATAGTCACTTAAGTGTTGTGTCAATGGATCTGGAAGATGTCCTAGTTTAGTATTGTTTGTTTACCCAGTGACCATATATAAGTAATTTAGATAGCTGCAGCATATCCAATCGAAACCAGTGTGAGATAAGCCTCTACCCGTCATCATATAGATATGTTAAACTAGGAATTAGTTTAACTAGCTCGGTGATTCCAGTTTACCACTAAGAAACTATGACTGGGGGATTCACAATGCAGCCAAGGTCCACTTTATCAGTTTGTGTCTACCGTTTCGATTCTTAAGGATGTTCTATTTAAGAAGATCCCCTCATTTGTTTAAAAAAAATAAAATCCTGTGGTTGACTGATACTGTATTTGTAAGAAGACCCAATCCTTTGGTTCTTATATTGTTTTTGTAAGAAATCCAAATCCTTTGTTAACCTTTTATTCAAGAAGACCCAGTCCTTTGATTAACCGGTACTGATCCGAAATCTCCACCAAAGCAGCGAGCGCCACAGCGGCTTCTGGGTTTCTCGCACCATCCTTGGCCTTGTGGAAGTCCACAAACTGGAAGTTGTCGAACTTGCGTTCCTGCAGCTTGTTGTCGAATTCCTTCATGACATCCCATGGGCCATCCCCAACCCCTATTACGACAATCGATATCGGCTGGCGGGAGGCGTCGACTATCGCCTGACTCGTTTCTTCCTCGCTGGTAACCTGACCATCGGCCACTATGACCACAATATGGTACTAAAAGGATTAAATCATAGGTACACGTGAATACCAATTGGATTAATAGATTTGAGTTTAATCACGTGTGTCTATATTTGTTAAACACCTTTACTGGTAATAGTATTATGTCCAAAAGGAAGCATGGTTCATATGCCATAATTATAATGTCTTTTTATATTATATCATATAGACCACGGTTATTCATGCATAACAGTGGGGTCAGTTCGTCTTAACGTGAGCTTTCTCGCCCCAGTACTCCTGACAACATTTTTCATGTGAAACTGGATACATGTATATGTGATACGACAAGCAAATGTCAACACTCTTACATGAATACAAAAGTGGTTAGGACTTGAATTTGAGTTCAAGACATATATTAGTATATGTACGATGGTTCGTTCATCTTCCCTGTGCATGAACCGAATCAGCATATGTAGTTTCAGTTTAGTGATTTGTTGAGCTGTGCTGTGATGTGCGGATTTGTATCAGGGATCAATTATTATTAACTTGTGAGTATGTATAGCTACAGTCAAGTTACATTGGGAATATTATGTTATTGTGACGTCATTTTGCGTGTATAGCTAAAGTCAAGTAACAATGTAGACAGTTTGTGTTGTTTTAACGTCACTTTCCGTGTAAAGCTAAAGTCAAGACATATTGGAAACATTTTGTGTTGTTTTAACGTCACTTTGCGTGTATAGCTTGAGTCAAGTAACAATATAAACATTTTGTGTTGTGTAACGTTAGTTTGCGTGTTACGTTCGGGGTCTGACACCTGGCTCTGACGAGACGTCATTGTGTAGGGGATTTACCTGTTTACGCTTCTTAACTATTTCATTAGCTTCCCGTATTAGCGGTGCAAAGTTAGTGGGTCCTCCAAGACATATACCCGGTGTTACGTCATTGTAGGCCTCGAGAAAATCACCGAAACCATCAAACTCGCCCTGTTATGATTGTAAATGCAATTCAATTAGTATACTTTTTCATAATTATTATTATCATTATCATTATAATCTTCACTTCTTTGTTATTATCTTTATTATTATATATTTTTAATATCATTACTATTATTATTGTCATTATTATGATCATTTAAAAAAAAAAAACATCAATGGGATGTAATGAATGTTTGAAACGTTCCAGTTTAATCTGGATTTTTCTTATTTTTTAGGTCAAAGTAAAGTATGCTCAGTATTGCGAAATTTCTTAATCTCGCTATATTGAAAAGAAATAAAAGTTGGAGAGATCGAATAAACTATAATCGAGGATAGTAATAAATAGAACTATGATAGTAATACAATTAACAAATGGTTATATAACAATGATGCCACCTTAGGAAAAAATGCTTTATCAATTGAAACATGTAAAACTGCTTTAAAGACACAATACAATATTGGAAGCCAGTAGGCGGCTTCCTGTAGGAAAGCTTTGACATTTAGCACATGGAGATTTGTAGACCTTCCAGGGTGACCCCATGTCGGGATTTCTATTCGTCCTCACTAAGTATATTAATGTAAGGTAAATGACCTTTAAAACATCGTTTTTATTATTTCAATAGTTCGTAAACCGGGAACCAAAAAAAGGCGCGCTATATGTAGTCTGGTACATGTACCTTTCATCCTATATATAACGCAGTGATTAGAGGAAGGAACTCAGCAGACGCTATATCTCGCCGTTATTACGTCACTGTGTTGTATAATTCCGTTATATGCAATCAAGCATAACATATACTATGGTAATCAGCTTCAATCGCTTTTCTATGTGATGTAATTGCTTGAACCGGAACGAAAAAGGCTGTGCTCGTTCGACATTTTGATGAAACAATATAAGAAAGTTGTGTTTTTGCAGTATACTTGTGTTGTAAATTTCTAACAGCGTTAACTTTCGTGTTTTTTTTATACCCATTCAATGTTTTTGGGTCTTAATATCGATGAAACAATATAAGAAAATGGCGTGTTTGCAGTATACTCGTGTTGTAAATTTCTAACACCTTTACCTTTCATATTTGTATACCCATTCAATGGTTTGGGTCTTAATATCTCCACAGGAAACTCTCTCCAATAGCAATTTTAATTAACACTGGATCATGTTATGATCAAATATGTATTGCCTTAATTTTCTCCATTTACGGTTTTAACCCTTTCCCACAAATATACCCTTACTGATCCTCTGCATCAGACGACTTTTGAAATCGTTGTGGCACAAGGTGAAATTGATCATAATGAGATTTATTTTTCTCCATTTATGGTTTTAACCGTTTCCCACATACGAGTATATACCATTTATGAGCCTCTGCAGCAGACGACTTTTGAAGTCATTGTGACAAAAGGTGAAATTGGTCATAATGAGCAACGCTCCATTTGCCACAACTATTTTAACTCTTTTCAATTATCTTACTATATTTATAGAGATTATCTATGTTTTGTACTTGATGAGTTCAAAGTCTGCCATTGAAATCATTGTGGCAAAAGGAGAAATTGCTCACAATGTGAGCAATCATGATTTGTATTTACCACAATAATTGTGAACACTTTTCAGTTATCATACTATCATTTTTATAGATGTTTAGATCACTTGATCACTCTCTGTCCGTCGTACGTCCGTCGTTAACTATTAGCTTTAAACATCATCTCATCTTAAACCGCAGGAACAATTTCTAAAAAAACATCACAGGAATGTTACTATGGTGCTCCTCTTTCAAAAAATTTCAAAGATTTAAATACCATTGAGAACTTTGGTTGCATCAGAATGGGGGCAAAATGTCCAAACTTTAAAAATCTTCTTCTCCGAATCTGCTTGTCATATTCCAATATAATTTGGTAGATATGATTCTTGGGTGACCCTCTACAAAGATTGTTCCAGCCATACTGATTGGTCTAAAAATATGGCAGTCAGGCGGCATCAGAAAAGGGGCAAAATGACAACATTTGAAAATTCCATTTTTAGGAAAGTGCTTGTCTGATTTTAAGAGTGCTTGTCTGATTTTGAGAAATTTGAATAGGAAACTTACCTCATTGATCCTCTACTTAATTTGTTCAAGCCGTTAAGATTGGTTACAAAATCATAGCAAGCAAGCGTTATCACAAAAGGAGTAAATTGAACTTTTAGCTACAAATGACAAAACCTACATTTCCACCGGACCAATTTCAATTCGACGTTACAGGAACGTTCCTTTGTTAGTCCTCTTTTAAAATTGTTCAAAGACTAACATTCTGTGTAGAACTTTGGTTGCTGCGGCATCAGTCGTGAGAAAAATACCTGAATTTTAACAATCCTTTTCCTCCATAATCTGCTTGTCTGATTTCAAGATAATTTGGTAGAAATGTTCCTTGAGTGATTCTCTACAAAAACTTTCAAGCCATTTTGGTTTCGTTGAAAAACAAAGGTGGCATCAGGAAAGTGGAAAAATGACAAAACTTTAATAATTCCATTCTAATTTAAGTTGTTGTTAGATTTCGAGATACAAATGATCATTAAAATTGCTATTTTCAAAACAGTGTCCACTCCTTGCAGTTTCATTTGCACTCCTGATCAAATTTTCCCAGATATTAGCAGTTAAATATTTGCTACTAATTTACTATCACTCAGGTGATCGATTTTGGGCCATCTTGGTCCTTTTTTTATATATTGTTCTTGATAATTAAACCCTTATCCACTATCATGACTTACCGATACAAAACAAAACAAATTGTCTTTGTGTCTGCATTATTTGACAAAAAGTTATCATAACAGTGATTGTGTTCAATACAAATAGTTGATTATCTTTGGAACAAATTGAAATTTATCAACACCTCTTGTCCATTTATCTTTAGTTTTAGTCTTATATGTCACTGTTCATGATCAGTTTAACTCTAAATCATCTCATTCACTTCAAACACAGACCCTGCCAGGTTAAATATCCTACATAATACTTAAATCTTCAAATACCGATATCTGCATTGCTATCTACAAATTAAATTTGTCTAAGGTTTGTGGATTTAAATGTATTTTATTTTTCTTCATGTGCCACGAAATATTGCGGCTTCTTTTTTATGCTTTGCGTCAAACATTTGTCTTGTAAGTTTATTTGAAATAATAGGTGCTAACGTTCAGCAAGGTATACATTGACTATAACGTGAGATATATTGGACATCTTTGAACACCAGGTCTGGCAAAAGGCGGACTTGTTGTACACTTAAAGTGGTATGAAGGTTAAAATATGTTAACTACAAGTTTAGTTTTTCCTCAGCTCTAGGTTAACATCCATAGCATTTTGAAGTTTAAAAGGACATCGAGGTGTTTGTGTAACACTTTTTAATGGGCTCGGCGATATCTGTTCGAGGTCAGTATCTTGTTAACTCTTTCTCTGACAAAGGCACTTAAATTATTTTGCAAACAATTCAGATTCAAGTGAGGCAGCTCGTAAAGAGCTATCTCTTCTGAAATCTACAGTGATTGCCGCTAAGACATTGAATTTTACAAATGTTCCTGTTTGACGAACAATGGAGTGGTTCAATTTTCAACATGGAGAAGTTGAATTTGTGAAATTCGGCAGTGAACGAGTTAACAGTATATACGTCCAAAGGTAGAACATCGGAAATTACTGACAAGTTCACAAACAAAACCGGTCTCTTACGACTTCAGACGGGCATGCGGCGAAGTTAGACCAAAATGAAGTAGTAAGTCCGTACTGTATTTGCTAGAGGATGTGGGGTCTGTGGCGTGCCCCTTCACATATTTTTTTTAGAATATAATTTGCGAGAGTTACTAACATGCACATTTTATTGACTTTTTTTTAAGATAAACGTTGTACATAGCCATTACCCATCCCGGCCTACATTCAAATAAACCTGTGACTTACAGTTCCTTTTAATGGAAATATCCCTTTGTCTTTAACTTTTCTGTCTCCAAAGCCGTAAGCAGGAATAAATCCGTCATCATCTAATGTTTCTAGCGTTTCTCCAAGTATGCAAATAACCTAGATCAAATATGAATTAATGAATAGATGAAAGAATTAATAAATGTATGATTGAACTATTGTATGATTAAATGAATGAACGAAAGCCTTAATGATTGACATAATTAATGAATTAAAGACAAAACGAATTAATGAATGAAAAACATAGAACAAACGTGAATGAATAATTTATTGAATGAATGATTGATTGAATGATTTATAATAATTATAATGACTGTTTGACAGACTGGGTGAGTAAATGAATAAAAGTCTTAATAAGTTATTACCTGAACGGAATGCATTTATCAATCAGTTGCATAAACAAACGAACACATTAAACTAATTCAATGCATCATTTAATGAATTACATTATCTCAACTACTTGATGCATTAATGAAATAACGCAACAATGACCAAATGATAGAACGAAAGAAAGAAATGAAAAGAAAAGAGTAAGAATGAATGAGTAAATCAATAAATTAACAAATAAACAAACAAATGAATGCATGAAAATAAAGAAAAAGAGAAATAACTAAGGAATCAATCAATAGATCAATCAACAAGGTTATTGAAATATTTGAATGCATCAATTAAATAATGAAATAACAAAAGGCGAAAAAAGGAACGAACAAAAGAAAGGAAGACGAAATGAATGAAAATAATATTAGAAATAACTATTATATTAAATTTGTCATTATAAAAGCTTGATAAACAAACTTAAATGAACAACGAAAAGTCGAAGAAGAAGAAAACAATGAAGAAGACGGCTAAAGACATAGGGGCGGACGTATCCATCTCGGAAATTGATAGAAGCGATCGCCTTGGTAAGGATAAACCCACCCCTGTGGACGGAAACGATTCCAACTCCAGGCCAAGAGATATTATTGTGAAGTTGGCCACTTACAGATCACTACCAAACCTCTAACAAACAAATCGAAACTAAAGACTTCCGGTTATTCAGGAGTCTTTATAAACGAAGACTTGACACGCCATCGCAGCCTTATCTTCTTTGAATCACGACGACTTGTTAAAACAAAACATGTCCTCAGCGCCTGGACATCAGACGGGGTTATTCTTGTGAAGGACAACAACCTTTTTGTGCACCGTATTGAATCGTCTGATCAGCTGGCTAGCTTTAAGCTCACTATTGGTGCCACGTAACTTTATTTTGTGCAGTGTAAATGTTATTGAAACAGACTTTACGTTGGATCTGCTGTCACAAACCCTCGGAGATCACGGGCTTTATTGATCCGACTGATTATAAAACTTAAAATGCCTTACCCAATGTTCTGGTTCTTGACCTACGAACATCTAATTATATGAATGAATTGATATTGCACTCATTTGTATTTATGGTATTCATTATTTGATTGTGTTGATATTATACTTGGACAGAACATATATAGCTAGATATTCCAAATTGAAATATTATTCTGTAATAGAACCATATTCAGATATAATCGCAATATGAAATGGGGTAACAAAGTTAGCTGGTGAATAGAAATTGTTGTTGTTTGTTAAATCTATAGAAATGTATAACATGCATGAGGTAGTATCTATGTATTTGTCTTCCATAACAAAAGACGACTCGGAATCGCTATTCTCCGGTTATTTGTTTCTTAATATTAAATATGTTCTAGCAATCATTTAATAAGGAACACAAGGAACATACACTACTTAATCCTATGATATTCGCGCATCCAGTCTTAAAGTCAGGGGAGGAAATTTGCATTACACTCTCTGTATATTATGTCGTATTGCCAAAGGAGGCTATAACTTGTAAATATGGGTAATCAATTCGTCTTATATTAATATGATGAAACTCACACCTTTAATGTTGCACGTATCATATTAAACATGTATAACAATCTCGTATTATTTTTTAGGCTTCTTGTATAGTTTAAGGCAAGATATACTATTTCGTGCTTTATTAAGTAAAAAACTTAGTTTGTACAAACTTTCACAGAAACTTCAAGGTATGTTCTCTCTGGCCACCGAGCCACCTCCGAATGATAATTATGTTATACTTTTTGGTTTTCTTGTATTCAGTCTTTAATATCGTTGTTATTTATGTCTCACACAGCGTTTCCGGTAGTTTGCGGCACCTACTCGTCTCCGTCTCCTTGTGCTCTCTTAATCTATTAAGGGCGTCAAATGTATTCTATGTTAACTTTCATCCTCCATAGATATGGACTATCTTCAATACTACGACGCCTTTCATCTGGACATTCCTGTACATCTGTATGATTACTATCATATGTTGAAAATTTGTAGATCGGAAGATGTCGAGGCAAATCCTGGTCCGTCGCATGAGCCGGACAGTCATGAATCCTTGTCTGAATCGTATGCAAGCTTAACGAACAGTGGTTTAAGCATTATGCACTTAAACATTCAAAGTATAAAGCCAAAAATAGACATCTTAGCTATAGAGGCTCAACCATATGACATCTTAGTTTTCACTGAAACATGGTTAAATCCTAAAATTAAGAATGATGAGTTGGCTATTCCCAATTTCAGCTTACCGTATAGACATGATAGGAAGGACCGAATTGGTGGTGGCATTGCAATTTATGTTCGAGACACTATGCATTCAACACAACGATCCGATCTCTCTTTAGAGGGATTGGAGGCACCATGTTAACCAGCGTAAACTGTTAGTTGGCGGTATTTACCGCCCACCCAACACGAACAATGCTCAGTGGCTTATCATGGAACACAGCCTAGATTTAGCTTTTAAATCCCAGTGTGACAACATTATAGTTACGGGTGATTTTAACATTAATATCAACGCGTCACCTTCCAACAAAATGAGCCGACTTATCTCCTCTTACAATGCTGAACAGCTTATAAACACACCAACTCATTTCACAGAACATTCTAGTTCGCTTATTGACCTCATGTTTATCAAAAATCCTCAATATAATCTTTCTAGTTTTGTTTCAGACCCATTTATTCCGGATCTTACACGATATCATTGCCCAGTGGTCTGTGTGTTGAAATTTACTAAACTAAATAAACTATTTTCAAGCGTAAAATCTGGTTGTATGACCAGGGAGACTATCCTTCATACCGACGCAACCTTAGCTCGGTCGACTGGGACACAATCCTTGATGATCCAAACTCAGATGCTGTTGCCGAAAATTTCACGAGTTCAATTATAGCTGCTGCCTCAACAAGTATTCCAAACAAAATTGTATCTATCAGACCTAATGATGTCCCTTGGTTAACAACTGAAATAAAAAAAATGATAAGAAAACGCAAACGAGCCCACAAATATGCAAAACAATTAAACACAGATCATTATTGGTCAAATTTCAGAAACATTCGAAATGAAACAACCAAACTTATACGCAAAACAAAGTCAGAATATTGCAGTTTAATAATAAAGAAAATTAATTCAAATAACATATCTGCAAAACAATGGTTCAAACTAGCAAAACAATTAAACAAACAGCAGAAATCATCAACTATTCCCACTCTAATTGACAACGGTGTCGAAGCCAATACTAACATGGAGAAGGCTAAACTATTGAACAAGTTTTTTTGCATACAGTCTACCTTGGACGACCACAGTCACCCTCTTCCTAATAATCAGCCGGCCCTATTCCCGTCATTATCGGAAATTATTATTTCTTCCCAGGATGTAAAAGACGCTATCTCCCTTATTGACCCATCAAAAGCTAGTGGTCCAGACCTTATCAGCCCTAATTTACTCAAAAAAGGTGTTAACGAACTTTCTGATCCACTATCAAAATTCTTCACACGACTCCTGCTTAATTCAGAATTTCCTAGCCAATGGAAGAGAGCCAATGTCGCACCAGTCTTCAAAAAGTCTGACCCATCCACACCTTCTAACTATCGACCAATATCGCTTCTTAGTTGTCTTGGTAAGGTCATGGAACGCTGCGTACACAAATATCTTTACAATTACGTTGTTTCTAACGAGATTCTCACAAAATGCCAGTCAGGTTTTATTAAAGGAGACTCAACAACAAACCAGTTGTTGTTTCTATACAATGACATTGTTAAAGCCCTTGATGAAGGTAAGGAGGTCAAATCAGTGTTCTGTGATATATCAAAGGCTTTTGACCGAGTATGGCACCGCGGGCTTCTATTCAAACTCGAATCAATCGGTATCAAAGACTCGTTATTATCTTGGATTCGTTCCTACCTTAGAAACAGACATCAAAGGGTTGTCATAGCCAATGCAACATCTAACTGGTCCGCCATCAATGCCGGTGTCCCACAAGGCTCTATCCTAGGACCTCTTCTCTTCTTGATTTACATCAATGACATTGTTTCAGACATAGAAGCCAATGTTCGCCTTTTTGCTGATGATACCAGTCTCTACATTATTGTAGACGATCCCACATAATCCTCTGTTGCTCTTAACTCTGATCTTTCTCATATCCTGTCATGGTCAAAGAGGTGGCTCGTTTCATTTAACCCAGCGAAAACCGAATCATTGATATTTTCGCGAAAGCGCAACAAGCCACAGCTTCCAGCGTTGATCATGGATAACGTCCCAATTACCAAAGTCAATAACCACAAGCATCTAGGTCTTACTCTTTCTGATGATGCTAAATGGAATTCTCATATTAAAGCTACAACTGATAAAGCGTGGAAACGTATTGGATTATTACGGTCCCTTAAGTTTGTGTTATCCAGGTTCAGCTTAGAGAAAATGTACATTTCCTTTATTCGACCCCTGTTGGAGTATGGTGATACTATATGGGACAACTGCTCTCAGGAGCTTAAGAACGACATTGAGGCAGTTCAAATAGAGGCCGCTAGAATCGTTACAGGTGCAACAAAACTGTGCAACACTGACAGGCTTATTAGCGAACTCCGTTGGGATACTTTGTCCGAACGTAGAAGAAAACATCGTCTCACTGTGTTTTACAAAATGAAGAATCATCTTACCCCTTCTTATCTTTCGGACCTTGTTCCGAAACAAAATCGACCTGCTTACAATCTTCGATCTACACATGATGTTCCTGCCATCCACACGCGTACCACACTCTATAGTACATCGTTCCTACCAAAAAAACATCCGTGAGCACACAGCAAGTCTAACCCTCTATATAATGTCGGTGGTCGGAAGCAACAAATCAATCATGCACGTTTAAGATTAGGATGCAGCTCACTTAACTTTGATCTTTATCGCCGCAATATCGTTGAAACTGACCTCTGTGCTTGTGGTAGTGTAGAGACAGCAAATCATTTTCTTCTTCACTGTCCATCATATCGAACTGCCCGCGACTCATTATTCTCCAATCTTTCATGTCCACCCACTAGCAACTGCCTTCTCTTTGGCGACGAACGTTTATCGTTCGAATCAAACAAGGCAATCTTTCTTAATGTCCAGAAATATATTGATACAACCAAGAGATTTAGTACGGGATGAGGTTTGTCGTGTGCGTGTTGTTTGCTGCTGGGGATTCTGGGTGAGACATAACAGTAATGATATTATAAAGACCTTTTTCTATTTTAAATTAAGATATATTGAGACAATAGTATAGTCTAATTTCATTTATCATATATCATGTAAAATCACTATCAATACGCCATGTAATTTTGAATATGATACAAATTTATCTGAGGAAAGGAATTTGTATAAGTGTCTATGGCGCTTGTTTTCCAATCCTATGAACATAACATGTATTACATATATACCAATGTACAACTATTTCTCAATAAATATGCTTAAACTAAGAAGACGGCGCTATATTGAAAAAAGATTGGGAAAGCAAATTTATAAGTAGAATGTTGATGAATAAGGAGAACACAGAAGAAGGGGGAATACCTCTTGCTATGGATTAACCCTGTCATCCGATATGGCGTGTAGACTTTTGCCATTAAACGTTTTCTGTCCTTGTATTTTGTTACTTAATGTATAATCGATTCCTGAAATTAAAGGTAGCCGTCGTTAATTAAGTAACGACCAGGGCTACTAAGGTTGCGAGTTCGAGACCCGGCACGTCCATTCATTCTTTCCGATGATTAACAAAAACGTAATTGCATCTAACGTCTACCTCCTCCACAACGGGATGATAGTCTACGTGGTAATGTTGCATGTTACTCGGGAAGAATCCTGTAGGGAATACTGGTGAAAGATAGTCAGTAAACACATGGTTTGGCGAACTGATCGCCGTGATATAACTGAAACACTATTAGAAAGGACAATAACTTGTGTTTAATCAAAGAATTAATTTAAAGGCCCAGCCATATGGGATGCCACGGCAGCGTTCGACTAATCGTCGTATGTAGGCATATGAAGAACCAGTTCAACTAGCCCATCGACATGGCTTTCCACTGTGCGCAAATTAGAAACAGAATATTTCAACAAAATTCTGACAAACGTTGCCCGTTATTATTATATTATGTCATTATGTTACACCGTTTGTTTTACTACAGTCATTTACATAATTCGACATACAAATTGAAATTAAATATTACATATGATAATTAAGAAGATGCTAATACACATTTTTCTATCCATCTGTAATAAAAACGCTAAAATTGAGTTTATTTTAGCGAAACTCACGTTCAGAGGACCCGTCTAATGCTTGTTGGGTCAACCTGTACAAAAATCGAACACCATTCAATTGATTGAGAGTTCAAAACTAAGTAAAACTATAAACAATTGTTTTTCAGTAATACGCGGATATTTATAGGGATACTTTTCATTTGATTACTTAGACGCAAAACTTAGTAATACAATACCATTTCCAGTATAACGAGCATATTGTATCGATTCTATTCAATTGATAACTTGTGGTCAAAACTAAGTCAAAAAAGGAATACATGTTTGATTCCAATTTTAGTAGAACGAGCTTATTGTATCGATTCTATTCAATTGATAACTTGTGGTCAAAACTAAGTAAACATATAACAATTTGATTCCATTTTTCGTAGAACGAGTGTATTGTATCGATTATATTCAATCAAGCTTATTGTATTTATACTATTCAATTGAGAACTTGTGGTCAAAACTAAATAAAACAATGCCCATGTGTACCTTTACTGGACTGGACTATTAGACGAAAACTATTGCATGTGTTTTGAACATAATTAGTTAGTGTTCAGTGCCAAAATTGAGATACTGTCCCTTTAATACAAACCAAATATAAGCCCACAATCGTCTACGCCCTCTGCTTTGATTTCACGACGGACTTCCGCTAGACTCTCAAAACGGTCCCTGATAAATTCAAATGTCACCGGGTTCGGTGAGACGCTTGGTGAGTCTTCACATTCGTCTCCAGAAATAAGCGACGATCTTGCCCTCTCTGACATCCAAGCGAGTCTGGAGGAGAAATAATTGAAGTAAGCCAAGGACCAAGAAATATGTTACCCTTATAGTCGCTAAAATTTGCACAAGTGTTTGTGTTCAATGCAAAACGTATCGACCCGGAGCCTAAGCATGCCGCGCTGGCTAACCCGGACAGAAACATTTCGCCTCCTGTGGGTTTTCTATTTCAGGAATAATACCTCTATACCTCTATCCCACAGGGACGGAATGTGTTGGCCCTGATCAGCCTGCGCGGATTGCGTCTATCTGGGTCTATACATTACGCAGAGTCCATACTGTTAGTTTTCTAGTGGAACGGCTCATATATTTTGTATTGGGTTTACTTTCTATAAAATAGTATTAATGATCATTACAAAGAAAGTGGAAATAATAACTTATCCTGCTTAAACGCCTATAAGTAACTGCTATCAACCTCATTGAACCTTTCTAAACATTTGGCTATCGTTGTGGATTCGATACAGTAGAGTGACGCGAATCATCGATTCATGGCTTATAGGTTCGAATCCCATCTCGGCCAACATTCGTTCCGACGTTTGACAAAGTCGATGCAATTAGCGTTAGTCGCCTTCAACCAAACGGGCTATCAATCTACTTTAAAGCAGCCAGTTGCTTGTTGCTTGTTATACTTGTCAGAGAAAGCCAGGAAACAAATGATTAGGTGCCCTGACATCAATGATATGACTGAAATACTGTTGCGAACGGCGTTAAAACCCAAATCAACCAACCAATCAACAGTGTAATTCAAAAACCAGAGACATGTTGTACCATGCTTGACAGTTATCGTGTACCCCAGCAGTGTTCAGTAAAAGTTTACCTACTAACGAGTTTCTTTTTTTCATCACGCAAGCAGTGTGTTTCGTAAAGGTTTACCTGCTAACGTGTTTCCATGTTTCATCACGCAATCAATGTGTTTAGTAAAAGTTTACCTGCTAACGTGTTTCCATGTTTCATCACGCAATCAGTGTGTTTCGTAAAAGTTTACCTGCTAACGTGTTTCCATGTTTCATCACGCAATCAATGTGTTTAGTAAAAGGTTACCTACTTACGTGTTTCCTTGTTTAATCACGCTAGCAGTAACAGTTTACCTTTTAACGTGTTTCCTAGTTTCATCACGCTAGCAGTGCTGTCAGTAAAGGTTTACCTACTTACGTGTTTCCTTGTTTCATCACGCTAGCAGTGTATTCAGTAAACACTTACGTACTAGCATGTTTCTTGACTTCATCACGCCTGCAGTGTGCTCAGTAAATGTTTACATACTAACGTGTTTCCTTGCTTCATCAAGCTAGCCGTGTGATCAGTAAAATTTACCTACTAATGTGTTTCCTTGCTTCATCACGCCAGCAGTGTGGTTAGTAAAGGTTGACCTACTGACGTGTTTCCTTGTTTCATCCATCGAGCCGTAAGATCAGTAAAATGTACCTACTAATGTGTTTCCTTGCTTCATCACGCCAGCAGTGTGATTAGTAAAGGTTGATCTACTGACGTGTTTCCTTGCTTCATCAAGCTAGCCTTGTGATCAGTAAAATGTACCTACTAATGTGTTTCCTTGCTTCATCACGCCAGCAGTGTGTTTAGTAAAGGTTGATCTACTGACGTGTTTCCTTGCTTCATCAAGCTAGCCTTGTGATCAGTAAAATTTACCTACTAATGTGTTTCCTTGCTTCATCACGCCAGCCGTGTGATCAGTAAATGTTTACTTCTAACGTTTTTCCTGACTTCATCACACACCCTGCAGTGTGTTTAGTAACAGTTTACCTACTAACGTGTTTCCTGGCTTCATCACAGGAGCAGTGTGATCAGTAAGAGTTTACCTACTAACGTGTTTCCTTGTTTCATCACGCTAGCAGTGCTGTTTGTAAAAGTGTACCTACTAACGTGCTTCCTGACTTCATCACGCCAGCAGTGTGTTCATTTAAAGTACTTACTAACGAGTTTCCATGTTTCATCACGCTAGCAGTGTGTTCAGTAACAGTTTACCTACTAACGTGTTTCCTGACTTCATCACGCCAGGAGTGTGATCAGTAAAGGTTTACCTACTAAAGAGTTTCCTAGTACCTACAAACGTGTTTCCTTGTTTCATCCCGCTAGAAGTGCTTTCAGTAAAATTTTACCTACTAACGTGTTTCCTGACTTCATCACGTCAGCAGTGTGATCAGTAAAGGTTTACCTACTAACGTGTTTCCTTGTTTCATCACGCTAGCAGCGTTATTATCAGTCAAAGTTTACAAACAATTCTAAACGCCTTGCATTGTTCCATGGCATTCATACGTTACGAAGGACGTTGGTCACAATGGCCTTTGTTCCATAACTTGAATGAATGACCTTAACTGGATTTTAATCTAGTGTTCCCTGGGTCAACATAGCTGTCGTCAGATCGGAGTGATTTTAAAACAACTTCCACAACGACAGGCGAATGCTTTCAATGCAGTTCGCACAATGGATTGCTTGACTAGCGTTTTACGCTGACCTTGTCGACCAGGTCACCAAAAATGTGTGTTTCCTTGATGTTTTATTCTTCCCGAGCAACTGACTACTTTTCCATATAGAATATTTAGCCCATTGTTGGAAGATAAATGACACTTTTGTCAAATATTGGAAAAATTGAGTGATTTAGACGAGGTTTGAATTCACGACGATTGTAGTGATAGATCCAGGGCTATTGATAAACTGCAAACAAAAGATGCTGCAGCTAATCATGAAGGAGTAAGAGTAAAGGAGAAATCCCTCACTATAATCAAAATGTTTTTTCTCATTTTGTTTACACAATGTTCTGTTTGTTCTTTTTGTTTGTTTGCTGTAGAGCTATTAAATGGCGTCTGAATTATGATTAAGGTGTTTGTCGTTTGCCTAGGTTTATAACTTCCTTATTGACTGTAGAATAGTTTTCGGTAATAAAATCTAGTTGACAGCCACTTTGACACTTTTCAATTTAAAACAAACCTGCATAAGAACACACTTCTTAATATAATTGAAAACATTATGGTTAGAGGAGAAAATGGTCTCAGTGAACAATATCTCTTTTTTCACAAGTGTTTTATGATTCAGTTTAAAAAAAAAAAATTGCAAATGGGAAATAGGTAAAGAAGGTGAACACAAAGGTCTCTATTTTATATACCACCTCAGTGGTGTAGTGGTAGAGAGTCCAACTCCGTGGAGGTCGCGGGTTCGATCCCAGGCCAGATTATACCAAGACTTTAAAATTCGTAGTAATGGCTGTCCTGCTTGGCGCTAAGGTTTGCGGGGTTAGTATAACAACTGACTGGGTACTGGCAGGATAATTGAACCAGTAGTGCTGGTAACCTACCCAGGACACACCGTGATATAACTGAAACATTGTTGAAAAAGGCGTAACACACCAAAGAATCAATATATTTGATATCCGATCTAGTATACGTCATTAATACATTGTGTGTCATTTGGGTCAAGTTTAAGGTCCAGGTCAATGTTACTACAAACATATCGCATGTGTTATATTCACTGTTTAAACCCATGGTCTCAGGCCGGATGTGTCGAGTTTCTTGTTTAACAGAATTGTATTTCACTGTTAATTCTCCTTAATTTCTAAATTTTCCATTGCTAAACGTTTATTATTAAGTATTACTTTGTTGCAGTATAACGATACCTGAGTTTGTATTGTACTACGAAGCATGTTGAAAAGCAAAAATTATAACACGTCTTTAAACATAAATGTCGATTTTAAAACTGATTGACTACTTTCAGACCGTGTTTTTTGCATGACCGATATTTAATACATATCAAACATGGCCCACTCCATTGGCGACTTTTGACTTTACCGGTGGGTTTTTTCTTCAAGTGTGTAATATATTCAGTTGTTTCATATCATATATACCTAGTATGATTACTAAGACAGAATAAAGAAAAATATACTATTTTCTATATTTTCAGTAATCAAATAAAAAAGAAATTACACAGGAAATATAATACGGAATTTGTTTCGTATTAGCACGTGGCAATCTGCATGTAGGCTATTTGTGCCTGGAAATATGCATAAATATGATCAATAGCCTTATCATTTCTCTATTATTTCTCAATAACCATCTAAAAACATGTAAAACATAGTCATACTACATGATTTTCTCCAATAAAAATTTCACTTTATTGTATAATTCAGTAAAAATATCTAGATGGTTCTTACATTGAAACAAACAACTATCCTCTATATAATAATATACATTGTTGACAGTGACAGTTGGTAACTCAATTATCAAATTCACTTTAAAGCCATGCAATATAACCTTAGAATACACTACAATACGTTCTATACTTCATTTAATTAGTTATAAAATGCGATACTTCAAGGAAAACCATATGTGTTATAGATAAATATATTCTGTGTTCTAATTAAACAAACGTATATAAGTATTACTTATAGTGTGATTTAATTTTACATTGAAGTTCTTTAAAGACAACTATTGTGAGAAGTACAATAATATTGTAAAAGTAGTTTTTATAGCAATGGTTTACTGTACATAACATAATACAACAAAATATATCTTACTTTGAAGTGCTCCCGTCCGCCATACTGGTGTAACATGAATAAATACGAAGATAACTCCGAAACCGATAAGCTGGTTTAAGAGTTGTAAATTGAAAAGGATTTACTATTTTTCATTCAGAAGAAAGCATCAACACAAACTGGATTATTAAATGAAATCTTATTGTAAGATACAATAGAAATTCACTGATGGAGGATGTTTAAAACGTCATGGTCACTTTCACCATTTACCAAAATATTTTCAAAACCCATTAAATATGATACAGATATGTAAAAGTGCGCCTTTTAAATCAGGGAAAAGGTTCGATTGAAGATCTGTTATAAACTTCTCAAAATGTTATAAGAGTCTATGTGTAATCTGTTTAAATATTAACTCAATGTGATGGCAATTGCTGCTGTAAATTAAATTGTATTGACTTTCAATGTTTTCATTTTCTAATTTTCAGTAAAAACAATGAAAATAACGAACCACTGAGGGGTAACTTATGTAAGGATTATGTGAGTGTCAACATTAAACATTTCATATGAGCATGAAGGGATAAGAAAATTTACAACATTTATTTTGAGGGGCTACTTGTATGATGGCCACATGCATAGATGATCACTTGAACTCGCCTCTGCATGCTGTCAATACCGTCGGATATTCTGCTGTCGAATTCGAGCCAATTTATTCAGTGGAGCTTGTCTCTCTGAGTTGTCTGAGCTTTGCTTTTCCGAAGTATGTCCCAGAGATGCTCTATCGTATTAAGATAAGGGGATCGAGCAGGACAGTCCATGCAATCGAATTATTGTCTGCAGTACTCGTTGCTTACATGAGCCCTATGTACACAGTCATTGCCTTCCGTGAACATGACATTTTGGCCAATTGGGCAGTCGAAAGGGCGATCATAAGCATCGATAATTTAATTTAAATACCCTTCGTGTAGTTCCGAATAATATACAATATTTGTCCGTTTTTTCTCTGGACGCCATACTGTGAATAAACCCCCGACGTAACTATCATTGTGGATCTATACAGATAGGAGCAAACCGGTCATTACTGCAGATTCTTGCCCGCGTATCTGTGAAATAATCACAGAATCTGAACTCATTAGAGAAGAGAAGTGGTAATCATATCTGAAGGGTCCATTCCAGGCGACGCTTACTAAGGCTATGCTTCTGCATAGAGATGCATATGAATCGCTTACACGCACAGACACCAGCATCATGGAGCCCAATACTTCTATTCATTTCTACATTATGGATGTGCCATTAACAAGCTGTTGTCAATGCACGTAGTCATCACATACGCTTAATATAGTAGTAGCACCCCCACCTCCTTATTGTGTTAAGGTTTCTTATCCAAACATGCATCTATCATATGACTTTGTTGTGACCCTCACTTCATTCTTGCATTCATTACGCCTCAATCGTTCGTTATTTTCATCACGTTTGCTGATTAATAGGTAAAGAAATCACTCAACTTTAACAAAGGATTAAAACAAGATATGATAATTTCCACCGCACCAAGTCACAATGATATACAACACACATAGAGATCCTAAATAGATCAAATAGTAAATAGTGTTGATAAACCGTATTGAATACTACAGATGTTTATGACTATCTTTACTTGATTAACTTTCTTTCCGAGGATGTAGAGACAGCTCTATATAAAATGCGTCGTTCTTGTGTAATGAAACCGGAAATTAGAACGTGATTGTTGACAGTGCTGCTTTAACGATAAACAACAAGTAACAATACCAAACAAAAACGATAGGGATCCTTATCAGATTGTGATAAGTATCGGATAACACGTATTGAATTGTACAGGTGTTTATAAATATCCTCACTTGATTACATTTCTTTCGTAAGGTTATAGCGAAAGCTTTATATAAAGTGTGTAGTTCATGCATAATGTAGCGGGAACTGAGAAAATAGTTGTTGTCGGTGGGATTTCTTTTGATAGACAGCAATTGTTCGTGTAACATTGTTGCCTAACTACACTATGTCATTCGTGCTAACAACCGTGGTTTCTAAAATTTAGTTTTCCTAACGGAGTAAGACCTGGTTTTGACAGAAATAATATCCAAATATTGTTTCGATCTTTTAATAATCATTCAATTGAAATAATGTTCTATTTTCTTGAAACACCTAATAGGTCAAGTAAATATCCTATGTACTTGAAAACCATAAAAAAATTCAACAGGAAGTACTGGTTTATGTATTTGAAACTCATTAAATAGGTCAACATGAATTAATGTCCTGTGTACTTAAAACACATGAAATAAGTCAACCGGAAGTTATGGCCTGTGTACTTAAAACACATGAAATAGATCAACCGGATGTAATGGTATATGAACTTGAAACACATGCAATCTTGAAAGACATGAAATATTTTAACAGGAAATAATGGTTAATGTACTTGAAACACATGAAAAAGGTCAACAGGAGGTAATGGTCAATGTTCTTGAAAGACATGAAATAGGTCAAAAGTAAATACTGGTATATGTACTTATAACACATGACATATGTACTTGAAACACATGAAATAGGAAACAGGAAATAAAGGTATATGTACTTGATACACATGAAATATTTCAACAGGAAGTAATGGTCTATGTGCTTGAAACACATGAAATATTTCAACAGAAAGTAATGATCTATGTATTTGAAACTCGTGTGCTTGAACAACAGGAAGTAAAGTTATATGTACTTGAAACACATTACACAGGTCAGGAAGTAATATGTACTTGAAATACATGAAATATGTCAACAGGAAGTAATTGTCTATGTACTTGAAACACATGAACTATGTCAACAAGAAGTAATATGTCATTGGAACACATGTAATATGTCAACAGGAAGTAATGGTCTATGTACTTGAAACACATGAAATATTTCAACAGGAAGTAATGGTCTATGTACTTGAAACACATGAAATAGATCAATAGGAAGTAATGCTCTATATGCCAGAAATACATGAAATAGGCAACAGGAAGTAAATGGTATATGTACTTATAACACATAACATAGGTCAACAGGAATTAATGGTCAATGAACTTGAAATACATAAAATAGGTCAACAGGAAGTAATGGTCTTTGTACTTCAAACACATGACGTGAGCGCCATTAACGTCCCCCAGACACTCAGAAAATGATGGTTTGGGTAATCAGCTCTCTGCAAATCGTGCATGATAATAATGATCAGATGTTCGTACACCATACATTAATGTGAACCAATCAGAAATTTACAATTACATTGTACATACCAGGAATTGACAGAATAAATGCGCAAATACTTGTTTGCTACTTCAATAAACGGACATATAAGGTAATGGTGGAAGTGTAATGGTATCGAGAAAGTGACCGCAATATATAAGGCATTTATTTCCAGCTGTCAAACTAAGGTAGTCGGAGTAGAGATTGACACTTCAAGTAACCAACAATGATGGGTGTCGTGAAAGGAGCAAACATTTCAGGGCGTATATTTTGATTGTCATCGTATGCATCTGAATGTTGGAAATGGTTGCGTTGCTTTGGTTTTTTAAAGAATACACTATTTGAAAATCTTTGAAAACAAAAATCTGGAAGTTCGCTCTTAATTCTGTTCCCACCTTCAGACAAAGTTTAACACTTATGTGCCAAAGAAATATAGAAAATATAGGAGCAGATGAAGAAGTTGTCCATTGTGAGCAATTTCTCATTTTTGGCAGAACTTGTTCAACTCTATCTTTAACATTTATAGATATTTTCCATATTTGTAACCAGATGTTTCAATGTCTTCTCCTGCAATTTTGTTATATATGTAGGAATTGGTTAAAGATAGTTTTTCTGATATGCAAAAGTTGCAAAGTTTTACACAAAAAGAAAATTTGCATTTGCAGCCAGTGTAGATCCATTTCAACCTGTAGTATTATTTGTGCATATCTTCCTTGTTCTGCACTGGTCGTCAATTAGTTGGACCACAGAAATATCGAAGACAGTTCGTACATTTATTGGCAATTTAGATCAGAATGTTTTCCACATGCAACATGTCTTGTCAGATTGAAAACATGTCTTATTTGTAAAATATATCTTTGGACGTTGTCATAGAAAATCAAACCTTTTTGCATTTCAACCTGCATATGTGTGGTCATATCGTCCTTGTTTTACAGTGTCGTTTGTTCATATATTGTTTTGCACTAGTCATCAATTAGTCGGACAACAGAAATATCGAAGAAAGTCCTGACAATCATTGACAAGTTGAATCAGATTGTCAGGATGCGCATACGAATCTTCATTTTCGTCCGTCCCAGATAGGCTAAGGTTGGGTTTCCTGGCTCATATTGTTAGGGTCTTATAAGTGAGCTTTACCTAATGATTTTTTTATAAGAAGTTGTATTTTTGTCAATGTAACAAGTTCAAGTTCAAGTTCTAATTCGTTTATTGGCATACAATAATATCTTAGTTTACAGTTACATAATACATATAAGTATATATATATATATATGACAGAACTAAATATGAAAATCTACAATAATTAAGGCAAATCTCTGTATACATATAGGGGGATCAAGATATCTACATGATTAGGTAATTGCTGAGTACTCTGATCATTGCTTTTATTTACTGTATAAGCGGACGGTGAAGCCTCTGGTGAGACTGTTCAAATGTACATACTTTACTGAGTGGTCATTGTACGAAGATGCAATGAAGTTTTAACTTATTTATAATACATCGATTAGGAACCAACAAGCTTTCAACTTATATAAATCACTCTCGATGTCTGCTTACTGGAGACTTTTCCAGTAATCATTCCGTTTGTGTTGAAAACATCTGAACGGCACAAACCACTCATCACTGGATACGAATCCGGAACCACTTCACCAAATGAAGATGCAATTAGATCCCAAAACCCCCAAACTCAGCTCATTGTCATATATAGATAAATACAGACATTTGATACAAGTAAATATTAAAGGGCAAGATAATGAAGCACGTAGGTACATGTGACATACATTGGCCTGGTGCATTAAAGGCAAGAGAAAGTCAGGCGAAACTTAATTAAACAAAAATATATGAAAAATCAACGTTTATAATAGTAAATCTCGCCGAATTTGATCCATAATACGGTTTGCAATATGTATGGCTATCATGTGACTGAGTTTCGGTAGATTACTTAAAGAATAAAAAGGTAGTCACTGTCATAATGTCCAAATGTCGCTCAACAAAGCTTATAGTATGATACATATAAATAATCAAATTCCAAGTAAATAAAAGCTTTAGAAAATCCTTACGGATACAAATGTTTACCAAATGTTATTACATTATCTAAAACGAGCGGTGCTCTACAAACACCACCAACCTTGAAGTAACAATTCAATGTGTGGAAAAAGGCCTGACTACATATCCATGAAAAGTGCTTTACAATCTTCTTTGGCTGATTGGTAAACAGTGTAGAGCCAGATCAGACTTTTTGCACGCGCTGGTTGATCTGGATCAACATTGGTAGAACATGATAAACGATTTCATTTCGCAAAGCGACGCTCAAATCGTGATAATAGCTCGCTCTATAAAGTTCATGTGACATGTTGACGGACCAAGCAACCAACAAATGAACCTGCCACCTAGCTCGTAGATTGGTTACCTCTAATATCACGCTATTGCATATATGAGCCATTCCACTAAAAAACCAACAGTATGGCTTCTGCGTAATGTATCGACCAAGATCAGCTTAGGCTGGTCAGCGACGATACTTTACGCAGAGTCCACAATGTTGGTTTTCTTGAGGAACGGCTTATATTATGATCGTTACAGGCTAATAAAAACGGGCAGAATTCTGCCAGTATGTAAAACAGCTAGCGTGTCTCCATTTAAACAGCTATATGATACAAAGAAAAAGCTTAGCAGGTTTAATCTAATTATAGTTATTGTTTCTAAACATGTTAATGTCGCCTATTTTTACAACGCAAAATCTAAAATCATCGGTGGTTCGGTGGTTCGACATTTTTGACAGTTTCAAGTAACGTTTAATGTATATGACTGCATAGCATGTCCAATCAAAACCAGAGAGAGATTAACCTCTACCCGTGATCATATATATATGTTTAACGACGAATTAGTTTAACTAGCTCGGTTATTCTAGTTTATCACCGACAAAACATGTTTTGGTGGACTCAAACTGCAGCCAAGGTTCACTTTATGTTTTTTTCGTCTAATGTTCCGATTCTTGCGGATGTTCTTTTTAAGAAGACCCACTCATTTGTTTACAAAACTGTTAAAAGATTTAAAAAATCCCAATCCTTTGGTTTACTTATACTGTTTTTGTAAGAAGACCCAATCCTTTGGATTACTTATAATAATTTTGTAAGAAAACCCAATCCTTTGGTAATATTTTACTTAAGAAGACCCAATCCTCTGATTATCCGGTACTGATCCGGAATCTCCATCAAAGCAGCGAGGGCCACAGCGGCTTCTGGGTTTCTTGCGCCATCCTTGGCCTTGTGGAAGTCCACAAACTGAAAATTATCGAACTGGCGTTCCTGTAGCTTGTTGTCGAATTCCCTCATGACATCCCATGGGCCGTCCCCGACCCCAATAACGACAATCGATATTGGGTGGCGAGAGGCATCGATTATCGCCTGACTCGTTTCTTCCTCGCTGGTAACCTGACCATCGGCCACTATCACCAAAATGTGGTACTAAAAAAATAAAATCATATGTACACGTGAATTCCAATCGGATTGATAGATTTGGGTTTAAACACAGGCGTCTTTGTTTGTGAAAAGCCGTTACTAATAATAGAATTATGTCATATTCATAATAATAATGTCTGTGTATATAATACCGTATTCACCACGGTAATTCGTTCATAATATGGGGATCAGGTTGTCCTAACGAGAGCTTTCTTACCCTCTCGCCCCATGCTCCTGACAACATTCTTCATGGGAAACTGGATACATGTATATGTAAACTGACAAGCAAATGTCAGCACTGGTATATGAATATAAAAGTGGTTAGGACTTGAACTTGAGTTCCAGATATATATTAGTATATGTACGATGTTTTGTTCATCATCCCTGTGCATAAGCGAATCACTATAAGTAGTTTCAGTTTAGTGATTGGTTGAGTTGTGCTGTGATGTGGGAATTTGTATCGGGGATCAATTATTATATAACTTAACTATTTTCACTAAGAGTTGAATTAAATTATCATCATTATGAGTAGAATATATCTATTGCACTATTACTGTTATTAGTATTAGCTGTAACATACTGCTTTATTATGTCACGATGATAACATAAATGTATAAACACTTATTTTGTAACAAGAAACATGTCTGGAATAAGAGTTTGAAACTTGAATCTATGTAAACAATCAATCGGATTTAATTGTTAATGCAATAATGTAAACATACGATGATACAAAGTAGCTTCAATTCCTGCGGAATCGTTTTTGGCCTGGGGCTTTAGCCCCTGGTTATAGTAGTAATACCATTGTTTTCGGAGTTGGCAGCATGTCAATTGCTGTTAGCACAAAACAACGCGAGAAAAGTTGCGCGAGAAAAATAGTTCATCATGGATTCAACAAAACTGCATTTAAAAGGTTAGATCTCCCCCATAAATATCATTTTAATGTTGTTGGAACATCAGTGAAAGACTTTTAAAGGCGTGAGTACACCAATATAAGTTTAAGAAATGTTTTAGAAATGAATGCGCTGAGAGGTCAAATATGAACGCTTGTTAACATTATTAATATTCGCGAAGAGGAACGGAAAAAAGAAAGAAGTCACGTGAAATATACAGTGGCAGATTAACCGGGGGCCGTAGGGCCCGTGCGGCGAAAAATGAATGGTAAACAAAGAAAAGCGTGGCAAATGTAGTTGCGAGGTCCCATAGGGCTCGTGCCCGACTCCCCCACCCCACAAAAGAAGTCACGTGAAATATATAGAAGCGGATTAACCGGGGCCGTAGAGCCCGTGCGTCGAAAGGTTAATGGTAAACAAAGACAAAGCGTGGCAAATGTAGTGGCGGTTTTAGTCTGTCAAACGCCGGGCCAAATTCGCCTCGCCGCTCAGAGCCCGGCCGGACATCGTGCAGACATTGACCGGTGAAAGGCGGTATCTGGCCGACCATCCAATGTGTCTCGCAGGTTATAAAAGCCGGGTCATCGAATCATTAATCAGATTCCAGTCGCGCTCTTCACAGAAGGTAGCAATTTAACACACAGTTGATCACAAACGTGTCAGAGTAACAGTACTACAAGATGCCCTATTAAAGAAGTGAAGACTGAAGGAGAAGGAGAGGGTAGTACCAACAAGAGAGGGAGAGTGGCAGTAAGGGGAATGAGACCTCTCCTCTTCAGCCACCAATGCACCAATAACTAAGTTGTAGCGGTAGCATGCAAACGCAAACCTCTTCCCAAATCGTGCTGTGCATGTGCCCGCAATTACTGTGGAGGTATCAACAGCATTTTTATTAGAATGCTTGTCTTAATGATATCTATAAATTGAAGGGAAATCTTGTTAACATAATGGAGGCTGCATTTTTAACTTGAGCATGTTGAAACTGTATCAGAATGTTTGTCTTGATGATATGTAGGCCAAGTTTGAATATTGGTCATGTCTGTTAATAAACTAGTTCACTAGGCCAAATTGAAGGAAAATCTTGTCAACACTGTCGAGGCCACGTTTTTTAAAATTTGGTCAGAATGTTTATCTTAATGATATCTAGTCCACGTTCAAATAAGGGTCATATCGGGTAAACAAGAATAGGTCACTAGGCAAAATGAAGGAAAATCTTGCTAACACACTGGATGTTGCATTTTGCATCTTTGTCAGAATAATTGTCTTGGTGAGTTTTGCATATTTCAAACACTTTCTCCCAGGGTAGTACATGGATTAGAGAACTATTTCAACTTGATGGAATGTGATTTAACATTGACATATTTCTCAATATGATAATGCAGAAACTTCAAAATATTCTGCCTAAATCTGCTGTCAAATTTCCCTTTGATTCTTCGTGTTTTAAATGTGTATACTTGTGAGCTCTTGCACTCAGGTTAGCGATATAGTGCCAACAAGGTCCTTCTGTTTTTAAATTGGCAGTTTAATAAAATTTACTATTTTTGACATGATCTTTTAACTTCTTGACAATAAATACATAAACATAAGCTGCAATTGTTATTTCCTTTCACATTTCCCCTACTTCTCCAACCTTCCAGCAGCCCCCAGGCCGTCAGCATTGCAGTGCTTTGATTATGTATACGTGGGAAGATGCATGCCACAACCGCAAACATAGTTCTCGAAGAGCTTCTCATGTCTTTTGTATAACGTATTTTTAACGCAACTTTGCTTGCTACGCTCGGGGTCTGACACCTGACTCTGACGTGACGTCATTGTGTAGGGGATTTACCTGTTTACGCTTCTTTACTATTTCAATAGCTTCCCGTATTAGCGGAGCAAAGTTAGTGGGACCACCAAGACCTATAGTCGGTGTTACTTCATTGTATGCATCTACAACATCCCCGAAACCATCAAACTCGCCCTGTAAAAATTGTAAATACAATTCAATTAGTATATTTTTTTATAATTATTATAATTATTATTATTATCTTAATTATTGTTACGGTTACGGATTGTTCAGGGCTTCAGAATAAAAGCTTGTTTTTTTTTTCTCAAAGTAATTCATGCTCAGTATCGCGAAATTATTAAATCTCGCCAGATTGTTTTACAAATCAACAATTATCGAGGTTGGAAATAAAAATAATTATGATAAAAAAAAATAAAAAACACATTTGTTGGACGAACAATGGAGTGGTCCAAGTTTCACCATGGAAGAGTCAATTTTGTGAAATTCGGCTGTGAAATAGTTAACAGTAAGTCCGAATGAAGAACATCGGAAATAACCGACAAGTCTACAAACAAAACCGACGTCTTACAACTTCATACGGACTTACAGCGTTAGGCCAAAGTGAAGTTGCAGGCCCTACTTTATTTGCTCGGGGATGTGAGGTCTGTGCCCCCTTCCCAAATTTCTCACTAGAATATATTTGAAATTGGGCATTTTGCAAGGGTTACTAACAATGGCATGCCTGCAGATTTTATTTAACTTTTTTGGTATTTGCAAGAGGAACGTTGTAGCCCCTCAACCCTCACCCCCCCCCCCACCCAACCCTGGCCTAATATTTAAATACACCTGTGACTTACAGTTCCTTTTAATGGAAAGATCCCTTTATCTTTAACTTTTCTGTCTCCAAAGCCGTAAGCAGGAATAATACCGTCATCATCTAACGGCTCTAGTGTTTCTCCAAGTATGCAAATAACCTAGATCAAATAGGAATAAATGAAAAGATGAATTAATGAATAAATGTATGATTGAAATATTGCATGATTAAATGAATGAACGAATGCCTTAATGATTGCAAGAACTAATAAATAATAATTGAATGAATGACTGGATAACCTAGAACAAAAGAGAATGAATAATGTGATTGAATTAATAAATAAAACAGAATAAAAGTAATTTAATGAATGATTTAGTGAATGATAATTACTAATTAATTGACTGAGTGAATGCCTAAATGATTAAAAGACTGAAAGACTGAATACGTTATTATCTTAAAGTGATGCATCTATCAATCGGTTCGATAAACAAACGAACGGATTAAAATAATTGAATGCATCATTTAAGGAATAACATTATCACAACTACTGAATGCATTAATAAAAGAACGAAACAATGAATAAACGGAAGAACGAAAGAAATAAAATAAAACAGAGATAAAGAAGGAATGAGTGAATCAATAAATGAACAAAGGAACAAACAAATAAATGCAAAAAAAGAAAGAAAGAGAGATATGATGAACAAATCAATCAATAAATCCATCACGAATAAATTAAAATAATTGAATGCATCAATGAATTATTTAATTAATTAAAGTGTTAAAAACCAACTTACGAACGAAAGGAATGAACAAAAAACAGAAAGACCGAATCAATCAATCAATCAATCAACGTAGGATTGAATTAATAATATAATCAACAAACTACCAAAAGAATGAATGAATGGTATATAAGGAATATAAATGACGTAACATTTATCGTAATAAAAGCTTGATAAACACTCTTCAATAAATGCTGAAAAGTAGGGGATAAAGAAGATGATAAACAAAAAGTATATTTAGGATGTAAAATTTAAAGTAGAATTGGGAAGATAAAGAAGAAGAAGAAGAAGACGAAGAAGAAGACGAAGAAGACGAAGAAGACGAAGAAGACGAAGAGACGAAGAATACGAAGACGACGAAGACGAAGAAGACGAAGACGAAGAAGACGAAGAAGACGAAGAAGACGAAGAAGACGAAGAAGACGAAGACGAAGACGAAGACGAAGACGAAGACGAAGACGAAGACGAAGACGAAGACGAAGACGACGAAGAAGACGAAGAAGACGAAGAAGACGACGAAGAAGACGAAGAAGACGAAGACGAAGAAGAAGACGACGAAGAAGACGAAGACGAAGAAGACGAAGAAGAAGACGAAGACGACGAAGACGAAGAAGAAGACGAAGAAGAAGACGAAGACGAAGAAGAAGAAGAAGACGAAGAAGAAGAAGAAGAAGAAGAAGAAGAAGAAGACGAAGAAGAAGAAGAAGAAGAAGAAGAAGAGGAGGAAGAAGACGAAGAAGAAGAAGAAGAAGAAGAAGAAGAAGAAGAAGAAGAAGAAGAAGAAGAAGAAGAAGAAGAAGAAGAAGAAGAAGAAGAAGAAGAAGAAGAAGAAGAAGAAAGAAAAAGAAGAAGAAGAAGAAGAAGAAAAAACAAAAAGAAGAAGAAGAAGGAGAAAAAGAAGAAGAAAGAAGACGAAGGTAATACCTCTTGATATGGATTAACCATGTCATCTGATATGGCGTGTAGACTTTTACCGCCAAACGTTTTCTGTCCTTGTATTCTGTTACTTAATGTATAGTCGATTCCTGAAATTAAAGGCTGCCATCGTTCAATAGGTACCGTTCAAATGTTGTGAGTTCGAGCCCCAACACGGCCATTAACTCTTTCCGATTAATTACACAAACGTAGTTGCGTCTAGCGTATTCTTCTTCCACAAATGGTGTGCGAGTCAACGTGGTAAAGTAGCAAGTCGTAGAAAGAATGTTATGTTGAATACTGGTACAATAAAGCCAGCTTAAGCGAACGGGTCGCCATGATATAACTAATACTATTGGAAGCGACGATAAATTGTGTATAATCACATGGTAGAATTAAAGGCCTAGCCATATGTGATGCCAGTGCAACGTATGACCAAACGTTATAGGTCGGCCTACATTCTAGTAACGATAACATGTAGTCGAAGACAGTACGTCGTATAGGAAAACTAAACCTTAAACCTGTCACCAGTTGGGACCAGTGTAGAACCAGTTCAGCTAGCCAATCGACATGGCTCTCCACTGTTCGCAAAATAGACACTCTATACCACCGTTTGTTTGGCTACATTGATGTATATGATTCAGTTTTGCTTTATGCAAAAAGATTAACATGATAATTGAAATTGAAAATTGTATATGCTTATACAGATGATAATGCAAATTTGTATCCATGTGTAATACAAATGCTAAATGTGTGTTCCTTTTGCACAACTCTCTTTCAAAGGACCGGTCTAACGATTACAAAAATCGAAATATTTTCAATTGACAACTTGAGTTCAAAATTTAGTTAAAGTAAAACAATAAACATTTGAATCAGTTTTCAGTAGTTCGCAGCAATTTATAGGGGCACATTTCATTTGAATACTTAGAGGCAAAACTAAGTACACTTATAGACTACAATACCATTTTCAGTTCTATTCTATTACTAACTTGAGGTCAAAATTGAGTCAAAAAAGAAATATAAGTTTGAATCTTATTTCAGTGGAACGAGTATATTGCATGAATATTATTCAATCGGTAACTTGTGGTCAAAACAAAAATAAAACAATGTCCATGTGTACCTTTACGGTACTGGACCATTAACTATTTTATATATAACATAACTATTTAGTGTTCAGGCACAACATCGAGAGACAGTCCGTTTAATACAAACCAAATATTAGCCCACAATCTTCTACGCCCTCTGCTTTGATTTCATGACGGACTTCCGCCAGACTCTCAAAACGGTCCCTGATAAATTCAAATTTCACCGGGTTCGGTGAGACGCTTGGTGAGTCTTTACATTCGTCTCCAGAAGTAAGCGATGATTTTGCCCTCTCTGACATCCAAGCGAGTCTGGTGGGGAAAACAATAAAGTGAGTCAAGGACCAAGATTTGGCGAAATATGTTACCCTGATAGTCTCTAACAGTTGCACGAGTGTTTATGTTCAATGCCCCGCATAATGGCTTGTCATTGCGAGTGATTAATTGACATGCATCTCTGGTCAACTCACACCAATCGTGATCTGAGCCTTCGCGTTGAAAGCTGTTTGTCAGGCTTTAGTAACGATTGGACTTTATAAGTCAAAACTCGCTTCATGAATGAAAACGTGTAGCATTTTTTCTAAACGAGGCATTTAAATATATATATATGAGCCATTCCACGAGAAAACCAAAGCTGTGCACTCTGCGTAAAGTATCGACCCGGATTAGCCTAAACATGCCGCGCTGGCTAACACGGACAGACACATTTCGCCTCCTGTGGGATTTCTATTTCAGGAATAATACCTTTATACCTATATCCCCCTGAGACGGAATGTGTCGGCCCGGATAAGCCTGCGCGGACTGTGCAGTCAGATATGGGGCGATAATTTACGCAGTGTCCATAATGTTGGTTTTCTCGTGTGGAACGGCTCATATAGTTTGTATTGGGTTTACTTTCTATAAAATAGTATCAATGATCATTACAAGGCAAGCTTCAGATAAGTAGAAATAAAAACGTATCCTGCTTGAAAGCCGAAATGTCGCTGGTATCAAGCTCATTGAAACATTTCTAAACATTTGGCTATCGTTGTGGATTCGATACAGTGTGGCTTAGTTGGTAGCGATGGTAGATGCACCGGCAACTAAAATATGACTGAAATACTGTTGCAAGCGGCTTTAAACCCAAATAAACCAACCAAATTATAAAGCCAGAGATTGTTGTACCATGCTTGACAGTTCAAAGCAAAGACTCTTGTAACGGCAGAACAATGTACATATAGTTATCATCAAAGGTTGTGGGATGTTCCGGTGTCCCGATACAATTAACTGTCAATTAACACAAAGAAATGACATCGAATTAAAACTATAAAATAAAAAGAATCCAATAGGGTTAAGCATTACAAACACAAAGGCAACACAAAATGAACGACGTTATTGAACCTATTATATACGATATAAATCACGCGTTAAATATTGGATTGGATTTCGGGAAGTAAACATCTCAGGTGTCATAAGTCAGAAATTACTGTTCCTTTCGACGCTATGATAAACAAACTCTTTGCCTTTACTTTACTCAACGCTGTAATTTTAAGACGCTTCACTACGGGACTAAATAAGGGTGTGTAAACTGGTCCTTTATCCGACAATAACAAAAATGTTATTACTCAAACAAATGGTGTTGCGTGTACTCAAAAGATACGTCTCACTGAGACAATTCTTTTAAGTACCAACACTATAGGGTTTCAGTGTTTTATAACTGGAAAATCGACGTTATTGACGCCGCGTGGGAGCGCGGCGTCAGTATGGGATAGGTTTTAATTTTGTACCATGGGGTGACGTAATCGAAAAGGGAGAAACCAATGTTATTATTGTTAAAAAAACCTCTGTTGTTTGATTGAAAAAAACAACCTTTATGAATCAATAAATTGTATTAACTGATTTAAGAAACAACAAGATACAAAATACGTTTGTCTTCTACCGTTATTACAAAACTTTATACACATTTAATTTGTTTTTAATAACTTTTCCCCAACTGTCTAGGCTACGCTGTTTTTTATTGTTTGGTTTACGGCCCTGACCCAATTCATCAAAGCTCAGAGAAAAAGTTCACTTTTCCCAAACTTTCTAGGCTACGCGTTTTTAATTGTTTAGTTTACGGGCCCAAAATTCGCCGGATGTTTTTGCCTATTTATAAAAGTGTGTGAAGTTGGCAGAGCATTAGACGTTAGACATTAGACATTCAAAAAAAATATTCGAATGTCTAATTAGACGTTAGACATTCGATTAGACATTCGCTAATTTTGATTATCGAATGTCTAATTAGACATTAGACATTCAATTAGACATTCAGAAAAATCGCAAATGTTAAATATCGAATGTCTAATTCGACATTAGACATTCAATTAGACATTCGCAAATTACAAGATCTATAACCCAAATTCGTCGGAGGTCATTGTACATTCAAAAAACGAATGTCTAATTGGTCAGTTAGACATTAGACATTCGATTAGACATTCGCAAATTAAGGGATTTAGGTACCAAATTCGTCGGAGGTCATTGTACATGCAAAAAACGAATGTCTAATTGGTCAATTAGACATTAGACATTCGATTAGACATTCGCAAATTACAAGATATATAACCCAAATTCGTCGGAGGTCATTGCACATTAAAAAAACGAATGTCTAATTGGTCAGTTAGACATTAGACATTCGATTAGACATTCGCAAAGTAAGGGATTTAGGTACCAAATTCGTCGGAGGTCATTATACATGCAAAAAACGAATGTCTAATTGGTCAGTTAGACATTAGACATTCGATTAGACATTCGCAAATTAAGAGATTTAGGTACCAAATTCGTCAGAGATCAATGTACATTAAAAAAACGATAAAAACGAATGTCTAATTGGTCAATTAGACATTAGACATTCGATTAGACATTCGCAAATTAAGAGATTTATGTACCAAATTCATCAGAGATCAATGTACATTAAAAAAACGAATGTCTAATTGATCAGTTAGACATTAGACATTCGATTAGACATTCGCAAATTAAAAGGTTTAGGTACGAAATTGTCTGAGGTCATTGTACACGCAAAAAACGAATGTCTTATTGGTCAAATAACTTGAACATATTGATAACTCGAACATATCGATATCTCGAACATACCGATGACTCGAACACATCGATATCTCGAATACATTGATAAAACGAATGTTTTTAACTTGAACATTTATTGACAAATCTAACATATCGATATATCGAAACTTTCGATATCTCGAACTTTCCAATATCTCGAACATTCCGATATCTCGATATTTTTTTCTTTTTTTTTTTTCTTCTCGATATCTCGAACTTTCCAATAACTTTTACGATATCTTTAAAAAAAATTGTCTCGATATCTCGAACTTTATCGGAAAGTTCGAGATATCGACAAGTTCGAGATACCGAAAATTTCGAGATATCGGAAAGTTCGAGATATCGAAAAAAATATGGAAAAAAAATTGGTAAGTTCGAGATATCGGAAAGTTCGAGATATCGAAAAAAAAAAATATATTTTCTTTTTCGAAATGTTCGAGATATCGGAAAGTTCGAGATATCGAAAAAAAAAGAAAAAAGATATCAATATGTTCGAACATTTCGATTTCTCGATTATTTTTTTTGATATTTTTTTTTTCTCGTTATCTCAGAAATTTGCGATATCGTATTTTTTGTTTATATACTTCCGTTTTTAACTCCACTGGCTGAAAGCCAGTCGAGCTTATGTCATGGGGAATCGTCCGTCCTGCGTTCGTGCGTGCGTGAGTGCGTCCGTGCGTGAGTGCGTACTTACGAGAGTAATCTTGTTGGATAGTGTTTTTTCGTAAACCCCAGCCACCACCCTTATTAGACACTTTGCTAAGTGTTTTTTTTTATACAATTGTGTTATGGGTATCTAATTAACATATTATTGCTATTTATTCCGTAAAGGGGGGATAATTACGGAATAAACCATGTGCTTGTTGGGTATACCCAACAAGAGAACATCAAAGGAAAACACCCAACAAACGCCTTTTGGACGTACGTGCGTGCATGCGTGCGTCCGTCCGTTCGTAAACGTTTTGCTTCAAACTGTTTCTCCTACCTAACCACTGGACCAATTAGGATGAAACTTCATAGGAAGTATCCTCTCAATGATCTCTCCTTAGTTCCTCAAACTGTTTGGGATCCATGCAAAATTCTGGTTTCCGAAAGAAAAAACAATGAAGACTTAAAAAATCTTCTTCTCCTCCGTAGGTATCAGGCCGATTTTCAAATAATTGTGTAGTAGTGAAGACTTAAAAAATCTTCTTCTCCTCCGTAGGTATCAGGCCGATTTTCAAATAATTGTGTAGAAATGTTGCTTGGGTGACCTTCTTTCAGATTTTTTCGAGCCAAGTTGATTGGTCGAAAACTATGCCGCCAGAGGGCAGAGCTATTTTTGCCTTATAATATGGTTATAGTGAAAACTTAAAAAATCTTTTATATATATATATATGACCCTCTATCAGATTCCTTCAAGCCATGTTGATTGGTAAAAAACATGGCAACCAGGGCGCGGGGCTGTTTGAAGATTTAATTGGCAGTGGAGCGATACTGGCCCTCTTGGGCCTCTTGTTGTTATCATACTTCTGATAAACACGAAGGAGAATATACTTCACCCTCTCCTTCCAAAGCTTGTGTCACACTTAATTTATAACTAGAGACATTACATGTTAATATTTAAGCACCTATGTGATGTTTTTTTTATCTAATTGATCTAGTTAGAGCAGATTTGAAACCGTGTATTGGTAAAAAATTAAGAAACTTCATGTTGTATGGTAACCTTTTATTATAGGCTATGGTAGCCAGGTGAGCAATATAGGCACATCTTGGCCTTTTTGGTTATGATAAAGGGACATTTGGCCTTCTTGTTCGAAATATGTACATCCTGTCTGTTTTCACACGTTATTTAAATGTACTGAACTACATCTGCTTCCTTTAAGTCATGCTTCAAAATCATGCGCGGCGTCCTTTGATGCTCTGCATCAAAATTCGTCTTGTATAGAGCTCTTACATGAAAACCCAGATCAGCACGCGGATGGATGTAGTCTCGTCCATGACTGGTTGCTTACTCAATGTACCTCTTTCCCACAAACACTAAATCTGCAGCAGACGCCTTAACAATGAAACATACGGATACTCTCTGAGTGTAGAAGTGCAAATATAAGCAACTATTAACTATGAGTAAATTCTCGATTGGCCACAATGATTTCAAAAGTCGTCTGCTGCAGACATGTTCATAGACGACTGCATGTGGTAATGCATCGTCTGACACCCATGGTTGTTGACTTGGCTACGTTTGAAACGTAGCAGAGTCAGCAACCGTGACTGTCTGACGATGCTAAAAAGAGTTATGTCTGTTGCAGACGCGTCAACAGAAGTATGTATGTGGTGAAGGGTTATGATTGCTGCAGACGCGTAAATAGACGTATGTATGTGGTAAAGTATAATGTCTGCTGAAGACGTGTCAATAGACGTATGTATGTGGTAAAGGGTTATGTCTGCTGTAGACGCGTCAATATACGTATGTATTTGGTAAGGGTAATGTCTGCTGTAGACGCGTCAATATACGTATATGTATGTGGTGAAGGGTTATGATTGCTGCAGACGCGTCAATAGACGTATGTATGTGGTAAAGTATAATGTCTGCTGAAGACGTGTCAATAGACGTATGTATGTGGTAAAGGGTTATGTCTGCTGTAGACGCGTCAATATACGTATGTATTTGGTAAGGGTAATGTCTGCTGTAGACGCGTCAATATACGTATATGTATGTGGTAAAGAGTTATGTCTGCTGTAGACGCGTCAATAGACGTATGTATTTGGTAAAGAGTTATGTCTGCTGTAGACGCGTCAATATACGTATGTATTTGGTAAGGGTAATGTCTGCTGTAGACGCGTCAATATACGTATGTATTTGATAAAGGGTTTTGTCTGCTGTAGACGCGTCAATATACGTATGTATTTGGTAAGGGTAATGTCTGCTGTAGACGCGTCAATATACGTATATGTATGTGGTAAAGAGTTATGTCTGCTGTAGACGCGTCAATATACGTATATGTATGTGGTAAAGGGATATGTCTGCTGTAGACGTGTCAATAGACGTATGTATGTGGTAAATGGTTATGTCTGCTGTAGACGCGTCAATATACGTACGTATGTGTTAAAGGGATATGTCTGTTGTAGACGCGTCAATATACGTACGTATGTGTTAAAGGGATATGTCTGCTGCTGACGCGTCAATAGACGTATGTATTTAGTAAAGGGTTATGTCTGCTGCAGACGCGTCAATAGACGTATGTATTTAGTAAAGGGTTATGTCTGTTGCAGACGCGTCAATAGACGTATGTATGTGGTAAAGGGTTATGTCTGCTGCAGACGCGTCAATATACGTCTGTATGTTGTAAAGGGTTATGTCTGCTGTAGACGTGTCAATAGACGTCTGTATGTGGTAAAGGGATATGTCTGCTGTAGACGTGTCAATAGACGTCTGTATGTGGTAAAGGGATATGTCTGCTGTAGACGTGTCAATATACGTACGTATGTGTTAAAGGGTAATGTCTGCTGTAGACGTGTCAATATACGTACGTATGTGTTAAAGGGATATGTCTGCTGTAGACGTGTCAATATACGTACGTATGTGTTAAAGGGATATGTCTGCTGTAGACGTGTCAATAGACGTCTGTATGTGTTAAAGGGATATGTCTGCTGTAGACGTGTCAATATACGTCTGTATGTGGTAAAGGGATATGTCTGCTGTAGACGTGTCAATATACGTCTGTATGTGGTAAAGGGATATGTCTGCTGTAGACGTGTCAATAGACGTCTGTATGTGGTAAAGGGATATGTCTGCTGTAGACGTGTCAATAGACGTCTGTATGTGGTAAAGGGATATGTCTGCTGTAGACGTGTCAATAGACGTCTGTATGTGGTAAAGGGTTATGTCTGCTGTAGACGTGTCAATATACGTATGTATGTGTTAAAGGGATATGTCTGCTGTAGACGTGTCAATAGACGTCTGTATGTGGTAAAGGGATATGTCTGCTGTAGACGTGTCAATATACGTCTGTATGTGGTAAAGGGATATGTCTGCTGTAGACGTGTCAATATACGTCTGTATGTGTTAAAGGGATATGTCTGCTGTAGACGTGTCAATAGACGTCTGTATGTGGTAAAGGGATATGTCTGCTGCTGACGTGTCAATAGACGTCTGTATGTGGTAAAGGGATATGTCTGCTGTAGACGTGTCAATATACGTACGTATGTGTTAAAGGGATATGTCTGCTGTAGACGTGTCAATATACGTCTGTATGTGTTAAAGGGATATGTCTGCTGTAGACGTGTCAATAGACGTCTGTATGTGGTAAAGGGATATGTCTGCTGTAGACGTGTCAATATACGTCTGTATGTGGTAAAGGGATATGTCTGCTGTAGACACGTCAATAGACGTATGTGTGTGGTAAAGGGATATGTCTGCTGTAGACACGTCAATAGACGTCTGTATGTGGTAAAGGGATATGTCTGCTGCTGACGTGTCAATAGACGTCTGTATGTGGTAAAGGGATATGTCTGCTGTAGACGTGTCAATATACGTACGTATGTGTTAAAGGGATATGTCTGCTGTAGACGTGTCAATATACGTCTGTATGTGTTAAAGGGATATGTCTGCTGTAGACGTGTCAATAGACGTCTGTATGTGGTAAAGGGATATGTCTGCTGTAGACGTGTCAATATACGTCTGTATGTGTTAAAGGGATATGTCTGCTGTAGACGTGTCAATAGACGTCTGTATGTGGTAAAGGGATATGTCTGCTGTAGACGTGTCAATATACGTCTGTATGTGGTAAAGGGATATGTCTGCTGTAGACGTGTCAATATACGTACGTATGTGTTAAAGGGATATGTCTGCTGTAGACGTGTCAATATACGTCTGTATGTGGTAAAGGGATATGTCTGCTGTAGACGTGTCAATAGACGTCTGTATGTGGTAAAGGGATATGTCTGCTGTAGACGTGTCAATAGACGTCTGTATGTGGTAAAGGGATATGTCTGCTGTAGACGTGTCAATAGACGTCTGTATGTGGTAAAGGGATATGTCTGCTGTAGACGTGTCAATAGACGTCTGTATGTGGTAAAGGGATATGTCTGCTGTAGACGTGTCAATATACGTACGTATGTGTTAAAGGGATATGTCTGCTGTAGACGTGTCAATATACGTCTGTATGTGGTAAAGGGATATGTCTGCTGTAGACGTGTCAATAGACGTCTGTATGTGGTAAAGGGATATGTCTGCTGTAGACGTGTCAATAGACGTCTGTATGTGGTAAAGGGATATGTCTGCTGTAGACGTGTCAATAGACGTCTGTATGTGGTAAAGGGATATGTCTGCTGTAGACGTGTCAATAGACGTCTGTATGTGGTAAAGGGATATGTCTGCTGTAGACGTGTCAATAGACGTCTGTATGTGGTAAAGGGATATGTCTGCTGTAGACGTGTCAATATACGTACGTATGTGTTAAAGGGATATGTCTGCTGTAGACGTGTCAATATACGTCTGTATGTGGTAAAGGGATATGTCTGCTGTAGACGTGTCAATAGACGTCTGTATGTGGTAAAGGGATATGTCTGCTGTAGACGTGTCAATAGACGTCTGTATGTGGTAAAGGGATATGTCTGCTGTAGACGTGTCAATAGACGTCTGTATGTGGTAAAGGGATATGTCTGCTGTAGACGTGTCAATATACGTCTGTATGTGGTAAAGGGATATGTCTGCTGTAGACGTGTCAATAGACGTCTGTATGTGGTAAAGGGATATGTCTGCTGTAGACGTGTCAATAGACGTCTGTATGTGGTAAAGGGATATGTCTGCTGCTGACGTGTCAATAGACGTCTGTATGTGGTAAAGGGATATGTCTGCTGCTGACGTGTCAATAGACGTCTGTATGTGGTAAAGGGATATGTCTGCTGTAGACGTGTCAATATACGTACGTATGTGTTAAAGGGATATGTCTGCTGTAGACGTGTCAATATACGTCTGTATGTGTTAAAGGGATATGTCTGCTGTAGACGTGTCAATAGACGTCTGTATGTGGTAAAGGGATATGTCTGCTGTAGACGTGTCAATATACGTCTGTATGTGGTAAAGGGATATGTCTGCTGTAGACACGTCAATAGACGTATGTGTGTGGTAAAGGGATATGTCTGCTGTAGACACGTCAATAGACGTCTGTATGTGGTAAAGGGATATGTCTGCTGCTGACGTGTCAATAGACGTCTGTATGTGGTAAAGGGATATGTCTGCTGTAGACGTGTCAATATACGTACGTATGTGTTAAAGGGATATGTCTGCTGTAGACGTGTCAATATACGTCTGTATGTGTTAAAGGGATATGTCTGCTGTAGACGTGTCAATAGACGTCTGTATGTGGTAAAGGGATATGTCTGCTGTAGACGTGTCAATATACGTCTGTATGTGGTAAAGGGATATGTCTGCTGTAGACGTGTCAATAGACGTCTGTATGTGGTAAAGGGATATGTCTGCTGTAGACGTGTCAATAGACGTCTGTATGTGTTAAAGGGATATGTCTGCTGTAGACGTGTCAATATACGTCTGTATGTGGTAAAGGGATATGTCTGCTGTAGACGTGTCAATATACGTCTGTATGTGGTAAAGGGATATGTCTGCTGTAGACGTGTCAATAGACGTCTGTATGTGGTAAAGGGTTATGTCTGTTGTAGACGTGTCAATATACGTCTGTATGTGGTAAAGGGTTATGTCTGCTGTAGACACGTCAATAGACGTATGTGTGTTTTAAAGTGATATGTCTGCTGTAGACGTGTCAATAGATGTATTTATGTGGTAAAGGGTTATGTCTGCTGTATACGTGTCAATAGACGTATGTATGTTTAAAAGGGATATGTCTGCTGTAGACGTGTCAATAGACGTATGTATGTTTAAAAGGGATATGTCTGCTGTAGACACGTCAATAGACGTATGTATGTGGTAAAATAAATGCACGAAGTGAGTCGCGCCACATGAGCATTGACCTATTTTAGGGCGAAATAGAGAGGTGTTGGCCTTTGGAGGTGTTGCTATTTAGAGGTTGACGTTTGTTTTAATACGTGTAGGAACGCATTTCTTCAAATCGGAATGCATGCAACTTTGGAAAAAAATTGTCGAAAATAGAAATATTGTTCTTTACGAACAATTTCTCAATTTTGCATTGTCCATTCGTTAAAAAAAGTATTTTATCATTTCCCATTTGCTCATTTGCTTGGCGTTTTAACAGGAAAACTATTAAACTGCCGTTCTAAAGAGGGTTTCGCTCTGCAGAGGTTTCGTTCTAAAGAGGGTTTCGCTCTGCAGAGGTTTATTTCTTAAGAGGGTTTCGCTCTGCAGAGGTTTCGTTCTAAAAAGGGTTTCACTCTGCAGAGGTTTCGTTCTAAAGAGGGTTTCGCTCTGCAGAGGTTTCGTTCTAAAGAGGGTTTCGCTCTGCAGAGGTTTCGTTCTAAAGAGGGTTTCGCTCTGCATGGTTTCGTTCTAAAGAGGGTTTCGCTCTGCAGAGGTTTCTTTCTAAAGAGGGTTTCGCTCTGCAGAGGTTTCGTTCTAATGAGGGTTTCGCTCTGCAGATGTTTCGCTCTAGACTTTCATTGTCATTTCTACTAGAAGTCGTGTCCTTTACCCAGAAAGCTCTAAACAACGTGATTGAAGGTCTGTCTGTCATACTGTTGAGATCCAGATCAGACGCAGATGCAGAAGTCGGATACACGTTTTCACCGATAGTGAAGTCCGTAAGGTCGGTTACTGCGTGGCGGAGCTTAAATATTCGTTTGAATTCATTATCTCTCTTTAGTTCTGCTTTCTTTTGTCCATATAAATCAAGAGGCTTTTAAATATTCATAGTATGTACATTTAAGTGTGCGGGTATATCGATCGATTCATTTTAGACGTATAATGCAAAAATCGTATAATATATACTTGCATTGTAATTTGCATTTTGAACATAAATCTGTGCCCAAAGGACAACACACGTTAGCCTATGCAAATGCTGAGCCGCCCCCGTCCCCCCCCCCCCCCTGTCCCGCCCCCACCCCACCCCCACACAAACACACCCCGCCCCTCACACCCCCACCCGGTCGGTGGTGTAGTGGTATAATGTCCGACTCGGGATTGGGAGGTCGCGTAGACAATCCTCGACCTGGTCTTACCAGAGATTTAAAAGAAAGTAATAATTGCTTTTCCTCATTGTCGCTAAGTACTGCGGGGTTAACATTTCGACAAATGTATCAGGATAAATGGACCAGTAGTACTGGTAACTAACCCAAGGGAAACCCTGATATAAATGCATGTTTGTTGAAAGCAGCGTTAAACAAACAAACTGTGTTAATGCTGATAAGACGCACATAGTCTCATATGTTCAAATCTCTTTGCACAGCCTTTTGCGTCGCTATTTCAGGGACATTGCTGTTGTAATTTGATTGGTTGACATGTTAGCATGAAAAGTAATGGATAGTTTTACTGAAGTTTAACACTGTCCTCTACGATATTTCACGGAGCGACCAAATTCCCTTTCGTGTGTTTCCTAGATATCTCGCACTTATACTCCTGCCAACTTTCTTCCCGGACAACTGACTGTCTTTCCTACAGTTCAACCAATTGATGGAAGACAAGTGACGCTGTTCACAATGGATTTTGCCAATTACCAGAATGAATGATAGAGACTTGGTTCGATTTTAAGACAGAGCAAATGAGAAATCGCTCCTTTTGATTAGTTGAAAGCAGCTTTACACAAACAAACTGTCGGTATTTTCGTCGGTATTTCAGGGACATCGCTGTTGTAATTTGATTGGTTGACATGTTAGCTAATAGTAATGGATAGTTTTACTGAAGTTTAACACTGTCCTCTACGATGTTTCACGGCGCGGCTAAATTGCCTTACGCGTGTTTCCTAAATACCTCGCACTTATACTCCAGCCAACTTTCTTCCCAGACAACTGACTACCTTCCCTACAATTCAACCAATTGCTGGAAGACAAATGACGCTGTCCAAAATGGATTTTGCCAATTATCGGAACGAATGAATGATCGGGACTTGGTTCGATTTTAAGACAGAGCAAATGAGAAATCGCTCCTTTTGATCAGCTTATCAATTCCCCCAAAATCGTAGAGGCATACAATGTTTACATTTGTTTTATGAAAAGGGTTTTCGTCTTTTGCATAAGTTGATTACTTCCTTATTGACTGCAGAAAAGTTTTCGGTAATAAAACCCGTGCCATTGTCTTTTTGACCCACTTTAACTCACTTTAACCCTCCCTTTACCCCCTTACCCCAATGCTGCAAAGACGATTTTGAGTATCTAAGCAAACCAATGAATGGAAAATTTAAACGTATAAATAGAAGTTTAATTTAAAATAGAATAGAAAACAGTGTGGCAAATTGCGAAAATACATGTAAGAATATCTCTTTGTTTGACATTGCTTATAAAAGTCGTCTGCTACGAATGCGTCCAAATGCTGCTGCATGTTGGAAAAGGGTTTAACTCTCTCCCACCTGTACACACATTTCGACGCATTTGCAGCAGACGGCGTTTAAAAAACATTCTAGAAATAGGATCAATTGCTCTTAATGAGTAATTCATCCTTTTGCCACAATGTTTTCAACTCTATTCAATAATATTACTTTCATTTATGGTGAGTTTCTTTATTTTAGCATATCTTTATTCAAAGTCGTCTGCTGCAGATTTGTTATAAGTGGGAAAGGGTTAAAAGGTAAACAAAACGTCCTTTATTTAATATACGATCTTTCATACGACTTGAGTATTTTGTAATCGAAATATCACAATAACAAAGTCGTTATTTAGCGCAATAGTGACAACTATTTACGCACTTGCAGAAGGCTGCATTTGAAAATAAATAATGGGAATGACGACGTCCATGTTCGAGCGGGCGAGCGAGCCGGAAGTTGAATTTTTCAAATTTCATTTTTACTAATATCTCTTTTTTATACGGAACAGATCCCAAACACAAAAAAAATGGGCATGCAGGTTTCATTGACCGATTGATTGTTTAGTGTTTTACGCCGTTTTCAACAATATTTAAGTGATATCACGGCGTTTCCTGTGTAAGTAACCAGTACCAGTCCGACGAAATGCTTACCCCGCAACCGTGAGCGCCAAGGAGGGCAGCCATTCCTACCAATGTAAAAGTATTTGGTCTGACCCGGTCGGCTTTTGAACGAGCGACCTCCCGCACTCCGATGCGGACGCTCTACCACACCACTACACAGGCGGTAGGTTAAATAGAAAGTCCGGAATTATAATTGGTGTTATGTGGTCAATGATACTACAAATAGAACTACCGACCGCGTGTGTTATAGTCATCGTTGGAAACAATGGTCTCGGGAATGTGACCGTTTTTCTTGTTTTACACAGTGTGGTCTATAATGAGTCTATAATGAGTGCGACGTAATGCTAACCCCCGCAACCCTGAGCGCTAAGAAGGGCGGCCATTCCTACCAATGTTAAAGCGACTGAAATCCAGATGGCACGAAAAAAAAAAAAAATCGCCATAAATGTTATTCTTTATGTTATCCAAGTAAAACCAGGGTAGAAAATGTATCGTTTTTTATCAATAATGTGAACTTGAGTCGTTTTCAATTGTCCCGATGAAGGGGTTTCCTATTTAAAAGTACTTACCCCGTTACTGACAGGGTAGAATTTGCGATGGAAAAAGTATCGAAAACAAGAAAATCTCACCGATTATAGGGGTATGTAATATGTCAGTTATCATATTTTAATGCCCCAAATACAAAAATAACACTTGTTTTCTTAAAATTGGATTTTTTTTTTTTTTTTTCGACAGTTGGTTTTTTGAGTTCAGTCGCTTTAAAGTATTTGGTCTGAATAGCAAAAATATACTGTACATAAATTAATAAAAACTAGAAATCTTACTTTGATCAGGGACGTATTCTTATCTACGTTCCTGCTTTGATATAAATATATGATCCATTGCGTTATACAAATAATTAAATTAAAAAGGAAATGCACAACTTTAACGGGAAAAATACATTTGTGTAAATAAATAAAACTTTCGTGTATAGTCTGCCTTAATTCCCAATGATATTCCCCTTTTCCTCATAAAGACGCTCTCTGACGTCTCTGCAGCAGACGGCTTTTTGAAAACATTTTCGTGGCAAAAGGAGATATTGCTCAAAACGAGCAATTGCTCCTTTTGCCACATTGTTTTCAAGTTGCAGTAATTATACCTTCATTTATTGAGATTTTCCGCGTTTTTGCCAACATGCTTTCAAAGTCGTCTGCTGCAGATTTGTTGTATGTGGGAAAGGGTTAAGAAACTAGTGTGAGAAGAACAATCGGACAACCTCGGAAATAAGGGCACATCACTTAAAAGAACGTTTTTTCAAAAATCAAAGTGGTCTGAATAGCTAAGTTTTACTGTACATAAATTAATAAAATCCAGAAGTAACTTACTTTGATTTGCTTGCGTCCGTCATTCTGATGTAACGTGAATTGTGGTACAATGTTTTGCTACTGCATTATAAATGTTTTAGAAAGTATACATATTTAATATACGATCTAATTATCACCGAAATAAACAATTATCTTCTATATTATAATGTATATTATTGACAGTGACACTTATCAAACTTTTAATTGGACTTCCGTCAGTTGGTTATTTAAGTATCACATTTACTTTAAAGCCAAGCGATATAAAATAAGTATATACTCCAATACGTTTTACAATTGTTTAAATAAGAAAGAAAAATATTATAGTGTATACTGTTCAGAGTGACACTTATCAAACTGTTAAATGGACTGCCGTCAGTTGGTAATTTAAGTATCAAATTTACTTTAAAGCCAAGCGATATAAAATAAGTATATATACTCCAATACGTTTTACAATTGTTTAAATAAGAAAGGAAAATATTATAGTGTATACTGTTCAGAGTGACACTTATCAAACTTTTAAATGGACTGCCACCAGTTGGTTATTTAAGTATCAAATTTACTTTAAAGCCAAGCGATATAAAATAAGTATATACTCCAATACGTTTTACAATTGTTTCAAATAAGAAAGGAAATGCAAAACTTCAATGAAAACCAAAAGTTTTTATAAATTAACTCTTTCAGCGCCAAAGGCAATATTGAGGTTTTTGCAAACAATGCTGATTCAGGCAAGTCAGCTCGTAACGAGCTGTCTCACCTGAATTCAGCATTGTTTGCCTTTTTGTTATCAAAATAGTCCAAACTTGTATTACATAATAAATGGAGACGCCCGATTTTGAACATGGAAGAGTCTACTTTAAACAATTCGGCGCTGAAAGAGTTAATATAATTAGTGTGTATTTAAAATTGAAATAAAAAGGTGTATGATTATTACTATTAGTCCTACCTTACTTTCACACTAAATCACTTAACCCTTTCCAACATATTACAACACATCTGCAGCTGACGACTTTGAAAACCTCTAAGCAGAAACATAGAACTCTATAAATAAATGTATAATTACTGAAAACAAAGTCGCAAAAGGAGAAATTGATAGTTTTTAGCAATTTCTCCTTTTGTCCCTGTGTATTCAAAAGTCGTCAGCAGCAAAGAGGTCAACAAGCGTCTATATGTGGGAAAAGGGTTAATGACTAGTACAATTGGACAACCCCTGAAATAAGAGCATCCAATTAATAAAAACTGGTTTGAAATATAAAACAAAAAAGTGATCTTACTTGCAAGGTTTGTTTTTCTGTACATAAAGTAATAAAAACGAGAAATATCTTACTTGCAAGGTTTTTCTGTACATAAAGTAATAAAAACGAGAAATATCTTACTTGCAAGGTTTTTCTGTACATAAAGTAATAAAAACGAGAAATATCTTACTTTGATTTGCTTCCGTCCGCCATACTGATGTAACGCGAATACATGCGAATCTAACTCCGAAACTGATAAGCTGATGTAAGTCTTGTAAATCAAAAAGGATTCATAATTTTATATAATTTTCATTCTAAATTAAAACTTCGACAAGCAACTAGATTATTAATTGTTATATTATTGTCATTTCCAAGTCAGATAAAATAGTAAACACTCTTCATGATCAATTTCTCCATTTTTCAAAATGTTTTTAATCACTATTAAATATTCCACTGATATATAAAACAAGTGCGCTTTTTAATCAGGGAAAAGGGTTCAGATAAAGATCTTCAATAAACTATTCAACATTTGATAAGGGTCAATATATATTCTTTAAGACGTTTTTACTTTTTGTATTGGAAATTGCTATAAATAACTATTCATGAAATGTTAATGTGTTTTTTTTACCTAATATTCAGCATAAATGACGGAAGAAAACCAAACCATTGAAGGGAACATAATGCAAGAATGAAATGAAAGTCAAAATTAGAAATGTCATATGAGCATGCAGGAATAATGAGATTAATATTAAGAAATGCGTCTCTCTTTTCGGGGAGAGCGGGGGAAGGGGAGGTTACTCTTACGTTAGGTAATGTGTATGATGGCCACGTGTATTGATAAACGCTTGGTATCGCCTTATCTTGCTTTCCAACAATCCCTCGGATATTCTGCTGTTGATTCTGAGCCCATGTATTCAGTAATTATTAGTCTTAGTTGCATGGTCCTTGGTGGCTGAATAGGTCGGGCTTATATGGCTACCCGAAGCATGTCCTAGACGTGCTTTATCAGATTGAGAACTGAGGATCGAGTAGGCCAGTCCATGCGATCGTTAACTGTTATCGCCATGTACTTGTCCGTAAACATGAGCCACATGTACTCTGGCATTATCTTCCTTGAGGAATGAGTTCGCCAGTCCATGCGAGCGCTAACTGTTATCGCCAGGTACTTGTCCGTTAACATGAGCAACAAGTACTCTGGCATTGTCGTCCTTGAAAACGTTAACCTGTACCTTCGATAGGACGCACAAAAGCATCCATAATTTCATTTACAGCCGTGAGCGTGTAGTTCCCAATAGTATGCATGTCCGTCTTTTCCTGGACGCTGATACCCCTCAACCGAAGTTCGAAGCGTTGTCAAATCCTGAATGGTCTATTCATTAAGCTTCATTATGTGATGTTTCTATGGAAGGATGCGTATCACTCGCCTTCGAACATTAAACCAAATAGCATTTCCATGTATGACCTCCCATTGTCCAGGCATGGCACATTTCTGTGTGTGACACCCTTCTTCGGGCATGGTTTTTCAATGTATGACCATCCCTTGTCCAGGCATGGTATGTCTAAATGTGAACACGCCTTGTCCAAACATGGCGTTTCCATATGTGACCACCTTGTCCAGGCATGGCATTTCCATATTTGAACACCCTTTGTCCAAGCATGGCGTTTCAATATGTGACCACCCCTTGCCCATGCATGGCATTTATATATGTGACCCCGTGTCCAGGTATGGAATGTCCATATGTGAACACCCCTTGTCCAGGCATGGCATTTCTATATGTGAACACCCCTTGTCCAAGCATGGCATGTCCATATGTGACAACCACTTGTCCAGGCATGGCATGTTCATGTGTGATCACCCCGTGTCAAGGCATGACATTTCCATGTGTGACCACACCTTGTCCATGCATGGCATTTTCATGTGTTACCAATCCTTGTCCAGGCAAGGCATCTCCATGTGTGACCAGCCTTTGTCCAGGCACGGTATGTACGTATATGTGACCATCCATTGTCCAGGCATGGCATGTCCATATATGTGACTACCACTTGTCCAGGCATGGCATTTCTATATGTGACCCCCCCCCCCCCCCCCCCCCCTGTCAAGGCATGGCGTGTCTATATATGTTATGTGACCACCCCTTGTCCAGGCATGGCATTTAAATATGTGACCGGCCCTTGTCCAAGCATGGTTTTTTCCATGTATGACCACGTCTTCTCCAGGTATGGTATGTCTATATGTGAACACCCCTTGTCCAAGCATGGCGTTTCTATATATGACCACCCCTTGTCCAGGCATGGCAATTCTAAATGTGAACGCCCCTTGTCCAAGCATGGCATTTCCATATGTGACCACCCCTTGTTCAGGCATGGTTTTTCCATGTCTGACCACCACTTGTCCAAGCATGGTATATATAAATGTGAACACCTCTTGTCCAAGCATGGCGTTTCCATATGTGACCACCCCCTGTCCAGGCATGGCATTTCTATATGTGACCCCGTGTCCAGGCATGGCATGTCCATATGTGACCACTCCTTGTGCAGGCATGGCATTTCTATATGTGATCCCGTGTCCAGGCATGGCATTTCTATATGTTAACACCCCCTGTCTAAGCATGGCGTATCAATATGTGACCACCCCTTGTGCAGGCATGGCATTTCTATATGTGATCCCGTGTCCAGGCATGGCATTTCTATATGTTAACACCCCCTGTCCAAGCATGGCGTTTCCATATGTGACCACCCCTTGTGCAGGCATGGCATTTCTATATGTGATCCCGTGTCCAAGCATGGTATGTCCATATGTTAACACCCCTTGTCCAAGCATGGCGTATCCATATGTGACCACTCCTTGTGCAGGCATGGCATTTCTATATGTGATCCCGTGTCCAAGCATGGTATGTCCATATGTTAACACCCCTTGTCCAAGCATGGCGTTTCCATATGTGACCATCCCTTGTCCAGGCATGGTATTTCTATATGTGAACACCCCTTGTCCAAGCATGGCATTTCCATATGTGACCACCCCTTGTCCAGGCATGGCATGTCCATGTGTGACCACCCCGTGTCAATGCATGGTATTTACATATGTGACAAGCCCTTGTCCATGCATGGCATATTTATATGTTACTAACCCTTGTCCAGGCAAGGCATCTCCATGTGTGACCCCCCCCTCCCCCCTTGTCCAGGCAATGGCGTGTCCATGTGTGACCACCCCTTGTCCAGGTATGAATGACCCAGGACTGTGTTATACCGATCAAAATCACGGAAACAACCAAAAACACCCGAGCTTGCATGTTTAGCCTAATGTGACGATTTTTACCTTCGTTTCAAAATATTCCTTTCCAGTAATTTTGATTCCTTTGTGTCTGTTTTCATTTGTATGACACTTCCTGTTTATTAAAATCGTCAAGCGAATTATCCTCAAACTCATTGAAATTAAGAACATTTAGAATATATAATCACAGGAATCATGTGAGTAGATGGAATATTGATATAGTTTTAATCGTTCCATAACAACTTATAGAGCTGTCATTTCGGATTTACCGAGAAAACAGTATAAAACAGTTTAAATCTAGAGCAGACGCTTGCAGTTTTGAATGTTTATCTTGGTCATGTGAGCGCTTAGTATTGCAAAACGTATGCGGAACGTTTTGCACTTTAAGGGTAAAATCAGAGTATGCCGTACGGTCATGATTGGTCACGTGACACATTTCTAGTTTAAAATGCGGTGTATTCCTTTATTCTTGGTCAGTTGCTCGTTTTCTGGCTGTGAGGTAACTCAAAATAAACGCGCAAAACTAACGTTTCAATGTTATTTGGGAATAATATACACTCAACAAAATTCGTAAACGGTCACTTCAATAATCTTCTAATATTCCTTTCCCTGTGAAATAAGCCTAATTACAAATTAGTGTCATGAAAAGACCACTACCTCGTACACATGCTGTGAAAACTTGGTTCACATATTTCGCTTTGTCAAAAAGATACAGTGTCTCAAATGACAACACTCTCAATCATAAAAGTCACAAAATCTAACATAGCGTGTAAAGGAAGAAAAATAAAAATACCACCCTTAGTCACTTTAAAATGATATTACATCATATGTGAGACTGAAACACAGTCATCAACGGCTTAATTAGTTCAAATGAATGTTCAACTTTAACTTTACCATCTGGGCCACTGATGAGCGTATAGTGGTCCCAGATAGTGTGGTCCCAGTTACCATGTATGTGAAACAAAGCCTGAGTCAAAAGATTGCTAAAAAAAAAAAAAAATGTAAATTTTGTTTCCCTATGGAATTTGCATCATTGTTATTTATTTTCCTTGTGACTTTTGGATTTAGGAGTAACCGCATATGAACTGTGTTTTCTCTGCCGTTTATGCTTCGATTTAGCTGAAATGTTCAAAGAATATTGCCACGAGAGGGCGGATATCGAATACTGAACTGTATATTGATTATACTTAATGCACTTTTCAGGAAGGTTACTTTACTAAGTGACCGGTTAGGAATTTTGTTAAGTGTATGGTAATTAGTGTTGACAGTGGTTTAAACAGGACGACGGTTGTTAGTACTCTCTGACAGTTGTCCCTCAGACTTGCAGCGTAGGCTCAAACGTGCAGGGCATCTTCTGTTAAAGAGTGTATACTTCTTTAGTTCTGTCAACTTCTGTTTCACACCATCGTTTCAAACAGTTTCACACGAAACTGTATGAACTGGTTTCGACCTTGGAGCGTTTGGTTTGTACAGTGTTTCAACCGAAACTGTACCAAACAGGTTTCGACCATTGCTCCAAACGAAGACGTTTGAAACTATAGTTCCGACCATACGTTGCCGTTTGGAACTGACCCTGTTTCAAGCCATTTGATTTTCGGCCCGTTTCGGCCTATTGTTTTAGCGTTTCGTTGTGTCAACCGCTCGATACACGTTACACTATTATTAGTTTCGAACTTTCAAATGAAAATACATTTCATTCTATACAAGAAAAACGTTTATGATATATAATATTGTTGGATTTATGAGTTGTGCAAATTATCGAATTTAAATGTAAATCAAAAATCATTACTTTTAATTCGTTTTGTAATGTTCGTACATTTCGTTAAAGAAGTTATCATAGATTTTAAAAGTGAAAACGAAACTGTTCGTGATTGGAGTTATTGGTGGGAAGTTCGGAATATATTGTAAATTAACGAAAATAAAGGCTTGACAGTTCTAGAATACTACATTATAAATCTTAAGGTATAGTGCTAAAGTGGATTTTATATTTCTCTGTTGATTGTGTTCGTTTTAGCTCATGCTAATTTATGTTTTTAAAATAAACAAATTGCTCATTTCTATTTTTAGACACAAACACAGGTACAGTGAACTCGACAGTTCCGGGTCAGTAACCAAATTAACGAATCTTGTCTCTTTGAAAGGAAAGTTGAGAGAAAAAAAAAAAAAAATACATAAAATGTTAAACAAATACTTCCTCCCCACGATGATATAATTCAACAATTATATACATTTGTTAAAATGTTTCTTCCGTGTCTGCAATTGCAAGCTGTAAATGTGACAGTTTCGGGTCGAAATTGCCATTTCCGGGTCACGTGACAAATGTTTATTTCTATTATCAGGGGAAACCTCAAACAGCTGTATTTTAATAACAAGATATTCAGTTAACATTTTTATTAAAATAATATAAAAAAAAGAACTAAAATATATCACTTGCAATTACCTGTTGCATAAAAAAACAGAACAGTGATGGGGCCAAATTTACTGTACACACTTTCATGCACGAAAACTGATGCATTTTTCAACCAACTAATAAGTCATATTTGACAAAAAAATTTAATTTTAATAAAAAAAAATTAACATTGATTTATCACCATAAGCTTTAAATTATTCTTAAAAAGTTACCAAAATAGTTTTAGTAATAAATTGATAATTTTGAGAAATTCCTTTTGGCTGACCCGAAAGTGTCGTATGTAATCTAGGTCAAATGTATTCGCTAGTTTGGCATAAACAACTTCGACAAGTCAATAAAAAATAAAAATCTTGCTCAGTAGTAAATAACCTACACATTTATGTGAAATACATAACTGTATTATTAAAATTATAACTACAATCAGCAATTTGCGCAGTGACAGGTAAATAAAAATATTGAGATTTTGCTTTCGCGGGAATTGATGCAGTTAAGCGTTTCGAGATTACGACATCCGTTCTTGAAATGACAACGTCCTAAATCGAAGTGAAACTGGCCAAGCTAATGGGAAATATGACTTGATAATCAAATTGTCAAAATACTGTATCATTCTCGAATACTAAACATTTTTTTCCAAATGTGACCCGGAATTGTCGATGACCCGGAACTGTCGAGTTCACTGTAGGTTGTGCACATGAATGCCACAATAACAACATGACCTACTTAACGACTTAATTTATATACACACATAACGGTTATAACTGGAATTGGCTAATTAATGTTAACTTTATTGGATTGATTCCATAATAAAGGGGCAGGTCCGTTATGCAGCTATAATTAACACATTCAAAAATACAACACATCTGCAGGCCAGCAGACGACTTTAAAAACATCTTGGGAAAAAAAAGGCGAAAACTCTCCAAAATAAGAGTTGGTTTATTAAATAAAGTTGCAACTATTGTGACTAAAGGTGATATTGCTCATGATGAGCAATTTCACTTTTTGTTGCAATGTTTTAAAAAGTTGTATGGTGCAGAGGCGTCAATTGATTGATTGGGGTTTAAGGACATTTTTAACAATTTCTCAAGTTATATCACGGCGGCCAGTTAACCTACTCATGCATTTCCTGGTTTTCTCACACCAGTATTCCACACAACAATCTTCCCAAGCAATGCAGAGGCGTCAAACAGTGTGTACAAGTTGGGAAGGGTTGATTTTCACCTGTGTCATGATCCTTAATGTTTAACCTTTATACAGGAATTTGGTTTTGCAATATTTAACCTTTTAACCCTTTCCCTCATACAACAAATCTGCAGCAGACGACTGAATATATTTTGTCAACAAATAGAAAATCTCTATAATTTAATGGATAGCCTATGACTAAAAGTGGAAAAACATTGTGGCAAAAGGAGAAATTGCTCGTTTTGAGCAATTTCTACTTTTGTCACTATGTTTTCATATAGCCGTCTGCTGCAGAGGCATCAGAAAGCGTCTATATGAGGGAAAGGGTTAATCCTGTTGATGTTCTCAATTAGGATTTAAAGTTATAAATGGACTGTATAAATGAACCCTTCCCACATACAAACAAATCTGCAGGAGACGATTTTGAAATCATAAAGGCCGAAATGTGAAAAATCTCTTTAAATGACACTTTAATTATTGAAAAGAACTGAAAAGATTGTGTCAAAAGGAGAAATTGTTCATTTTGAGTACTTTCTTCTTTTGAAACAATGTTTTCAATAGTCGTCTGCTGCAGAGGCATCAAAATGCGTGTACACTTGGGAAAAAAATTAATTTAAATGCCAAGATGTGAAAAATCTATATAGATATATATTATATAAATACTTGAATTTTTGTATAGTGTTGAAATCATTGTGGCAAAAGAGGAAATTGCTCATTTTGAGTAATTTATTCTTTAGAAACATTAAAAATGCCTCTATAGGTATATCAACTGGTATATATACATACATCTCAGTCCGAAAGTTCATTTTATTATTAATATTATTTTCTTTTGTCCAACCAATGATTGCATGAAAATTAGTCAGTTCAAATTAATGTTTGTCAATCAGGACTTTCGACTTTCTCGAAAAGTGCTAATAGACGGAATGGGAATGTGGAAGTCATTACAGTCTTCTGCATTAGCCCCTGGAAAGGTCTGAGGACAGGCCCTTTTCTAGGCATTTTGGGGAACAAGAATTTGGCCCTCTTAATGGGAAATTAATATATTATATTTTATTTGGCGTTAAAAAAACCAGTGTTAACATGACAAAATTTGGAATTCTGCATGGTTTTAACCCTTTCCCTCATATGACAATTCTGCAGCAGACGACTTTGAACATATTTTGTCAAAAAATGGAAAATCTAGAGCTATAATTGAATGGATAACCTTATAATGACTAAAAGTGGAAAACATTGTCAAAAGGAGAAATTGCTTGTTTTGAGCAATTTCTTCTTTTGTCACTATGTTTTCAAAAATCCGTCTGCTGCAGAAGCATCAGAAAGCGTCTATATGAGGGAAAGGGTTAATGGGAAATTAATATATTATATTTTATTTGGCGTTAAAAAAAACAGGGTTTTAAATTTGGAATTCTGCATGGTTTTAAAAACTTTTTCCATTGGGAATGGGTTAGAATATCTGACGTGTGAGATGCATAGAATAAGAGCCTTTAGGCCTGGAGGATTGTTGTAGCAGCTTCAAAATTGGAAGTATGACTTTATTTAAATATATTGATGGAAAAGGTTCAAAAGGGAGAAATTACTAATCTTTAGTAATTTCTCCCTTTTGAAGTTTTCCACAAAGTTTTTAATTGTGTTAGCTGCAAATGGATTATTCATACTGTACAAATGGCATGAGATGTTTTTTTTTTTTATTCAGGAATCTAGAAAACTTCAAAAGGGAGAAATTACTAATCTTTAGTAATTTCTCCCTTTTGAAGTTTTCCACAAAGTTTTAAATTATGTTAGCTGCAAATGGATTAGTGATACTCTGTATAAGTCCATGAGATTTTTTATTTTTTTTTCAGGAATCTGTAATTAATCTGATCCTGATGGGCAAGTACGGGCTCCTCACAGAGAAAGGAAGTCTTGGTGAGTTTGGATAGCATTATAAAATACGAGTCACGTTCGAAGATATGTTGTCTTATTGATTTGCTAGTGTAGCATGAATTAATTATATAACTAGTGGTGTAGCCTCTTCTAGTTGCCCGGCCGGGTAGCTCAATTGGTAGCGTATCTGACTCGTGATCTGGAGGTCACGGGTTCGATACCCAGTTGCGGCGACATTCTTTCGGGCGATGTTTTCCATTGCCTCTCACCTCTGATCTATAGATGTGAGAAAGTAGTCGGTGGCTTCTGAAGAATGTTGTGTAAGTACTGGTGTGGGAAAGCCAGGAAAACATGGCTAGGTGCACTGACCGCCGTGATATGACCAAAGCTGTTGAAAGCGGCGTTAAAATCCAAACAAACAAACAAACAAACAAACAAATAAACAAACTCTTCTAGTTTTTAGTCAAAATGACCATCTAATTAAAACCTACTATTCCCATAATGAGCAAATTCTACATTTGCAACAGTGTTTTCTACTCTGTTAACCCTTTCCCTCATACGTACAACAGTTCTTCAGCAGACGACTTTGAACATATGTTGTCAAAAAATGGAAAATCTCTATAATTGAATGGATAACCTATTGTGTCAAAAGGAGAAATTGCTCATTTTGAGCAATTTCTTCTTTTGTCACTATGTTTTCAAAAAGCGATCTGCTGTAGAGGCGACAGAAAGCGTCTATATGAGGGAAAGGATTAAAAGATCATCTTTACAAATTTTCCATATGAGGGTATTCAAAGGTTTCCAAAGTCGTCTGCTGGAAAATGTAACTATTGAATAAAGTTGAAAATATTGTGGCAAAAGGATAAATTGCTTGTTTTGAGCAAATTTCTCCTTTTGTCCCGCTGTTTTCTAACGACGTCTGCTGCAGAGTGATGAGCTCGCAACAACCTTGTGACTAGTAGCACTCAACAAGCTAGTTACTTGTAGCACTCAACAAGCTAGTGACTTGTAGCACTCAACAAGCTAGCTGCTAGTGACTTGTAGCACTCAATATGCTAGTGACTTGTAGCACTCAACAAGCTAGTGACTTGTAGCACTCAACAAGCTAGTGACTTGTAGCACTCAACACGCTAGTGACTTGTAGCACTCAACAAGCTAGTGACTTGTAGCACTCAACAAGCTAGTGACTTGTAGCACTCAACACGCTAGTGACTAGTAGCACTAGATGACATTGACGACGTCAATAGTCACTCGAACAGTCACTCTTTTTCAAAACACACGCAAACATGTAGCCTTTCTTCCTCTGAGAGAGACGAGGTACCCAACTTGCACTAACTTGTCGCATTTTCAAGTCCTTTGTTAAGACAATTCCATGACTTTTAAAAGTCAACATCTTCACATAACACTGTAATGTTGATCGTCGATTAGCATTCTGCTTCTGATACAGTTTGTGTAATTTTCACATTCCAAAAAAAACTTATTTTACACTCAAACCCTATGTTGTGGGTACTCAAAGGAATCGTCTCACTGAGATGATTCTCTTAAGTACTAACATCATAGGTTTTGGTTGAGTAATAACCCTTTCTCTCATACAACAATTCTGCAGCAGACGACTTTAAACATATTTTATCAAAAAATAGAAAATCTCTATAATTGAATGGATAACCTAGGACTAAAAGTAGAAAACATTGTGGCAAAAGAAGAAATTGCTCTTTTTGAGCAATTTCTTCTTTTGTCACTATGTTTTCAAAAAGCCGTCTGCTGCAGAGGCGCCAGAAAGCATCTATATGAGGGAAAGGGATAAGAGAGGTATTGTGGGAAAAATGGCAGCTTAATCCCCCTTATCTAGTCCACTTAATTAAGTTATAAGGCCAATAGCGTGGGATAACACTTACAAGCTAATATTACTCCTGACTCTGTTACTTTGATTTTCTGTTTACAGTTCCCCTGAAGGATGTGGCAGTAGAGATAACCATCAGCGGGTTCGTTGCCCATGTGGTTTCCAGCCTACAGTACGAGAACAATGAGGACGACCCCGTAGAGGCAGAGTTTACTTTTCCGTTAGATGACGGGAGCGCGGTTTATAAGTTTGAGGCTTTCGTTGAGGACCGACATATCATCGCCGAGTGCCAGGAGAAGGAGGAAGTGAGTGGTGGTTTTTAACCCTTTCCCTCATACACAAAGGTCCAGATAAGGAGAATTAAACAGCTCTTTCCCCCACAGTATCTCTCTTATTATTCAACCACAGCCTATGATGTGGGAACACAAAATGAGTCGTCTCTTTGAGTACCCACAACATAATATGTGAACATGCAGAATGCCCCTTATCTAGAGATCTGCATACAACAACTTTGCGGCTGATAGAACTTAAAATATCTAGAAAAAAATAGGCAAACACTCTTTAAATGAATGTATAACTTACCAATGAGTAGAAAATATTTTGAGCAATTTCTCCTATTAACCCTTTCTCTCATACGACAATTCTGCAGCAGACGACTGAACATATTTTGTCAAAAAATGGAAAATCTCTATAATTGAATGGATAACCTATGACAAAAAGTGGAATACATTGTAACAAAAGGAGAAATTGCACGTTTTGTGCAATTTCTTCTTTTGTCACTATGTTTTCTAAAAGCTGTCTGCTGCAGAGGTGTCAGAAAGCGTCTATATGAGGGAAAGGGGTAATATTGCCACAATGTTTTCAATATTTGTCTGCTGCAGAGTAATTGGAACGCTTCTGTGTGTTGGGTTAAATGACAAATTGTGGTATAAAATGTAGTCAGGTGACTTTTGAAATCTCTTCAACTGATTCAGAAAGAAAAGTTCAACCCTGTCTGAAAGTCAAATGATTTAAATGAGTAGACTCCTTTTACCACAATTTTCAGAAACCTGTTGTTGTAGAGTTTTGGATTAAAATTGTTCCTTGATCAAGAAAAGTGTTAAAAGAAACAGCTTTTATAAAAAAAAAAATTATTTGGCTTTTTTCAGCCTACTGCATATTTAAATAATAAAAAAAAATTGTCAATTTTTAGTCCCCTACCGGCGTGCCGAAGGGGACTTTTAGGTTTGCACTCCGTCCATCTGTCAGTCAGTCCATCTGTCAGTCCATCTGTCAGTCAGTCCGACAAATCAGTTTTCCGCACTTTTTTTCTACATGCATTGAGATATTGAGCTGAAATTTTGTATATGGCTTTGTAATCATGTGTCACAGATCAAGTTCGCGTTTCATGGGATTTCGTCAATTTTTTTATGAGTTATGCCCCTTTTTGGACTTAGAACCAAGTCAAAACGTGCAAACCGGTAGGGGATTATGGTATTGCTTGCAATCCTACAGTTACTTGTTTAATTTTATTTTTTAATTGAGTTAAGGTGGAATCATACCTTTGAAATAACGTCGTTTTGATGTCAACACGTACGTTTTTGCGACAATGACAGTGTTGTTAAAGAAATAACCATGGCTTTCTAGTTTGAAGTGGTATTTGGAAAGAGTTAACACCAGACTGAAGAGAATAAAATTACCTGCGTAGTGATATAATTTCCATACAACTGCCAAGACAATTAACATAACATAAGGGGAGTTAATATGAAACTTTCGCTAAAATATTTTAACATTAATTCGCTTATTTCAAATTTATTAAAAATTCGCCCGAGAGATTTTTTTTAAAAACTTATATAATTTAGAACAACCTTTTGTCTACCATTTACTAAAATTTCAAGAAAATCTATTGTGCAGATATTTAGTAAATCGCAATGACGTTACAGCTCTGTCACGCGACAAACCGTACACTGCGGATTTTAAATTGAAACGTACCACGGGTTATTAAAATGAACTCCCGATTTTTTCATAAAAATAATCAATTTTATTCTTTTACGAAAATGGTAAACTGTATCTATTATACTCCTTTAAATATTAAATATGTTTTATATAATCTGACTTGTCTACTTCGCTGTTTATCTGTTAAATCATTTTTTCACATTCCATGTATTAGTATTAGTCTCAAACCGTCGCTTGCAGTTCTTATAGATAGATTTTATTTCACTTATTCGAATACATGTAATTCGTCATTTACATACATACATTTACATGCACAAATTGATACGGGAACATCAAATAGTAATTCGATATAACATAAAGTTTCATGATTTTATATAACCCAACCTTACTGATACGAAATTCCTCAAACAAGAGCATCGTCAGAATTATCATGGAAGAAATTGACATTGTTAATATATTTTATTATTACTTTCCTATTTGTCACTCTAGGTATTTTGTTATGTATCTTCAGATAACAGTAAATACGGAATGCGTTTCTCTTTATCAGGCACAAAGCATGTTTCAGCACTTCAACGATTATAACTGTCATGCAAAGCTTTCTATCTATTCTATCCTCGATCATGCTTGTGTTACTTAAGGAGAATCACTTTATATGATAAAAACATCGAGAAGAACTATCTGACTTTCTTCCCTTTGGAAAATCTTGTGTACAAGATTTTATGAAAGTTTTGACTTGATTGTATTCACAGAGCTCCGCAGTTCAATTCAACTTAGAGCTGTTGGAATACAGGTGTTTATTGACAATATTTCCCTGTATAGTTTGGGTAAATAACCCACTATTATTGTCTACATACATATCCCGTGGAGTGCCATCACATCATTGTCTGCACTATGCAGTGAGTCTTCAATGTCATTGCACAGGTGTCTGTAAATTGTAGACAGCGTTTAGTCGGGTAATGATACATTTTGTTTTATAATTGGAAGTGTGTTGACAACAGAAGTAATTAGGTACGAACATGTGACCAAAGTGTGATCTTCTACGGTTTTATGGCATTGTGATTTACTTAAAATCAACCCTATAGTTTGTCTTGAAATTTGGGTTAAGGGTAAAAAACAATTCTCAAGACGAAACTAAGTACCGGTAGTTTAAAATAACGGGGACATATGGAGTAAAAAAAGAAAGATAGAAGAAGGGGTGGCTGCTTTACATTTTCAGTTCCACAACGGGCGTACCCGCGCACGTCAGCAGTATTACGGCATAGCGTTTTACTAAAAGTCCGCCCGATATATTTCCAACAAATTTGAGTAAATTGGAGAAGAAATGGTGTTCTGATTTATAATGATTTCTTTTAAAAGAAATATCTAGGGCATTTGTTTTGTTAGTAAATTAGATGTAAGGTAATAACTGTATTATTAGTCAGCGAGTTCATTAAATAAACCAAGTTTTGATTTAAAATTATTTAAGGAAAGATTGTGAACTATATATCATGACGGAGTTTATATCATTCGCTTCAAATCGATGTTAATATAAGATGAGATAGTAATGGTCATTCCTTTAATCACATAACTGTGCAGCTGTGTAAACACAAATTGCAATTTAATCAAAAACTTGCCGCAAACAACAACAACATTATCACGAATAGAATACCTAGAAAGCTTTGCATGACAGGTATAGACTTCGAAATTCTCAAAATTGCATATTGAAAACAAAATTTGTATACTGTTATCTCAAATCCGATACAAAAAACCAAGGGTGACATATAATATGTGTGATAATTATATTTCAAATATAGAACAACAGTTGAACAGGAAAGTAAACGAGTCAGTTTATACATATGACAAATCCAAATATTATTTTGTTCATTTTTGCTAAATTATTTACGACCATAATTACTTTAATTCTTTAAATAGAAACACATATATACTACCAACCATTATCTTTAGGAGATGGCTTAAATATAGAATTGATAATTATGAGGAAAAAATAAGTATTAATTTTAATTACCCTGGATGCGTCTCAATGTTTAATTCCGCAGTGAACGTTACGACGCACACAAGAGGTTTAACGGCATTGCGATTTATTCAAAATCGACACGATAGATTTGATTGAAAGTTTGGCAAATGGTAGATGAATAGGTGTTCTATGTTATATTATATTTAAAAAAAAAACTCTTGGGCGAATTTTAAATATTTAGAAATTATCAAATTATTGTTAAAATATTCTAGCGAAATTTCTATTTTAAGTCGCCTTATGTTACGTTAATTGGCATGACAGATGTATGGAATTGATATTATCACACAGGTTATTGTACTCTCTTCAGTTTAAAGTTCATTTTATCCGAATCCAAATTGAAATGAGGAAACAATGGTGATTTCTTTAACAACACTGTCATTGTCGCAAAAACGTACATTTTGACGTCAAAAACGACGTTATTTCAAAGGTATGATTCCACCTTAAACACTTATTTCTATATTATTTCAATATATCACTGCAACAGTTTCACTTTTAAATACAAGATCCCGTGTAAACAACTCAGTGCAAGGCTAGGAAATATGCTTTGCCCAATGGGCACTCTACCAAGATATATGTGTAGGGTGCAGATATAAGTTATGCAGAATAATAATCCTTTCCCTCAAGTAGACACTTTTTGAAGTCTTTCAGATGCAAATGACCTAGATTTTGACCCGGCATGACCTATATTCAAACTTGGCCTAGATATCATTAAGATAAATATTCTGACCAAAATTTAAGCTGCTGAAGCAAAAATGCAGCTTCTACAGTGTTAACAAGAATTCCCTTCAATTTCGCCTTGTGACCTAGTTTCTGACCCAATATGACCTAGATATCATTAAGACAAATATTCTGACAAAATCTCAAATTGCGGCCTCTAGAGTGTTAACAAGATTCTCCTTCCATTTGACCTAATGACCTACTTTTTGACCCGACATGACCCATATTCGAACTTGACTTACGTATCATCAAGACAAACATTTTTATAAAGTTTCATGTTGCCTCCAGAGTGTTAACAAGATTTCCCTTCAATTTGACCTCATATGACCCAGTTTCGAACTTGTCCAATGATGACTTGAAAATGAGCAATTTCTCCTTTCGCCACAATGTTTTAGCTCTATTCCGTGGACTTGGTTACACATTTATTTATAGAGATTTTCCATAATTTTTACTACATGTTATCAGAGTCATCTGCTGCAGATTTATTAACCCTTTCCCTCATAATAGACACTTTCTGACGCCTCTGTAGCAGACGGCTTTTTGAAAACAAAGTGACAAAAGAAGAAAATGCCCGAAACAAGCAATTCCTCCTTTTGCCACAATATTTTTTCACTTTTAGTCATAGGTTATACATTCAATTATAGAGATTTTCTTTACAAAATAAGTTCAAAGTCGTCTGCTGCAGAATTGTCGTATGAGGAAGGGTTGAAAATATGTTTTGAATATCAACATACTTTGGGTTTTATTGAGTTATAAAAGTGATATTGTTGGTCATAGGCATATCTAGGGGTCAAGCCACATTATGGTAGCAACATGGTACATGTAAGTCACTCCAGGGGTAATGAGTTTGAAACCCAGCTAGGCCAATTTTTTTTTTCACCAATAGGCTAGCAGTCTATGAGAAAAAAGCAACCAGTTGCTTAGAAAGACTGTTGTGTGGATTACTGGTGTGTGAGCCTGCCACATTGATATGACTGAACAATTGTTGGAAACTCACTCACTCACTGTGTTTTTCCACAATTAATCAATCAACAAGCCTTACATAACCCTTTCCAACTTACAACATATCTCCAGCAGACTACTTTGAAAACATTGTGACAAAAACCCGAAAAATGTCCTTAAAATATAACTAAATTGTTAAATAAATTTGAAAACATTATGGGCAAAGGAGAAATTGCTCATTATGAGCAATTTCCCCTTTGGCCACAATGTTTTCAAAAGTCGTCTGCTGCTATCGCGTCAAAATGCATCTGAAGGTGGGGAAGGGTTAATGCTTGTATTTTACTGATATTCCTTTGTCCTTTCAGGCAAGGCAGACCTATAATGATGCTATAGAAGATGGAAGCACTGCCATGTTACTCGAGGAAGACGACACTGCTGGCGATATCTTTCGCTGTCTCGTCGGAAATTTGCCCCCGAAAACGGTTTCCAAGTTGGTGATTGGCTATGTTATAGAGCTTCCTGTAGAGCATGATGGGAAACTTCGGTTTACACTCCCTGTGATTCTGAACCCGCGATATTCGCCAAGTAAGTTTTGTGGGGATGTTATTATCAACTCTCACCTTCTCTTTGCAGCAGAAGTATTTTATGGTCAGGTATAAGCAATTAAATTCTTTGACAACCCTCAATGGTTTACAAATAGATACACCCTATTAGTCTATATATATATATATATATATATATGAGCCATTCCAAGAGAAAAACCAACACTATGGACTCTGCATAAAATATAGACCCGGATCAGCCTAAGCATGCCACACAGACTTACCCGGACAGACACTTTTCACCTCCTGTAGATTTCTGTTTCAGGAATCATTTCTTTATACCTCTATCCCCCTTAGACGGAATGTGTTGGCCCGGATAAGTCTGTGCAGATTGCGCAGGCTGATCTAGGTCGATACATTACACAGAGGCCACAATGTTTGTTTAATTGCGGGATGACTCATATATTGGTTTTGAAGTCATTAACTATAAGCATCACACTCATGGAAGACAGTGGTGCAGAGGTAGAGTGTCGGCCTCTTGTTTCAAAGGTCCCTGGTTCGAGTCCTGTGATGAGCGGGTCCTGACTTTGGGCGCGAGTACTGGTTAAGTCTCCAGGAAACAGACATCAAACGTGATAAATATAAGCTGAAAGCTTGCTTCGCAATCGATGTAAAATAAATAAATTTTAAATTAAGGATGATTGGCTTATTTCTAACTCTGCCCACAATTGATAAATGAAAGTTAATCAAATTCAACATAAAGTGACTAGAGAAAACTTTACAGGATTTCAAATAGACATATACAACAGACATATATACCCCTAAATTTGGCGTAAGAGAACATCTGCCTTGTTCATTTTGGGCATATGGGAACAATATTCAGGCGTAAAAATGCTTACTTTGTAAATTACTGTGAGCTTAACTGTTAACCCTTTCCCAAATACAGACACTTTCCGATGCCAAATTAACAGACGACATTTGAAAACATTGTGTCAAAGGGAGAAATAGCTCAAAACAAGCAATTTCTTCTATTGTCACAATGTTTTTAACATTTTTCAGATACTTTACCTTCACTAATAGAGATTGTCTATATTTTTGCCTCAATGTATTTAATGCTGTTTGCTGCAGATTTGTTGTATTTAGGAAGGAGTTAATCCTTTGAGAAATCTCCATTATGGGGTGTTTTATTATTAAATAGAGTTGAAAACATTGTGGCAAAAGGAAAAATTGCTCATTATGAGCAAGAACTCGATTGGCCACAATGTTTTCAAAAGTAGTCTGCTCCAGAAAGCGTCTATATGTAGAGAAGGGTTAAGATATCATATAATTTCTGTCCATTGTTCTTTTTAACTACTTCAGATGTTTGTAGCCTACAGAGTGCGCAAGGAGCCACTTACGTAGTGAAACAAAAAGACATTCCATATACTTTTAAGTTGTCAGCGACTGTGGAAGGGTCGAAAGAGGTCAAGGCCGTGACAGCTAGTCAGCCACACATTGAAATAGACTATAGTGAGAGTCGAAAAAATGTGAAGGTGAGTTTTATTAGTTTTTAGCTCACCTGAGCATGAAGTGTTCAAAGTAAGTTATTGTGATTGCTCTTTGTCCGTCGTTGTTTACTTTTGTTTCAAATGACATCTCCTCCTAAACTACTGAACCAATTTCAACCACACTTCACAGCAATGTTCATTTGGTGGTCCTCTTTGAAAAGTGTTAAAATGTTTTTAAAAGTTCTATGGAGATCGGATGAACTAGATAAAGCGATATACGGAGATAATCAGCACTCATTAAAGGAAGTTTTATGTTTTATTTCTACTTACTGGGCATGCTCACAGTAAATTGGTTAGTGTTGTTTTTAGGTGTTTTAACCCTTTCCCACCTGCAGACGCATTTTGACGCAATAGCAGCAGATGAATTTTGAAAACATTGTGGCCAAAGGTGAAATGGCTCATAATGAGTACCCTTTGAGTACCCATAACATAGGTTTTTGAGGACAAATAAGTATTTCAGAACATGAAAACGCACCTTATCAAGACCTGAATACTAGCCTACCTGTTTCTTTGTTCTTTACGAAAGGAATCCGCTGTGGTCGAGTGGTTAGCGTCGGGGATTTCGAAACCGGGTGTCCCGGGTTCGATCCCCAGTTGCGGCACCTCGGCCATGGTGGGGTGCCCTTGGGCAAGGCACATTTTCTAGCCTAGTACTGGTTTGTTTACCCAGGGATCATGAATAAGTGAACTGTCGATCATTGAATGTTGGTTGAGTTATGTCCCTTTCTACAAATGTCTGAGTTTATCTTGGGTTTCCTTCAATGTTGAATGTGCATTTAACTTTATTATACCCCCTTCAAAGAAGAGGGGGTATATAGGAGTCACTGTGTCGGTCTGTCGGGCTGTCGTTCGGTTGGAAGGCATATTTTGTCCGGCCTATTTCTTACAAACCACTGGGTGCAATTCAATAAAATTTTACATGAAGCTTCTATACCAAAAGGAGATGTGCATATCTTAAAGGTCTTACAATTGCATGTTATTTTACAGAGTTATGGCCCTTTTACTTATTAAGTTATGGTGTAGGTCAAGGTGCTGTTTTGGGGGTATTTATCGTCTTCAGTGATAGTTCTAGTTTTATTTGCCCCTCAATCTTCAATCAATCAATCAATCAATCAATCAATCAATCAATCACTTAAGTAATAGTCTATCTTTTTTACAGGTATCAGTTCAATCACGATTTTACATTTGATGTGCATGTTAAATTATTTGTCACTTAATCTCTAATCATTCAATTAATTGTCTATTTTTGTTTCAGGTATTGTTCAATGAAGATTTTGCATTTGATGCTGATGTTAAATTATTTTCCCTTTGTCTCCAATCATTCATTTAATTGTCTGTCTTTGTTTCAGGTATTGTTTAATGAAGATTTTACATTTGATGCTGATGTTAGACTATTTGTTGAATATGAGAAGCCATATGAACCTGAGTGTCTCGTTGAAAATGGGGATCATGAGAAAAGTGAGTAACCTTTATCGCATCTTTTACCATTTCCAAGACAGAGCTTTACACTATACAGTCTGGACACTTAACCAGAACTTGAACATCAAAGGCTTTACACTCTACTTTCTGGAGACTTTACCAGTATGTGAACTTCAAAGGATTTACACTATGCTTTCTTGAGACTTTACCAGTACTTGAATATCAGAGGCAGAGCTTTACACTGTACAGTCAAACTTGTGTGAGCGGTCACATGCGATCAGCGGTCATCGGCTTTAAACGTTCACTTTCAATCCCTCCCAACAAATTATACACTATAAACTGCCTTGATCAGCTGTTTCCCTTGAAATGCGGCCAACGGCCACACTAATTGGTCGAGATTAACTGGTGTATAATAGTCAGCCAACATGCGACCCAGATTCGCTAGGTGTAAACTAATCGGTGTTTAATACATAAAGGTAATAAAGTATTAAGCAAATACATTATCTTTTTTTTTCATACACATAATAGCTGTTTACATGTTAGATGTAGGGTACCGAAATCAGCCGATGTGTGCCGAATGATCGTTACATGATTCATCAACAAGAAGTTGTGATTTTGGTTTCTTTTCTGTTGACGCTGTCGGGCAAAATTTATAAATTTAAAAAGAGTTTTATGAGCGTTTTAGACCGAAAGACAGTACATTTATATATTAAAATGAAAGTTAATGTCCACTTAGAAGCCCCTAGTCATTATATAGTCCCATTACCATTTTAAATCTAAAGATCATCGAATAAAATTTGTGCAAAATGTAGACGTATATTCGGACGTGTTTTTTTCCGGATACGTTGTTTGGCGAATTTCAAAGTAAAGTAAAAAAATATTTGATTGTCAAGTTAGTTGTGTACGTCCGTTTAAACTAAAAAATAGATAGCACAATGAAATAATTGAAAGACAAAAGCTACAAGTCTTCATAACAATGTTTAAATACAAGTTTATAAAGACAATTTACTATTTCTAATGGGATTATTTTCCTAATAGTTACATGTAATATTATGGGAACTGACAAAACTTGAACAGATCCGACCAAGTCATGAAATTTGTGATCAGCAGCCACCTGTCTTAAGCAGCCAGTTTTATCATGTCCCTTTGGTGGCTGCTGATTGCAAGTTTGACTGTACTTTCTTGGAGACTAAACCAGTACTTGAACTTCAAAGACAGAGCTTTACACTATACTTTCTGGAGACTTAACCAGTACTTGAATATGAAAGACAGAGCATTACTGTCTAGAGACTTAATCAGTACTTGAACATCAAAGACATAGCTTTACACAATACTGTCTGGAGACTTAACCAGTACTTGAATATGAAAGACAGAGCATTACTGTCTAGAGACTTAATCAGTACTTGAAAATGAAAGACAGAGCTTTACACTATACTTCCTTGAGACATAACCTTAAAGACAGAGCTTTACACTATACTGTCTGGAGACTTAACCTCAAAAACAGAGCTGTACACTACTGTCTGGAGACTTAACCAGTACTTGAATATGAAAGACAGAGCTTTACACTATACTTCCTTGAGACATAACCTCAAAGACAGAGCTTTACACTATACTGTCTGGAGACTTAACCAGTACTTGAACCTCAAAGACCGAGCATTACTGTCTGGAGACTTAATCAGTACTTGATCATCAAAGACAGAGGTTTACACTATACTGTCTGGAGACTTAACCAGTACTTGAACATCAAAGACAGAGGTTTACACTATACTACCTTGAGACTTAACCTCAAAGACAGAGCTTTACACTCTACTTCTTGGGGATTAAACTACTACTTGGAACTCAAAGACAGAGCTTTACACTATACTCTCTGGAGACTTAACCACTTAACCAGTACTTGAACATGAAAGACAAAGCTTTACACTATACTCTCTGGAGACTTAACCAGTACCTTAACATCAAAGGCAGAGCTTTTCACTGTACTGTCTGGAGACTTTAAAACCAGTACATGAACCTCGAAGACGGAGTCCACTCAGGATTTGCCTGCAAAATTTATTAAATCCTAACGTGTGGGGACACAAAACATTGGGTTTAAATATATTATATTCATAAATTAAAATAGAGACCAATTGCTCTGACCGAGCATAAGGTTTTTAGTTCCTATAGGTTCTTTTGATAATGTACAAGCATCTGATAGGTGCAGATAAATTTGAGAGACAGAGTTAGATACAAGGGAGTCTGGGTGCTCTACCCTAGCGATACCCCTTGGTTCTTTAACATGTAAAGTGTATAGTGCCGATACACACAAGCCACTTTTTCCTGGAAACCTCTGTTTGAGTGGGAGCAAGCCACTTAATACACATCAGAAAAATCCAGATCCTGGACCAGGATTTGAACCTCAGACTTATGGATTGACAGTCTAAAGTGTTAACCACTAGACCACTGGGCCACTAAGTAACATAGTCTTGGATAAAGAACCATTTACTCCCTGAAAGGGAGCCACACCTTATGCGAACTCTGACAGCCTTCATTATTGGTTGATAGATTGGGTTCACCACTACGGCTATTCTGAAAAGATCATAATTTAATGTCTTTATCCCAGATGCAACAAATTTGCAGGAGATGATTCTGAATAAATATACAAAAAGAAATATGGAAAAATTCATAGATGAAAGTTTTATTCATGAATTGGTTTGAGTTGGACATGTTGTTGAAAAAAGAGAATTGCTCCTCATGAACAATTTCTTTTGTTGCTACATTGTTATCAAATGTTGACTGCTGATTATGAGTCAAAATATGTCTGCAAGCATGAAAAGGGTTATACCCTTTGCAACATACAATAAATCTGCAGCAGACAACTTTGTAGATGTCTGTATAAAAGTGTGAAAATGTTATATAAATGAATATTAAATTATTAAAAAAAATGAAAACATTGTGGCAAAAGGAGTAATTGCTCATCATGAGCAATTTCTCCTTTTGTCACAATGTTTTCAAAAGTTGTCTGCTGCAAATACTTCAGAATGCATCTTCAAGTGTGAAAAGTTAAAACTCTATGTTCCATTTATTGCAGGTGGCTTTTTGGCAGAGGCTGTTTTGATGGTGAACTTGTTTACTAATATAGACACAGTCGAAACAACGTCTAAAGGGGAGTACATCTTTGTTCTGGACAGATCAGGTATGCTTTCTTGCCCATTTTACATTGATTCATTCTACGAATTTGTTGCTTTAACCCTTTCTCAACACATACAACACATGTGCAGCTTTTGAAAACATCTAGGCAAAAAATATATGGAAAATCTCTGATTGAAATAATGGTAATTGGATAAATTTGAAAACATTGTGGCAAATGGAGAAATTACTCTAATTTAGCAATTTCTGCATTAACTAAACCCTCTAGAGATAGTATTCTTTGCTTCAGTAACTTAATACAAAGAAAAAATGTTCATCTTTTTGATTATGTTACCTTGATACTTAGACAGAATGTTTATCTGTTTTATTATGTTACCTTGATCCTTAGACAGAATGTTCATCTTTTTTATGTCTAGGCCAAATTCGAGTATAGATCATGTTGGGTCAAAAACTAGGTCACTAGGACAGAAAAATCTTGTTATCACTCAGGAAGTTGTAAATTTGACAGAATGGATGTTTTCATGATATCTCAGATAAGTTTAAATATGGGTCCTGTCTTGTCAAAAACTAGGTCACAAGGTCAAATTGAAGGAAAATCTTGTTGACACTCTGGAAGCCGTATTTTTAAAATGAGCATCTTGAAATTTTATCAGAATGATTGTCTTGCAAAATCTAGGCAAAATTGAAGAGAAATCTTGTTATCATTCTAGTAATAGCTTACCTGAATGCAAAATGAGTTATTGTGATTGACTATGTGGCCCAGAGCAATCGAGGACCTATTGTTTCGTTTTTTAGCTCGACTTTTTGAAGAAAAGGCAAGCTATCCTTCTCGCCTTGGTTAAGTTTTTTGAACCACCAACCATTAAAGATATTGCTTTGGAACTTTCAATGAACATCATTACCTCCGTCAACAAGAGAACAAACCTCTTTCAAGGTTTTTGTAAGAATTATGGCCCCTTTTCGACTAAAAATTTTGGTTAAGTTATTTTTACCACCTGACTTTTTGAAATACTTGTTCACCATCATATCCTCCAGCAACAGGCAAGAGTACATAACTCTGTCAATGTTTTTGTCAGAATAATGACCCTTTTTTGACTTAACTCTTTAGGATATTGCTGTGAAACTTGGAATACTTGTTTACAATCATAATCATACAATCATAACTTCTCTCTCTAGACAAGAAAAGGCAACTCTGTCAATGTTTTTTTGTTTTTCCTATTACTGCAAACAAAATTGTTTTATTGTCAAGCACTAAAAAGAAGAAGGACAGGTATTGTTTAAGTAGATGTTTTCAAATTCATCTTCAACATATTTGTTGTTTTACGTTATTAAGGTTAAAGAGGGGAGTAACATAGTTTGTACGCATGTCCAGTCAAACTTGTGGTAGTGGTCACCTCTGTTCAGCAGCCACTTGAAGATTAACCAAAATAACATTTTCTTCTTTTTTAGCCCCACTGGCTAAAAAGCCAGTCGAGCTTATGTCATGGCGAATTGTCCGTTGTGCATGTATGCATGCGTCCATAAATGTTTTGCTTCAAACGACTTCTCATCCCTAACCACTTGGCCAATTGGGATGAAACTTCATAGGAAGCATCCTCTCAATGTCCTCTCCTATATTCCTTCAACATTTTTGGATCCATGCAAAATTCTGGTTTCCATGGCAACCGAACAAAATAATAGTGTCTATGTGTAACAATAATCTATGTGTTTACCAAAGGCTAATTGGCCATCTCCATCCAGCTTCAGTTTCTATAAATAGATTATCAAGGCCGAGAATACGCCACATGACTGGAGATTACGCGAGGCTCCCAAGATTTGTATAAGTTTCAATTGACGATAAATAACTGAAAACTCATCATGTTTCTAAAATAATTAATATTTTGCTCTTAAATATTATATTTCATACGTTTTCACTGATTTTTTTCACTGAAATTTATTTCTTAAGGAAAACAATTAAAAGTTAGTATGCAGAACATTTCATTTTAAAACTTCACCTTATAAGTGCCTCTCGTAGGATCGCCGACTTAATTATGAACCAATCAAAACATTTCATTTCCTTTATTTTTTTGACATTATTCATTAAATACAACATTTGATTGGTCTACAATCTAGATCATTTGTTTTACATCTAGGTCAAAACTGAGGTAAATCAGCTATCGACGAAATTCTTCTTCACAGGAAATGTTTGGCCAATTTTCAAAAAAATTGTAGAAATGTTCCTTAGGAGACCCTCTAGTAGATTCCTTCTTCTTCTCCGAAAGTGTCAGGCCGGTTTTCAAATAATTTTGTAGAAAGGTTGCTAGGGTGACCCTGTATCAGATTCCTTCAAGCCATGTAGATTGGTCGACAAAACTATGGCCGCCAGGGTGCGGGGCTAGTTTGCCTTATATGGCTAAAGAGAAAACTTAAAAAATCTTCTTCTCCGAAACTGTCGGGCTTAATTTTTTGCCTAATGGCAGTGATGCGATACTGGCCCTCTTTGCCCTCTTGTTTGACTTATATTTAGCCACCACCTGTGTTCAGCAGCCACATTTTTTCTCTCCCCTGGTTGGCTACTTAAACCTTTCCCATATATAGATGCTTTCTGACATTTTGCAGATGACTTTTGAAAACATTGTGGCAAAAGCAGAAATTGCTCATGATGAGCAATTTCTTCTCTTGCCACAATTTTTTCAACTTGTTGTTAAAATTTAACTCCTATTTATGGAGTTTTTTTTAAACTTTTGACAGGATGCTTCCAAAGTTAGTCGTTTGCTGCAGATTTGTTATATGTGGTAGAGGGTTAGGACAAGTTTGACTGTTTTCTTCCACATTGTAGGTAGTATTTGGAGGGGGGTGGGGGGGACAAGTTTGACTTTATTGGAGGGGGGGGGGGGGGGGGGGCGTTAGGACAAGTTTGACTGTGTTTTCTTCCACATTGTAGGTAGCATGGGGGGGTATGGTACATCAGGCAGAATAAAACACGCAAAAGAAGCACTATTACTGTTCCTGAAGAGTCTTCCAGTGGGTTGCTACTTTAACATCGTTAGTTTCGGGAGTTCCCACAAATTCTTGTTTGATAGGTAAGCTTAACGCTCCCCCTCCTCCTGCGTCAAAAGGCATTTATATGAGGGAAAGGGTTAATTTTCCCTTATCGGGAGAGATCACATGTCTGCCAAGCTTTGGTACAAACTCACAAACCCTGGAGAATAACATTAGTAACAATGACTTTTTGTCATTTATCGGAGAGAGTGAATAGCTGGGCATACCTTCCAAGCTTCCAAACATACTTAACCCTTTCCCACATACAACAACAACTGCAGCAGATGACTTTGAAAACATCTTGGAAAAAACACGGAAAAGCTCTATAAATATAAGTATAACTACTGAAAAGAGTTGAAAACATTGTGGCAAAAGAAGAAATTGCTTGTTCTGAGCAATTTCTACTTTTGTAACAATGTTTTCAAAAGTCATCTTCTGTAAAGGCGTCAGAAAGCATCTTCAGGTGGGAAAGGGTTAAGGTGGAGGTACTCAAGTGGGAAGAATATTATTTCAGTTTGAACCATGTATATGCTAACATATTAAACTGAAAATTACTCTTCACTTTTCATCTATTTCGTTTTGACTTTTGTCTCTTTACCCATTCACATGTTGTTTTGTTTCATAATTTGTTTGTTCGCCATTTCTATGTATGTATATTTGATTGTTATAATTGCCTTAATGTTAATTTTCCAAAGGCCCACATGGAAGACTGGTTAAATACAAACTGTGCTGCCTCTATAAATAAAGTCTATATTATTATTATTAATAATCTGGAATAATTTCTGCAGAGGCGTCAGAAAGCGTCTATATGAGGGAAAGGGATGGAAATAGATACTAATGGACATATCAGGATATGATCCACTGGATATTCTTGATAAACCACTGAAAACCATGGATTATAAAAAAAAGAGTGTTTTGTCTTACAACGTGGATGTAAACACAGAAGAAAACTTAAATTTCTTGATAAACCATTGAAAACCATGAGTAATATAAAAAGAGTGTTTTGTCTTAACTGTGGATGTAAACACAGAAGAGAACTTAAAATTTCTTGATAAACCACTGAAAACCATGAGTTATATAAAAAGAGTGTGTTATGTCTTACAACCAGGGCTAGAAATTACTTTTTTTGTGCACTTGCGAATTTGGCCAGGGCCTAAAATTTTAACTGGCCAAATGTGAAAACCAACTAGGCCAAAACAATTTTCCGCCGAATTTTAGTAGTCGTTTTTCACGCAAATATTTCAAAAGTCACGTAAGCATTTTTTTAATCAATCCAAGAGCATTACGTGCCTGTCACCCGCACAGAAAAATCACTTGCCTTTTGCATTTCATATTATAAAGAATGAAATGCTTGTTGTAAGTCTAACAATCATAACAATTTATATGCATCGATCTATAGTCTACGGTGAGAAAGAATGAAGATAAACCTGGTACGTTTCTATTAATAACTCACTCAAAATACTATATATAGCTAGTACATGTATGTTGACCACGTGATCAGTGTCTGCAGAGTGCTCTTGCCCTAACTTTCTGAACAGGGAAGTCCTGACTTCCTGGGGTCTGAATTTTTGGAAGTCCTGGTCATAATCTTGGAAGTCCCAGGTGCCTGCGTTGGCTTTTCAAACATCTTGCACTTGTTTCCCTTTGTTTGTATTTTTTAAAAACATTATTAGAAAAGAAAGAAGCAAATTGTTACATAAAAGCTAATATTGCTCCTTTGTAAATAATGTTATTGTTTCAGTTTCTTTCATTACACTTT